>JAOTRH010000027.1:8839320-8861910 GCA_034768845.1 Heliamphora exappendiculata
CCGCGCCCTCTCTCTCTCTCTCCTCATCTGTTATCCGATCTGTGAAGTGCATCTGTGCACGTAGCTTTTTCCTTTCAATTATTGTTGATTGCTGAAACACAATCTACAATGAAATGCAAATCGAGAGGTTTGGATTCTCTCTCTCCATAAGTCGATAAAACTCATTTTATAAACTCTCTCTCTCTCTCTCTCTCTCTCTCTCTCTCTCTCTCTCACACACACACACACACACACACAGAGACAAATCCCTCCCCCTATAATTGTACCTGCATCACAGTTAAAACTGTGAAAAACAACTTTTTTTTTCTTGTATTTTTTTCCCTCTCTTTTACTTTACTTTCTTCGCCAAATGAAAACAAAAAAAAACAAAATTGGGACTTAATTAAATGGGGAATGAATATTTGGAAGTTGAATACTTAATATTTAGTATCTCTTGTGCAATGACCTCTAAAGTTCCACTTGAAATTTGCCTCCCTTCTTTCCCATTTCTTATTTCAAAGGCTCATTGTGAGTTTTATTGCAAGTCAATCCCTAATTTCACTATAGGATGGTCAAAACCTAGTCCTTCCTCAAAACCCACAATCCAAACTCAGTTTAACATAAAAAAGAAAATGCTGAAAATCGTCGCATAAGTTTTAGTGCCTCCTCATCTTCTGTCGATTTATCAGTATTATAAAAATCCTCTGCACTATTATAAAAGTCGTTACAATGCCATAAAAGTTATAATGACCCATAATAGTACTCCTCATCTTCTGTCGATTTGTATATTTAACTTTCTCTTTGGTAGTTGTTTGATAAGTACAATGCTATAACTATTATGTCCGAAGTCACAGCACCGCCAATGTTACCTTTATGACGATTGCTACTGCTATTTAAAACTATGTATATATATTAACTTATCAAATACTACAAAATAAACGGTTTTGATTCAAAACCCAAGCTCCTATTAGAGCACAGCACAGCACGCGGTAACGCCTTCAAAACACAATAACAACCCCTAATTTGGTATCCATGCATATGCCCCCTACTTATATTTATTACCCGTTTCCTTTTATAAAGTGAAAGATTGAAATGAAACTTTTAAAAAATAAGGTCCCACGTGTAATGGCACACAAGCATGTCGTAAAGCTGTGTTATTCCATTTCTATTATGAGCAATCAACAAAAAGAGAAGTCATATTTCAGAGAATGCTGTCCTTGGTTCCACTAACTGCCTTGGGAATGGTATAAACCCTAGAATGATGAACAACCCTTTTCACTATACTAAATGCATAAAAGGGGGCTTAGCTGTCATTATTAAGCTTCATTGTCTTTTTTTTCACCATTGTCCTTATGTGTGATTTGCTTGAGGTTCAGTCTGTGTTTGGCTTAGTTTTTAAATTATGTTTCTTTGATTTTTTTTACTAAAAAATGTTATTTTGTTTGGATTTCCACAAAAAAATTAAGTTTTTTTAATTTTTTTTTCTCACAAAAAAAGTCCTAATTTAGCACCAAAAAGTCACTAAAAAAATTTAGTTCAAACATAAGCTTAATACCAAAATAAATAGACTTCAACAGAAGAAAGGCCTTTCTTAAACTTATCTACAATGATGTGATACTGCCAAATGAAATTTAGTCCAAACACAAGTTTTATTTTTCAGTTTACATTTTATTCTTCACCCACTTTGTTTGCTCACTAAGAGATGTTTAGAAGATAAAAGAAACTCTGATTCTCTTGATTAATGCTCAAATAACAATGATCCGAATTTATATTTATTCTGTAGAAACTGAAAAGAAAGAAAGGATGCTTTCCTTGTATTTTTACTCAAAGGGTGTGATATTTTGTGGGTGGACTTCTAAGTTTTGAAAATAGAAATATATATATATATTAAGGAAAAAAGAAGAAGTGAGTATACACTAGAGTCCCGCAATTCTCATAGAATCCTTCCATCTGGAATCACTGCGCTCCTCAGAATAATCACTATCCCGGCTTTGATGGTGTATCCATAAGCTTCCATATTTGCTTCTTGGACATTGTCTTTATTTATGATCTACACAACATCAACACACATATTTATATCATAAACAGAAGAAATGACCCTACAAGTAGTACTATAGATAAGTAGATATGATGGAATCAAATATTAGAGTAAAAGATTTCCATAAGCATATGTACATTCTACTTATCAAAACCTTTTTATGAAACTTCAATTAAATGTGAGGCTCTCCCAATTTCGCTCTCCCCTCTCACTTCTTTTACTTTTTTTCCACCATTAAATTAGAAAGATTTCAACTATTAAAAGTATCACATAAGACAAACGTTACATTAAATCCTTTTTTCTTGTAATATAGATATAGGGAGATTATCGATTATTTATTGTTAAAGGTATTTTGAATATAATTTAATTTTATAAATTTAATTTTAAATAATGACTAATTTATTCAAAATATCTTTTTCTGGTCTTTTCTAGACTTTATATATATATATATATATATATATATATATATATATGTGGATCACATTATTATACTTTTCTATCCTCTTGTCACTTAATAATCTAAGAAGTAAGTTTCTTTTATCAAAGTTGAAAAAGTTCATTAAAATAGAAAAAGAAATTGGCTGAAAAATCATTTTTGTCTGTTTTAAACTTCATTTATTGTTTTTTTTTTTTTAAACTTTTTGGATTCTTTGTAAACCAAACCAAACCACACTAAATCTTTGTTTCAATCAATTTGTGATTGGATATATGAATCTTTTTATGTAATTCTGTTCTGTTAAGGGTCATGCTTTTAATTAGTTTCAATAAATTCATATATTTTCTTAATATGACATCACATATCAATTTAGACATATCTCTCCCCCCTAGTATTTTTATTTTCTATGATCTTGTTGTTTTTTGTTATTACTGCATTAACTAATATGCATTATATGTGTTCAAACCACCTTCATGTATTTTTTCTTAATTTGTCCTCAATTGGTGCAATCTTTAATTTTTTACAAATCTTTCATTCTCAAATTTATCTTTTTTAGTGTTACCATACATCTATCTTAATATGCTCATTTCAGCAATATTTATGTTACTTATGCGATTTTTCTTAACAATTCAGTATTCTGTCTTATATAGAATCTTGTCCCATATAGAATTGCTAGTCTAATAGTTGTCTTATAAATTTTTCTTTTAATCTTGTAGATTTTCGTCAATCATATAAAACGTCGAAAACATCCTTTAACTTGAGCCAACTGACTTTGATTGTATAGGTTATATTATGTGTAATCTCTCCATCTTTGTTATTAATCGTATTTAGATAACAAAAATATTTACTATTAGATATCTCTTGATTTTAAACATTTATTTATTTTATTATTAATATTCTTATTATTGTTAAAATTATATTCCATGTATTCAATATGTTCTTATTTATTCAAAACTCTTTTTATTCCAAAGTTTCACTTCATATTTTTAACTCAACGTTAACTTTACTCTTAGTCTCATCTATAAAGATAATATTATCAGCGAATAATACATACTATGGAATATCATCCTAAATATGTTTAGTTAGTTCATCTATAATTAAGGCAAAGAGATAATAATTTAAAGTCAATCCTTAGTGTAATCCTACAACAATTGAAAATTCACTTGTTTCTCTCACGGATGATCTAATTGTCGTGAAGACTCCATCATACTTATCTCTTATCACATTAATGTATCAATTTGTTACTCTTTTTGTCTCACCGCACTACAAGCTGACTTACGATAGCGTTATGCCCTCCATATAATATCTCTAGGCACTATATCATACGCATTTTCTATGAGCATATCTTTATTTTCTTTATATTTCTCTATTAATCTTCTCAATACGTGGATTGTTTCTATAGTTAATTTACTAGGTATAAAACTAATTTAATTTTTTGATACTATTGTTGTTGACCTTAGACGATGTTCAATTACTCTTTTCAATAGTTTCATCGTATGACTCATCAATTTAATATTTCTATAGTTGTTACAATTTTAAATATATTTTTTTATATATAAAATACTAGAATACTATTTTTTCACTTTTCTGGCATTTTTCTATTCACTATGATTGTATTAAATAATTTTGTTTACCAAGACACTACTATTTCGCTTAGATATTTTTACACATACACAAGGATACCAATTGATTTTAAAGCTTTATCTGATTTCATTACCTTTATCACCGTTTTTATTTCAAACTTTCTTATTTTGTGATAAAACTTACATTCTCTAGATTCATTCAAGTTATCAAACACCTCTCCTCATCTTTCTACATGTTTTTCATTTAATAAATTAAACTAAACCAAACCAAACATTTTATCCCAATCAATTAGAGTCGGTTATATGAATCCTTTTATATTATTTACTCTGTTAAGAGTCATATTTTCAGTTACTTTTAATAAGTCTTTATCTTTTTTTAATACCACATTCTGTGTTAATTTAAATTTATTCATCTTCATAGTATTTTTATTACTCATGATTTTGTCTTTTTTTTTTTACCGTTGCATCAATTAATTTATATTGTAATTGTCCAAATCACCATAATTTTTTTTTAATTTGTCCTCAATTAGTATAATTTCTGTTATTTCGTAAATTTTTTCACCCATAATTTTATCTTTTTCAGTTCTATCACACATTTACCTGATTATTTTTATTTTCGCAACTATAATTTTATTTATATAATATTTTTTAATAATTCAACATTCTACTATATACAAAATTAGTCATCTAATAACTATTCTATAAAATTTTTGTTTTAATGACGGCATTTCTACTATCGAAGATCCTATTCATCAAAAATAGCGGCGGCTAACTCCTCTCTGCAGCCAGCCCACCAACCAAACCAGACCTTGACTTCCGTCGATTCCAAAAGAAATTGGGAAGAAGGATGTGAATATGTAGCATTCGCCACCACATGCACCGGCTCCACCATCCTGTCTGCGCCGCCGCTTCCCCAACCACCGCCTCCACCATCCTCTCCCCGTCGCCCACCATCGCGCAACTGCGAGATCGCCGCCTCCCCCAAACCACAAAGGGCTGAGACACCACCGGACCACCACCTGCCAGCTGCGGTGTCGCCGGCGAACTCCACCTGTGCCGGTGAGTTCCTCCTGCTCCTCCATCTTGTCGGCAATCACACCCACACTCACTCACCTCCAATTCCACCACCCGGCGCCACCTCCTCCTTCCTTCCCCGCACAGCCACACCACCACACCCATCCACCGACCACCGCAAGCCACAACACCGTTTCTTCTTCAAAACCCTAGTCTATCACTTTCTTTTGCCAAATCAACCTTTCCCAACCTGCCAAGAACACTAATCATCGCACTCGCAAGCTTACCCTGCTCGTTACGCCGCCTCTCTCAACACACCGCAAATTCAGAACACCGTATCGCCACGGAGTATTCCCCCCGATTACCAAGCTCTCGAAGCAAGAATGTTTAATCGTCCGTACCACAAAGATTCGGTTCGAAATTAAGCAACACGCTGTCTGTATGCTTATCATCACCACTGTATCGAATCGTTTGCTGCAGAGCTTCTTAGGCCGTCGAGGTGTGTCGGCTTCCAACGGCGGTCTTCGGGCGGCCAAAGTGCATGTTCGAGACCTTGTTGGATGTCCAGTTGTGATGGGTTTGACGGTGGTTGTGGTTGTGGTTTTGGAGGTTCTTGTGGTGGTGAAAACTATGGTTTTGATAGCGTTTTGTGGTGGTGAGAGAATAGTGCGGTGGCAGAGCGGAAGAGGCCATCAAACTGGAGGCTGAGCCGCTGAGGTTTAAGATAGAGGAAGATAGATATAGTTTAGAGAGAAGAGAGGGCGGAGCTTGGCCTTGGATAAGAGTACCTCTTCTCTCTCTCTCTCTCTCTCTCTCTCTCTCTCTCTCTCTCTCTCTCTCTCTCTCTCTCTCTCTCTCTCTCTCTCTCTCGCCAATACCCACCTTTACTTTACATTCTCAGCCCAAACTACAAATCCACCACCAAATTGATCTCCAAATCCAAATTCCAATTGAGTTTGTGTTCCGCTTCTTTTGATTGATCTCACTTTGATGTACAAATTTCTAATGAATCTCACTGTGAATTCGTTTGCCAAAATTGATTTGGGAGAGGCTTTGAATGATAATCAGGGGGTGCGGGAAGCCCACTCTCATACAGATCTTGATTTCAAATTTTGATTTTAATTTCACCTCTACCATAAGAGAGACGAGAGAAGAAGAGCATTGTGAGTGTAGAGAGAGAAAGTGAGATCACCAATGGTTAGGGTTAAGTTGGTAAATTTACAATTGTCGTTAACAACATTAGGGCAACGACTGAGAAGGGTAATGATATTTCAAAAAACATGGAGATTATTTCTATTTTTGTTAAAAAATTTCAAGGGAGGTCATTGTAATTTACCCATAAAAGAACTAAACTAAAGTCTAAAAATATAATAACTACACTAACATGACTAAACTAAGTCACCTTAGGTTATTTTCTTTCAACTTATCATTAATTGGTGTTACCTCTACTATCTTACGAATGTTGTCATCTCCAATTCTATATGTCCTAGACTCACCACATAAGGTTGCCAACAAAAAAAAGCTCACTCTTCAGTACCTAGTTTCTTAAATTATTCTTTTTTAAACAAATGAACTTCATGCTAATTGTTTTGTACTCATAATTTGCAAGTTGGAATTGGTAATGAGATAATGCAAAAAAAGGCATGGGCTTTTTGAAGGTTGGCATTATTATAAGTTATATATTGAGAGCTCTCATTGAAGACTCAAATTAATATTTGTCATATTTAGGATTAAGAAGTTGAGAAGTAGATCTGCAATGCCTTGGCGGGTTGGAAAGGGGATAGTTGCCGAGGCATCGGAGAAGGTTGTGGCCTTTGATTCCTTTGTATTGAATGTGGTTGATCTGTTTAGAGCGAAACAAAAAGATTTTTTGAGGGGGTTGAGCTGCTGCCTTATAGGTTGAAAGGAATAGTCCTTATTAATTTGTATGGTTAATTGTCCGAGCAAGGAGTTCTATATGTGGTTGATACTATGGATTTTATGGACTCTTTATCCGTGTTTTGAGTTTTTATGGAGATTTTTGTCAATTATTTTCCTTTTTATGGAGATTTTTGTCTTTCTCCTCTTAAATACGTGTGGCATTTGCACATTTTCTTACTTCTAAAAAAAATTAAAAAATTGATAAATTCATTTTGGACGTCCTACTGTTCATGAGTTTCTCTCTCTCTCTCTCTCTCTCTCTCTCTCTCTCTCTCTCACACACACACACACACACACACACATGCGCACGCATGCACACACACATTTATGAATTTTAGTACCATTACCATAACATTTTTGCCAATCCTCGCGTTCTTATCTACTATGGCTTTCTTTATGTGTGAACCTGCACCAATTCCAATTGGAATTCCTGTTGCCTTGCCTTCAATGCCATTAGACTGCACATCTTGCATCTGTAACATGCATTTTTGTGAGCAATAGGATGCTACAAGGCCTTAATGCCTGAATTTAAACCTTAGCAAGGAACAAGTGCAATCATATGCTGTTAAGAAACACATCATATGTATCTCGATTGCTGTGGAGATATTTTACAATATTTTGATTCATGTCGTTTTTGTTGCAATTGTAAGGAAATAGTATATGGTGTAGATTAAATATTATGATGGCTCTTACCGGATAGATATCAGAACCCATGAGCACTGAATCCTCAATTACAGCCCCATCTCCAACCCATGTCCTCAGACCAACTATTGTACCTTTGATGTTGCACCTCTGCTTTTGGAAAATTCAGAAGAGTTATCCGAGAAGGAAAATCAAACAAAACAAAATTCACTTACAAGACAATATTAGAGCTTGAATTGGAGTCTTATTGCTTCCTTTTGGAAGTATTTTTTGGTTTTTTTTTTGTTTTTTTTTAGATTTTGATTTGAGTACATGCTTAAGAGGCTGATAGTTTGGTATATATTAGTTTCTTACATTGAGAATGCAGCCTTCTCCAATGACACTATCTGTTATCACAGCATCAGTTATCAGACTTGGAGGCAGAAATCGTGGCAAAGTGTACAACGGAGAATCTTTCTCATAGAAGCTGCTACCAAAAGACGAAGTTTGTGTTAGTTGTTGTAGAGTTCATTATGGGTGAAACCAAAATTATGAATACCGTACCAGCCCGGTATCCATATCAATGAGAAAACCAATATTACATGTTTTTTGATATAACATAAATATTTATCTAATATAGCGTTTTAATTAATTAGTCTAAATTAATTTTTAACTTCATTATTTATAATGAAATAGCTAACTTAAAAGTAATAAAGTAAAAATACTTTTTTTTTAAAAGGTACTATGGATCAGTACGCACCCAATATTGTACGGTACAAGTCAATACTGATTGGTATTTCCGTACCAGTCACAACCATGGGTGAAACATTCACTAAAGGGATGCACTGTCTTTATTCTTTCATATTTTTTTGGGTACTTAAATTTACTAAATTTACTGACTCATATCCCATGCTTGTTTTCTTCGTGCATTCCATATTTGCCTGGTAGAATGCTTCAATGCTTCTCATGTCTTCCCAATATCCTTCAAAGCGATAAGCATGAACCTGGTCTTGTGCAAAAGAAGTTTTCTTAGAGCTGAGAATGGATGGAGTAAATGCTAAAACTATTAATGTGCAGACAGAAACGAAGCAAAAAGGGCGTGATCATGCATAATAAAAATTGTCTGACCTTCATTCCCAAGGATATTGAACCAGGTATTACTTCACTTCTTAGGTCATTTGCTTTGGGAAAATATTCTCGTAGAAGCTTTATCATGACATCTCTGTTAATGACATAAATTCCCATTCCAGGGAAATTATCATGTGCAGAATCGTTGGATTTTCTGGAGCTTTCTGCCTGATCAGTAAGAAGATAAAAAGCTCTTTTAGAAATATATCTCTTTTGCTTGTCAACAACTTGATTAGCAGGCCGGGCTGTATAATCACAAGGTACGGAAAGTAAAAAGGATTTACTGTTGTATGGAAAGCAGGTAAAAGACTTACTGTTATGGATTTCACCAGCTTCTTTTCTGGTTTCTCTTGGAACTCAGTAACTTTATTCTCAAAATTGACTTTGAAAACACCAAACTCTGAATCCTGATTTCTCATGGTAGTCAAGACTGCACAAGTAACATCGGCCTTGGTGGTTCTGTGGGCCTCTATAAGTTTCTGGTAGTCCATCATGTAAAGATGGTGACCAGGAAGGACTAGAAACTCAATAATTGGATGCTCTTCTAGCAGCCATAAACATCTTCTTATGGCATCGGCAGTTCCCTAAGAAAATAGGGAGGAAAACCTGAAAGTTAAAAAGGTATTCTTCTACATTAACAGAAAGAATTACTTTGCAGTATTGAATTGGTAAAAAAAAATTCAAAAGAATGTTAAATTGGTTACCTGAAACCAGGCCTTATCTTCAGGACTTTGATATGCTGCAATTACTTCAACCAACCCCTCTTTCCCTAGAGCCCCTCCAGAATAAGCTCTTGTAAGGTGGGAATTGAGAGAAGTAGAGTTGAATTGTGTGAGAGCATATATCTTGTTTATATTACTGTTAATGCAGTTGCTCACAACTGCATCAATGAGTCTATAATTTGCTGCTATAGGTATAGCGCCTTCCGATCTTCTCTTTGTCAGTGGATAGAGCCTTGAATCTGATCTGTCTCCAAAGACTATCGCCGCAACACTCTGAAAAAAATAAAAATAAAAATGCAGACTGGACTATATCAACTATTGAAACCATTCAAAGAAATGAAATTTGGGAGGAAAAAATAAAGAAAAGAGAATGAAAAATCACTGGTAAAACGTGGGATAAAGAAGTGTAAACCTGATTGGCTGGAGGGAATAGCACAGCAGGATGTTCGGGTTGCTGCAAATTGGTCATAGACAAGACTGGAAGAGAAGTTGAAGGAAGCTTTTGTGGTGGTTGATGGTGTTTCTGATCCAGTCCAAGAAAGGAAAATTTTGCTTTCAGATGTACAACAGAAGAGGGAAGCAAAAGCTGTGATGCTGACATTGGAAGAGGGGAAGAGAGTTTTTATTTTTTATTTTTTTTGAAATTCTTTTGGTTATATCTCTTGATCTCTTGCTGTCACTAGTTTCATCTCATCCTCCCTATATTTAGGGTGCAGAATCTAAGAGAGAGTACTTTGTTATCTTCTTCCTTATGAATACTGCAGAAGGATCTTCCTTGCTTAGCTGGTATATATGTGGGCTTATCAGTTACTACTCGATTTATATTTTTTAACACATATCAAATACACCTTTTTTACTGATACAATGCCAAGCTGATGCATTCAACGTTTACAGAAAACATTGTTTGTGTTAATATATGTAACTTTGATTCTAAGTTTCCCTATGCTTTTCTTTATTCTTTGGTTTGGATTGATGCATTCTGTTCACGCAGGATTTAAAAAGTGCACCATTGTTAACTGATCATAAAGGCAATTCCTGAGATGAGATGGCTTCTTCAGTTTACCAAGCTCCTGTAAAATGACGCATTTGCCATTGGACACTCCTAGTGGTGTATAGAAGCCATGTTATATAGACTTTTTTAAATGCATAAAATATTCGTGTCGGATACTCTACAGTTGAATAAGGGTATGTGGTATGTTTTTCACATCTTTACTTTAATATTCACCTAATCTCCTTTGCATTCTTTTCTCATTTCAAGTTGGATGATCCATTCCAAATTTTGGAGGAAGAAACTAACTTAAGGCCAACTGCTAGTAGATCCAATTCAGAGGGGGTGAACACCATTGTGCCGTGAAGTGAAATTCTATCCTAAGTTAGAGAGTCTGAGGAACTACTAGGATCTATGGGTTCCCTTTTTTTTTTTTTTTTTTCAGCAAGCATTTTAGGAAAGTAACAATTCCATCCAGTTTGGTTTAGCATATTTAGTAATTCGAATCTACTATTGAATTATGCATAAATTTCAATATTATGCATGAAATTTGCAATGAAATTTTGTAAAAAATATTTTACCCTATAAAATAAAATAAATATATTAAAAAATATAAATATTTTATCATGTCTCAATATTCTTGATATGAGAAATAGATAATACCCGACACCTGTTATTTGAGTAGCGTAGAAGAGAATTTTGAATCTATTCATAGGTTCACAAATTTTGAATTGCCGCCGGAGACTTCTGCCATTGAGATTTTGGTGCATTTAGCAATTTTGGTAGGATTTTCTGAAACCGGTCTCTTGCCAACGGTTCTGAACCTTTATTTAGTTAGGCCCTGTTTTAGATAATGGTTATTTGTTTATTTTCATCTTTAATAAACTTTTTTATTTGTTTAGTCAATTATTATACATTTTTTATACTTCTTACCAAAACGAGTTGGATTTTTTTTATTTTTGAATAAAATAAAGAAAATCAAAAAAAATAAAAATAAGTTAAAATAAGAAAGATTTTGTTACTTATTTTTATATTTACTCAACATCTTTTGATCATTAAGATGATTAGAAATTTTTTTAAAAATAAAAAAATTTATGATCATTCATAAATTTATGTAAAAATAAAACAAGTCCATGCATAGCACAGGGAAAAAGAAAAGGAAAAAAACAATTCATAAACATTACTGCTTACATATCTTGCATTCACCTCTGTATTCAGAATTTCATCCAAAATATTCATGTCCACTTCTTCTTCCTAATTTTATGTGAGGGTCACTTTTGGTAATTGGCATAAATATTATTATACATATGGCTAATGGATGATTAGTTTTTGTTAGGTCAAACTATATTGCGAGTGCATTTAGTCAGAAGTCATCGTTAATTTAATTAAAACACTGATTAGTTGTTCAAAAGCGCTTTATTTAAACACAAAAAGGAAAAAAATCTATATATTTTGTAAACAAACAAACTATAATAGTACTGGTTGAGAGGTGCGTTATAGCTATCGAGGACCGTCAATAGTTACTTCAAAGGGCTTGATTCTTAAATATATTTTTATGATTAAATTTATTTATTTTATAAAATTTGTCGAGTTTATATTCATAAAAAAATTAAAATTAATTCGATACCTGTAACTATAAGATCGAAAAGTATTTGTTTAACTATTTTTTTTAAAATTAAATTTATCATCAATTTATTTGTAAATAAATATAATCTAATTATATAGCTACATATATCGGATCAAATTCATTTTTTATATAGATAATAAACTCAAACTCTACATAATAAACTAATTCAATCATAAAAATATATTCTAAAATCAAACCCCAGCACAACAAACACCGCTCGTCTGTTAATTTAGTCCCTGTTATTGAAGATCTTGGAAGGGTTGATTAAGCATTGGATTATCAGTGAAAAAATTATTATAAATTGGGATCTATACCACGCTTTTGTATTCAAACCATGGTCCGATTTAATTGGCAGCGCCTACCAAGTAAAGACTTCTTGAAGAGGTTAGACTAGTTCCTTTTCGACGCCTGCCCTTTCTTTAGATGTCTTTAGATGTTGGGGCAAGTTAAGCTCCTAGAAACTATAGATTGACTTACATCTCCAACTCGGCCGGCTTCCTGGTCTCTGAGAGGGTGGGGGGCAAACTAAAACGCCGTGCCACCACTAGTTTCAATACCTCCTGTCCAAGATAGGTGTTTTGGCTCAAGCCATAGCATTGATGGAGGCTGGTTTTTGAAATAATTTTATAATTCAAACACTTCATTTTTCAAAGCTCCTTTGGTAAATTATTTATGCAAAAAAAATATTTACATTAATCAGACATCGATAATCACGTGGCTGGATAATATTTGTCTTGAAAATTAAAAAGTAAGCATGATTTCAAAAATAATAGTTAAATAACCTACTGATGTCCAATCAACTTAATTTTTTACAAATGATCTACTCAACTACCACGATGAGATGAATAGTTCAAATTATGAAGATATGCCGAGAAGACCAACCTCACCATCGGACAAAATAACCAGGCGGCAAATATCAAACCACGTTGGAGGCAGTTTTGTGTCACAATTCTTTTCCATTCTCATGTAGTTTCCCACCCACTTGAGGCAACATCAAGAAGTACCCGATTATTGTCTGCATGACCTTAGCTTTTAACAGTTCCTAACAAGTTTGAACATCCAGGTTCTAAATTAGTACAGGAAAAATAAAATACATAGAAGATCAGACCGCTCCCTTGCAGAAGAACATGCTCGTCACACAATTCTACTTCAGATGGTGTTCGAAAAGAGATGCCATCTCAATCTGCAACAAATCCAATAAAATCTTAAGAAAACCATGCATGATCAACATTTTCAAATCACTGTGCTTATAATTATAAATAAGTCAAACCAAATCAAACTAAGTCTTGAAAGAAGCATGTGATTCACATGTTCTGTATATGAAGATCTTCTCCTATCCTATGTTTTATGCTTTGAACTTCATATTTTGAGGATAGTAAATGTGGTTAATTGAAACTTTGTTGTGTATTAAGTTTAATAATCCCTTGTGGCATGTAAGTAATAGACTCATGAATTGAATCTTAGATATGGTGGGCTCAAATGTGATTTTGAAATGTTAAGTAGGTGTAGCGTTGCTTAAAGAGTAGATATGGTGTGCTTGTTCTTGTTTAAAGCCTACTTTTATTTGAGGGTTTCATGAATGGTACCAACTTCTTGCATTTTCCCAAAAGGTCATCAATGTTCAGAAAGGGTTTCCAATTAACTTTTGAATTCTGTTCTGCCTCTCTCACCTTTTTGAAGCTAACTTTGAAATTTTTACAGCAGGTAGTCCTCTGTATCACGGTTCGTTTGACATAAGAATAGTATTTTTTAAACAAAATAAATAAAGTATAAATTTTGTACCAAAACTGGTTATACCTGTGCAGCAGGCGTGTATTTTCACCATAACATGCTGTATACTAATTGAAACCTTGCAAGACCAGTGTCGTGCAAAAACTGACTCATAATAGAACATTTCTGGAAACTTTTCATAGCATTTGGACTTCAATTCTATCTAATATGAATATATTACAATTAACCCTGCAGTTCTGGATTTTCTAAAAAATGGCAAATGTACACTGTTTTCAACAACTTTTAATGAAAAACAAACATGCCATAAGGTTTAGAGTGAATTGGCAATATGGTTTTCAAACTTATATTATCCCTTTTAATTGGACTTAGCATAAGTACATTGAGTAATTCACAATTAAAGGTTCCCAAATTTTGCTATAAAAAACAGGGCGTTACAATGTCACAGGTCCAAAACATATCTATACTGTACTTTTTCCCATATCAAGAATTGGAGCCGAGTCCTTTGCTATTCGGTTGTTTCACCTTGTCTTAAATAACATTTCCAAGAAAAAGTCGATCCCATACCTCAGTTATACATCCAAACTCTCAATCCCCACCTAAAAAGACAGATCACAAACAAATCCAACTTCCAGAATAATAAGTTGTAAGAGGCAATGATAAGAAACATTAACTACTTAAACCCAGGTCAACTTTTCTTAACTGAGATTGAGCAAATGCATTCATAATTAAGAGGAACTCACTCAAAATTAGAACCAAGTTTGTAAGTAATGCAAGTAATCAACTACACAGCATGGCCATTTCACAATCTTTGATCTGCATATATGCAGTCAACTTACAGCTGTCAAAGCAGCTTCGGAACCTTTATTCCCAGATTTTCCACCAGCTCGATTTAAAGCCTGCAATCAAAATGAAAGCATTGATAAAACATAAAAAACCACCAGGGTTAAATAAAACGTAAAAAAGTCAGTGTCCCCATGCTGAGTTCCACGACTACAGAAAAGAAGAATAACCTACTATTTGGAAACTAGGGAATACAAACAGTTTATATAAGGTTTGAAAAAATAACAAACATAAAAGATCTTAACCAACCCATCAGATTTTGATATGTGTACTTTTAGTCATAAACTTGCAGCTAACCAATAAAAGTAATAACATCTTGAGTTTACCTGCTCCATGTTATCACAGGTCAAAACACCAAATATGCAAGGAACTCCTGCAATATCAATCAGGCAAAAAAGCTTCAATTTTTATTAGTTAACCAAACTTATAGTTAGCAAAAGCACAGTAACAACTGAAATGAGAGACAACTAACAAGTTAAAAGGTTTGTTATTGGACAGAACACCATTTGGTTAATAAACAGGCATGCAATTACTTAGTATGGTCAGAATAAGGATTCAAGCCTTTCAGTTCTAATTCCCCTGTCAAGAAAAAAATAAAAAAAGAACAAAAAAGGAGCTTATTCTTTTCACACTTATGGTCCATCCAAAAAGCATCACTACTTGACTGTGTTGAGATTGCACGGTTACCTAATTCACACTCGAGAAAACCCCCCAAAAAATTCCAATATGGATAATAGTAGGATAATTGATAACCATATCAACAATACGCAAATAATCACAAAATCAAACACGCATCTACACCCGAGCACTAACACCTGCGTACGGCAGTGGAAACAAGCACGGATGCATACACATAGGGGCAAGTGCCCACAAACTCAGATCAAAATCTAAGACTAGGGAATGATACTTGAAGACCACATTGGAAAGATAACCACTGGAATACAGGAACCCGTTAAATTGATTGAGCTGTTTTTATTTCATTTCACAACCCTTAAACCTGAGCCTACATTACAGGAAAGTCCTTTCAGATTTGATCAAACTCTCATTTGCTCAAAGGACAGAAGTTCATAACTAGAAAATTGTAATTACCATATGAACTGCCTTGATTCATACAAAAAGGGAAAGATAAAAAAAACACCAACACACCGGTCCATTACTTTAAGGTAAAATACCATTGTGGGAACAGTTCTTGACGATTGTTCTTAAATACTGTTTTTATCCCAACTGCATTGTCCTCAAGAGACCCCAGCGTATCTCAATGGGACTGAAAATGATTCAAAAAGACATGGTTTCCCTGTTACCAGGCAGGGTAAAATGTGCCCGCATACCGCTTTACATTCGACTGCAACGAGAAAAGATATAGGTCAAGCTAAAAGGTCATGCAACTCCATTAATAAATAACACACCTGTATGGGCTGCACCCAACCAAACCATCAATCTCACTGAAGACTCTAAGAAGCACACATGGAAACAGATACAACACAACATGCATACCTTGACACAGATGTTTTCAAACAAAATCAAACCACAAGACAACAGAGTCATGCTAGTAGAAAAATATGTTTTATATGTATCCATGAAAATGATAATTACTTCACTTTTCACATCATAAATACATTTATAATTTATCATTTCAAAATATTAAAATAATGAGAAATCAGTTCCCATATTCCACAGAAACGTGTGTGTGTGTGTGTGTGTGTGTATTTTAGAAAAAAATTACAATAATAAATTGGAAGGTTTGAGATTTAGAATTCCTGAAATTAAAAATGAGAATGAGGAAGGGTTAATAAATATAAATATATATTAATTTTATTACATCACTGGAAGCACAAATATGTTGTCTTTCCCATATTCCGTAGTTAATACCCCTGTTAGTGCATGTAAAATAATAAATTGATTCTGTTTCGCAGTTAATATTTACAAAAAAAAAAAAAAAAAATTCTCAACTGGAATAAACTCAAAGAGTAATTCCACAATTTCCACAACAGGTTAAATGTTAGGATATGGTCAATGCATATGCATGTAAAGTAAGAGAACAGCCAAGAATTCAATTTTGTCGCATCTTCAAGATGAGTTTGATTAAGCTTCCCATTATTCTCATTTGCTTAATAGCTCAACGAAAGGCAAAAGCCATGAAAATTATTAAACTGATGCGGAAACTTTATAATTCAATGAATAAACTACAGACATTAGTTTCCATTAATATACAGGTATTATTTACATCAGAGAGGACAAAATCAGGATGAAAATAAACACATACACCAACCTGAACTCAGACCAGCTGAAAGTACTCCAGATGCCGCCGAATTAGCAACAGCGTCATAGTGGGTAGTATCACCTCTTATCTACCAATGAACAATAGGCAAACAAATAAAATTTTGTTGCTTTATTAACTACAGCAAGCAAATAGTGATCACACCAACAAGAAGAAAGAAAGGCTCAGGACTTCCTATTTGAAATCGCACTCAAAGAGTTTAACATTCTTTACCACTTGAAACAAGTAGACAAGGAAGAAAATTGAAGTGTTTAGCTATGTGTGATGGATTATTGGTATAAATTAAGTCGAACAAACACAATATGCATTCCAGACACAAGAATGGAAGGATTCTGTGATGGGTCAAACCAAAAACATGAGACGTAAACTGAGATTACAGCAAATGGGATAAGACATTACTTAACAATGAAAATAAAACACACCCGGATGACATCTTATGCTAGGACATCTCTCCCTTGGCAATTCTCTAGATATGATAACTTCAGATTCGATGATGTAAAATCATCCACCGTGATCAAAGAAACAATTGAAAACTAAACTGATGCCAATTAGGAATTCTATAGATGGTTTAGGAAGATTAAAATTGAAGAACCTCTCAAGCCCAACCAAATGAGCAGTCCTCCCCAAAGTTGTAAAAATGGTACACCCAAATAGTCCCATCCCAACCTCAAACCACAAAAATTGTCCCTAGTCCCTGCCCACCCCTTGGAAAAGAATATGAATCTGTTCATCGGATGTGCTTCGCACATTTAAATTCCATGAGCTATAGACAAGTCCCATCAAGACACTTTCTGTCATCCTTGCCCCCCCAAAAGCCCCACCCCAAACACACGCTATAGTTTGTTTGGGAAAATGTGACCTTTTTGCTTTTAAGATAATTTGGGAAGACTTTTTGCTTTTTGTTAAAATATCTAATATGCCCTCACTTTTTTTGCTTTAAAGTTTGTTTGAGATAACTATTTGATTTTTTTTTAAGAATTAAAGTTAAGAGTTTTATTGAGGGCATTATTATCATTTTCTACAATAAAAAGCTAGGTTATTTGGGATGTGACAGGGCTTTTTTATAAATAAAAATAATAATAAGAAAGAAAAAGGTCATGAAGCTTTATTGTAAAACAAAACAAGCCAATTTAAAAAGCTGGCTTTTAAGAAAAAAGCTCCACTTTTTAAGAGAGGCCAAAGATCAATATATTTCATAACCTAATACAACCCAATGATTACTACAGCAAAAAAAAGTGTTTTACTAAAAACTAGGTGTCAAAAAACTACAAATAAATAACCAATAAATGGATCTTATACGGTGAAAAAGAAAAGGCAAAAAGATCCATCCATGAATACACCTAATAATTACCATTTATCCACAAATTTGGTGAATGGTTGATCTGTTTTTGTGAAAATCAAGATTTTAGTTTTATGTTTTTGAAATATATAGGCCCCATTTGGTAACGTTTATCTTTACAGTTTTTTGTTTTTGTTTTTGTTTTAAGTTTTTTTTGTAAATTATAAACAAAAACATGTTTGATAATTAATTTTGTTTTCAAAAAAATATAAATATTTTTTAAAATTTGCTAAATTCTTGTAAACAGAAAAAATGTGTCTTTACTTGTTTTGTAAATAAATTTTCATCTTATCTTTTTTTTTTTCCACTATCTCTAACCACCATTTTCAACCAACCTATCTAGCTACCATCTCTGACCACCCTCTTTGGCCACCATGCCCAACCAAATATTCATTCATTCTTTCTTTCTCCACCATCTCTGACCACCTCTTCTAGTCATCACCTCCGACTACCCGATTCGGCCAATCTTATCCTACTAACCCCTCCGGCCACCACCTCCGACCAACCTTTTTGGCCACCTCCTCCAACTAAATTCTTATTCTTTCTTTCTTTCTCCACCACCCCCTCCGACCATCACATTCGGCCAACCCTATCCGACTACCCCCTTTGGCCATCTCATCCGGCCACCATATCCGACCAAATTTTCATTCATTCATTCTTTCTCCACCACTTTCCATCACTTCCTCCGGCCATCACTTCCGACCACTACATTCGGCCAACATTATCCAACCACCCCTTCCAACCACCACCTCCGACCACCGCCTTCAGCCACCACCTAAAACTACCGCCTCCGACCACCACCTCCAACTACTGCCTCCAGCCACCACCTCCAACCACCACCTCTGACCACCACATTTGGCCAACATTATCCGACCACCATTTTCAATCACCATCTTCGACCACCGCCTCCGGCCACCCTCTCTGGCCACTCCCTCCAACTAAGTTTTCATTCTTTCTTTCTCCACCACCTCCTTTGGCCATCATCTCCGACCACCATATTCGGCCAATCCCTTCGACTACCATCTTCGAACACCCTCTCCAACCACCCCCTCTAATCAAATTTTCATTTATTTTTCTTTCTCCATCACCTCCGACCACCTCCTCCGGTTATTACCTTCAACCAGTACATTTTTCCATAGCCTCCACCACCACTTTCCAAACGTCTATGTGGTAAACATGTTTTTGTTTTTGTTTTTGTATTTTTATAAAAATAAACAAAAACATATATTTTTGTTTATTATAAACAAAAAATAGAAAACTGTAAATATTACCAAACAGAACCATAGTGTTTTGTTTTAAATCTACCAGTTGTGCTATTGTTGCCAACCGAGAGCGCGTTTTGATGTGGAAGGTTCCAATCATTATTATGAGATGAGAGGGATTGAAAGAAATAACATTCATAAATTGATTTTAACCATTGATTTCTTTAGATGACAAGGATAAATGTCATATCAACCATCCTAAATTGTAAAAGAAAATTATATAAAATAATTATATTAAGAAATATGAATATTTTTCCATATTGAAGTATCCTTGGACATAGAATTAGATAAATTCAACACTTAGACACATACTCGCAACCTCACACCCAACGCCCATATGCAAGCCCATGTAAGATTGCACACACACACAATTAACCATTGTAATGTTATATGACAAAGCTAGACCGTAAATACTTTTCACAAAATCAAAATAGTGGTGATACAAATGAAATCAATGTGCTTACACACGCAAAATTTTAGGCATTCTGAAGTGTAATCATACCACAGCTCCAATACACAAAATCGCTTGATACTTGCGTGACTTCCCCAGCCTTTCTGCAACCACAGCAATTTCAAAACTACCAGGAACCCACACTACCTGATGGCATAAAGACAATAATTGTGCCTTATAATGAATGTTCAAGCAAAACTATGATCGCAGGCCACGTAAAACAATTGGAACTATGAAAGCATTACAGGCGTTGTGCTACATTTATCAACATCATCTTGAACAAATTGAACCAATATCATAATGATCTGAAAATATTCTAAATCAGGCCAACCCATAGTTGTTTAATCATACCATATGCTCACTTTTTTCACGTGTCATTTAATTTTGCAGTTAAATAAGGTGTATCCCTGACTAAAAATTTTACTTTTGATTACAGCAAAAAGTGATTATTTGCTGTCAGATGCACAGGCAGGGGGGGTACAGGGCAGATAAGCCCCAGATAGAGAATTCAGTATATCAAGGAGAAATAGTCGAGAGTCTCAAGACATAATTTGCAGCTGCTCTTTGAAAAAATAAAGTTGACCAATGGATGGTAAATTCGTGTTAAAAGGCCAAAGACCAACAGAACTACCAAGCAGACACAAAAAGAAACAGACACATAGTAAGGTGCTTATTCATTTTCCTTTACACTTGTGGCACATTTGATTGCATAATTATTTTTAGGGGGATGGGATTATTGCGGGATAAAGAAGGATGAGCCAAACCGTGGAATAAAGGGGAATAAAAGGGTGGGATAAAAGAGTAGATATGATAGAATTATGGATAGAATTGTGAGGAATAACTTATACCATGGGATTATGAATAGATTAATGAGAGATATATTATATCATAAAATTATTTTTATATTTGATTAGCATGAGATAAATATTTGGATATTGAGATATAATTACTGTGACTTGAATTTAAAAAGAAAATAGTCCGGGGAAGTTTAATCCCCACAATCCAACCCCCTCATTGGAATTAGTTATCCCATATGTAATCCCACATATTCGGTATAACTCATCCAAATAGAATAGCTCCAACACTAAAATTAGCAAACCAAACAACAGACTAAAAGATACGTGGAACCCATGTGCCTCCCAAAAGTAGAACCCCGTACTTATCCCACAACCAAATGCGGGATTAAATTTTGTTGTGGACTCGGGTGTCCTAATTTTTATCCCCCATTTTTGTTCCTTAACCAAGCATGCCCTTATAGTATGTGTGTGGCTGTGTGCATTGGCAATTAAGAGAGACTCAACACGCACACCCTATGTCCAAATTGGAATTTGAATCCTACACCTCTCTATTTTGGGAATGACGAGAGATGCTACTCAAGCTAGGAGACATTGGTAGTTGTACAGAGGAATATCCTACCTAACAAAAGGGATACCAAGAGGTTTATAAAGAGAACTTTATTCGTAGAGGTTGCATCAATCACAGTAATATTGTATCTGTCGAGGTTATGCTGGGTTTCCAACTCAGTTAGCCTCCAAACTTCTCTCTCCTGTTGGCAATAGCTGGAGGCATTGAGAGGAAAACTCTATCCTTAAAAGATAAGGTGATGCGATAAATCTCAGATTAAGATACACTAATCACATAGATCTCCGTACTCTAAAACAATGTGTCAGTAAGGTGAGTTGAAGAATCCCAACATCAAATGAAACCAGAAGTCCACAATACACAAAGGATGGACAAAATCCAACTCGAGGCCATGAAAGCAATTCAATATTATAAAGCACGCCACCAGGTTACTGATTCAAGTCTAGCAAAGAAAGATAATTACAGGCGTGCATATAATGGTTATCTATGTCAATGGATCAAAATTCATATGGAGAAGAGGTGGTATAGGTATGAAAAGATGACCAGCAGGGGAACTCGCATAGGTCCATTAGATTAAATTATCCCCCTGATTTGAAATTCAGTTTGCGAATCGCCAAATTAAATCATAGTAGGACCACTCTCCCCAAGTGTGTCCTTGGATAATTGGATTACATATCCCACCCCACACGCATCAAGCACAACAACTTTGAAGCTGATCGGGCATTCAAAGGCACACAATCATCGTCATTTGAGAACCCCAGACGAAATCATTAGATTGTATACAATAATATAGAAAAGCAAGTATCGGGATCAGATACCCAATGATGTTAGACCCTTCACAAATTCAAGATACACGGGATGGGTATCCGTTTTGTTCTCTATTCTAGTAGAGATGGAATTCTACATGAACAACAATCTACAGACAACAATCTTGAATATCTTCCTAATTTACAATCAGCCATACAATCTTGAATATCTTTCTAATTTACAATAAGTCATACAATTTTGTCTAATTACTACCATACAATCAGTCATATCTTCCAAATGTTCCAATACTCCCTCTCCAGCTGGCTTGAAGATATCTTCTATAGTTAGCTTGCCCATCAAAACATCAAATTGCTTCTTGTGCAGCCCTTTAGTAAAAACATCAGCAATCTGTTCACTAGTTGGGATATATGGCATACAAATCAGCCCACTGTCAAGTTTTTTCTTGATAAAGTGTTTATCCACTTCTACATGCTTTGTTCTGTCATGAAGAACCGGATTGTGAG
>JAOTRH010000027.1:8862010-8875430 GCA_034768845.1 Heliamphora exappendiculata
CGCTGACCCCCCACTGCCGCCACCGCGCTACCCCATGTCGTCGACCCCCACCGCGCGACCCCACAGACAGCAGAGATGAGAGAGAGAGAGGGAGAGCAGAGGGAGGGAGAGAGGGAGAGAGAAGATAGGGAGGGAGGGAGTGAGACAACGAGAGAGATAGGGTAGATAGCATAGGGAGAGAGAGATAGATGGCATAGAGGAGAGAGAGGGGAGGTTTGAGTAGTGGTTTGGGAGGGTGGTTTTCTGAGAAGGTGGTTTTGGGGGTAATTTTGGGATGTGGTGGTTTTGGAATGGATTTCGTTAGTTTCAACGAAAATGAGTTAATTTGATATTAAAATTAAACTTCAATGGAGGTTTGTGTTATTTTTTAAACTACATGGGAAGTCAGTGATTTTGTCGGAAATCTCATGGGGTCAGTGTAATTTATCCTAACAAATATTAAGAGTGTTTGGCAAAGGTATTACTAGTAATTTATAAATTATAACTTGTAACTGAAACTATGAGTGTTTGGTAAAGATTATATCTTGTAGTTGAAATAGAAAAAAAATAGTTATAATTTATAATAGAAATTATAAGTATTTAAAATATATTATAATTTATAATTAAAAATAATAGTAAAAAGCTAGAAATTTTGCCAAATATCCTCCATTAAATCAAAATAAACAAAAACTACTGATTTATATAGATAAGTACTATCGACTCAACCATTCACACCCATAGGAGCATCATGTAAATTACTGATCGCTCCAAAGGAGCAGACGAATCAAAATACAATTCATGAGAAAGCTTGCATTGGATAGATTGCTCCCCACTCTCGATGCAACCTTCTTCAGAAATGCAGCTCTTATGTCCTCCTCCTCCCCACCTTCAACCCCATCACTCTTTGGGGTGCTCGTCTCTCCTATTTTCTTTTACAGAAACGCATCCTCTGCATCTACAGCTGCTACTAAGTCTTCCTTCACAGTCATGGAAATCTCTGAAAGCCAAGAACAAGAAGAACAAGAAGAACAAGAACAAGAAGAAGAGTTGGGCGCCCCCTTCTGCGTCCTCCAAGACAAGGATCTTCTCCGGAAGAGCCAGAATTCGGGTCTTCACGTCTTGGACCTAATCGACCGTGGTGCTCTGGAACCAGACCCCTCCCTTTACAACCGGCTTCTCAACAAGTGCGCCTTACTCGGCAAGCTTCGAGAAGGTCGGATCGTCCACGCCCACTTCCTGCGTTCCCAATTCAGTCACTATCTCGTCATTCAGAACACCGTCGTCAACATGTACGGTAAGTGCGGTAGTGTGGATGATGCTCGCGAGGTGTTCGACGATATGCCCAGTAGAGATATGGTCACTTGGACTGCCTTAATTACTGGATATTCCCAGAACGAGAGGCCCCATGATGCGCTTATTCTGTTCCCTCAAATGCTTCGCCTGGGTTTGCAGCCCAACCAGTTCACTTTCTCCAGCCTTCTCAAGGCTGCTGGGGCCGTGCCTAGCGACAGGGACGGTAGGCAAGTTCATGGTTTTATCGTTAAGTATGGTCTCGATTCGAATGCTTATGTGGGGAGTTCCCTTGTGGATATGTATGCGAGGTGCAGCCTCATGGATGAATCCCAGTTTGTTTTCGACACCCTGCTAAGCAAGAATGAGGTTTCTTACAATGCTCTGATTTCCGGGCATGCTAGGAAGGATGAGGTAGAGCACGCCATTCGTCTCTTCTGGAAGATGCAAAGAGAATGTTTTAGGCCTACCCATTTTACCTATTCTAGTGTTTTCACTGCTTGTGCTAGTATTGGAGCTTTGGAGCAGGGGAAATGGGTACATGCACATATGATAAAGTCGGGGCAACAGCTTGTTGCATTTACAGGCAACACTCTTCTTGACATGTATGCTAAATCGGGCAGCATTGATGATGCAAAGAAAGTTTTTGATAGATTGGTTAGACGAGACGTGGTCTCTTGGAATTCAATGCTTACTGCATGTGCCCAACATGGACTCGGGAAGCAAACTGTTGAACGCTTTGAGGAAATGCTTAGGGTTGGAATTGAACCCAATGCCATAACCTTCCTATGTGTTCTCACTGCTTGTAGCCATGCTGGGCTATTGGACAAAGGACAGTATTACTTCCAATTAATGAAGAAGTACAAGGTAGAAGCTGACGTTTCGCATTATGTCACAATCGTTGATCTACTTGGTCGAGCTGGTTGTCTTGATCGTGCTGAAAGGTTCATAAAAAACATGCCAATCAAACCCACTGCAGCTGTTTGGGGTGCTTTGCTTGGCGCTTGTAGAATGCATAAGAACATGGAGTTGGGGACATTCGCCGCAGAACGTATATTTGAATTGGATCCCCATGATTCAGGACCTCACGTGTTGCTCTCTAATATATATGCCTCTGCTGGTAGATGGAGTGACGCCGCAAAAGTGAGAAAGATGATGAAAGAGAGCGGAGTGAAGAAGGAACCTGCTTGTAGTTGGGTGGAGATTGAGAATGCTGTCCACATGTTTGTGGCAAATGACGATGCCCACCCACAGAGAGAGGAGATCTGTAAGAAGTGGGAGGAAATATGCAGGAAAATTAAGGATATAGGCTATGTCCCAGACACTAGTCATGTACTTCTGTTTGTGGACCAGCAGGAGAGGGAAGCAAAGTTGCAATACCATAGTGAGAAGCTGGCTCTAGCATTTGCCCTTCTCAGCACACCATCAGGATCCACCATCCGGATCAAGAAGAACATCAGAGTTTGTGGTGATTGCCACTCAGCATTCAAGTTTGTGTCTAAGTTGGTGGAGAGAGAAATCCTCTTGAGAGACACCAACCGTTTCCATCATTTCCATGATGGCTTGTGTTCGTGCGGGGACTACTGGTAGCATTAGGATTCAACACCTAAATTTTTTTTCAGCAATTCAACACCTAATTGCCTACAAGTAGGATGGTGGTCATTGTGGTTGGTAGTTTGCTATTTGTCTATTATATTATGGATAGGTGCGGTATTGAACTAAACAAGATGGCAAAGCTATACTAAGTACTAAAGGACAGTTCAAGATGGTTGATATGAAGTGATGGGCAATCCTATATAGGTTTAGCAAAGTTCAGATTTATTTTGGCAGATGCTACAATCAAACCTCAGATTCTATGGAAGTCACCCTGAGGTCAGACATTCAGAAACACTAGGCTTTACTGTCTTTTGACAGTATTTCACATCTTTGAGCACTAGTTCATAATTTATATCCCCTCGAAGATTACGCTAGTGCTCTTGCTCATTCCAGGGAAAAAAAGTTTGTGTTTGAGAATGCTGTTGTAGGATAAATGCAAACTGCACAAGGATAAAAGCAACAATCCCAGACCTGGAAAAGCCAAAGGTGTTAATTCTGAGATGGTTCATATCTGCTACAAATTGATGCCATGCTTAGCAGTTTGTCAGCATTAGGGTAACATTCAACTAAGCTGACTTGGTAGCTTGTGATTTTTATAAATGAAAAAGTCTAATTTCACAGATTTAAATTACAGAATCAATCACATTTTATTAAATTCCTACCGATAAGAACCTGTGTTATTATTAATCTTTTTTTTTTGTTTTTTGTACACAGCGTGTTCTTAACGTTAATAGTTTGCTAATTTGTGATTGATTATGTGTTGTTTGGAAGATGCATGTAAAGCACCAAACTTCATTCTGATATTGATATATGAATATATACTTTCGATTAAATTTGGCAGATGGGAATATGAATATATTGCGATTTCCTCGTCCGGTGAATTAAGCATTCATTTTGTTTTCTTTTTCCTTCTACCTTTTATACGTGGTTGCAGAATGGAGACCTGAAAGTGTACTTATTGGGCCAAGACTAGATGCAAAAGATTGAGCATTTGATCAAGAAAAATATTCTCCCAATGCAGCTAAATCATTCTTTCACGATGATTGTTTTTATAATTTTTGTAGTAATTTGCAATGGCCCCACAAATTTAAAATGTAACTGTTAGGATAACATTTGATCAAAACATGGAGCGTTCATAATTTTTATTTCATTCTTGTAAAAGAATTATATGATTTTTGTATTGGAAAATTCTTATTATCATATTTTTAAAAAACTTCATCATGTTTGTGTTTGAGATGTGTATTGTTTTTATTCTAAAAAAAATTTTTAAAAATATTATTTGGTTTTTAAAAAAAACCAAATAATATAGTTTAAAGGTTCAGCTTTTTTTGGTAAAAAATTGAATTTTTTCAATCGTCGAAATAGGACCTAATACATGAACGATGTAGTTTAAGTAACCCAAAATTTATATGAATAAAATAATGTAATTTTACCCAAATTTACCCTGAAACCACGTAGTTTAAATAATCCAAACTGTTGCATATAATTTATTAGTTTATTTAGGAACTAAACAGACTCAATCAATAGACAAAAGACTAAATAAACATATTTTGAATAAATAAGGAGACAAATTTGTAAAAAACGAACCCTTAAAAATTTTGACAACCAGGGACGTGGTTGTAGCCAGGGTGCCGTTTTTTAGGCAACCAAAGCAAACGGTGCATGATTTTAACAACCACAAGTCCACAATCATTCCAAACGATGCTATTTCTAGGCGCAGCAAGCTGCTGCACTTTTAAGTCGCGGCAGTCGACCACCAGACCTCGCCATCTCATTACCTTTTTTAACACTGGCTGTTACTATTTACTGTTTTTCAACAGACATCAATAACTATTTTCGGTGTCTCCTTTTGGTCTTCTCTTTTTGCGTCTATTGATCTCTTGTTCACTTACATTTCCTTTATCGAATCTTTTTAGACAGATAGAAGTACTCCTGCTTACTTTTATAGGTCGACAATCCGTTTAATCTAGAATTCCTATCTAATTTTTGGCAACCATTTTCTTGTGACTTTTTGATGATTATTTTTTGGTAATTTTTCGACCACCTATGACGAACCTTCAATGACTTTTCTGTATCACTTCAGTACTAGCAACATGGAACATATCAACTTTACTTTTAGCTCTATTTGAATAGTGAAGTTTATTTTTATTTATTAAAGTATACTATATATCTTCTGCCATCACAACCACCCAAAATAATAAAAGGGATGCTGGCCTTACCGAAGGCTTTCACCGAAAATCTTTACCGAAAAAGTTGAGAGTTGCTACATTTTTTGTTTTTGAGTTTTTTTAAATTATTTTTTTATTAATTTTTTGTTATATTGCCAAGAATTAAAAGATTAATACAAAATACGAAAAAAAAAATTATTTATTTTTATTTTGGTACTTATTTTAAAAAATAATCATTTTAAAATTTTTATAAGAATTTTTTTTATCTTTAGCAAACTTTTTAAACTTTAATTAAAATAATTACATTTAGATTTGTTTCTAAGAGCTCACTGATTTTTTATTTCAATTTTATTAGTTATTTTAGAAAAAATTAACTTTAAAATTTTTATAAGAGTTTTTTTTTACTTTTAGTGAGCTTTTAGATTTGTTTTATTATAATGAAACAAAAAATTTAAAAAGTTAGATCGATCAAGAAAATAAAAAAAAAACTATAAAAGAAAGAAAAGAAGTTTATTAACTTTTTTTTTTAAAAAAATTATGTTTGTGAGTAAAAAATTAATTTTTTTTTATTTTTGTTCAAATTAGATAATTTTTCTTTTCTCGTACATCAAATGTATAAAAAATTTCTCATATATTACATGATGAAAATCTTATACACAAACGTTCTATGAAAAAGTTATCATATATTACAAGATGAGTATATTCGCATACACAAAAATATTATTAGAAATTTTTTATATATCGTTATATGAGAATATTCTCAGTTTGTAATGAAAAATGCATAAAGAGAACCAGTGAAAATGTTCTCACAGTTGTTAACACTGAGAATGTTCTCACTATTTTTTCACATTGAGAATATTTTTAGTATTTTTTACTTTTGGTGTAATTAATTTATTATTTCGGTCTTTTTTATATATTTTTATGATCGAAACTATTTATTAAGTAATATTTATTAAGTAGATTATTTTTATAAAAAAAATTAAGTTAATTAGACATTAATAGTTTTGTGAATAGATCATATTTATTGAAATATAAATGAATAATAATATAATTTTATAAAAAATAATAATAAATAAAAATAATCAAATCATGTAATGTAATTATAAATGTTCAATTAACTTAATTTTTTATATTAGTAATAAAATTAATAAATACTATAAAATAAATAATTTTATTATAAAAATATATTAAAAAAAGTACAAGATATATAAATTTTTTTGACCATAATTTAAGCATAGAAATATTTAAACTCAAAATAAAAATTTCCGGTCAAAATTTTTTTGGTAATTTGCTTCGGAAAGGATAGCATTTCCGAAATAATAAATATTAATTTATTTTGTATTCAAACAGTTATAATGACCTTTGGCTTAAGGGTTGCTATAAGTAGTCGAAAAGTTACCGAAGGTAAATCACTAAAAAATTGTCAGGGATAATCACAAAGAATTTGTTGGAAGTCATCACTACTGGTCGGCGACGTTCGTCGGAAGTCATCATTATTAATCGCTAGACGTGTTGAGATGAAAAAATAAAAACTTAAAAGTTAAAATTAAATATTGTATTATATCTTTATTATAGACTCTACACTTTTGTTTGTTACAAAGACTGCGCATAGCCCAAATCTATAAATTAATGAAAGACGCTTTATTTGACAACTTAGTTTTAAGTTATATTTTTTATTTAAAGTTATTTTAAACTTAAAAAGTTAAAAGTTTGTTCAGAAAAAATATGGCGTGATTTTAAATAAAAAGTTTAAAATAATTTTAAGTCAAAAAGTAAAAATTTTTGTTTAAAGTTGTTATAATTTTTAAAAATTTATTTTAGATAATTCTATATTTAATATAGAACTTGTTTAATAAATTCTGGCGAGTATATTTTAAAAATATAATTTTTATAAAAAATATATTTATATAATAAAAATTATGATTTTTTTTAAATATATTAAAAAAATTATGTAAAAAACAAAAAAATTAAAAGCTTTTGAGTTGAAAAATAAAATTTTTTTATAAATTTTTTAAATTTTAAACAAAAAAATTAAAACTTTAACTTTAAACCGATTGCCAAACTAAACAAGAATTTGAGATTGACTCCCTCAATGGTTGACTCCCTCTTTGTGGATAAAAGGTTGATTTATTTGTGTCCTTTCTAACTCTTGGATTGTTAAAATCAACTTTTTATAGTCTTTTCATTCTTATTGATAAGAAAAATAAAAAGATAAAAACACTAATCAAAAAATAAAAATAAAATAATATCACCTTTTAACTTATTTTTATTTATTTTTTATCTTTTGCTCAATTTTTTTATTTTTTTGATTTGTCTCGAGAGAGAAATTGAAAAAACAAAAAATAAAAACAAAAATAAAATACTAAAAATAAAAATAATAAAAAGGCAAGAAATCTTTATTCCAGATGGGCGAAATTGGCTAATCCTCTTCCTAAATAATAGATTAGATTGGAACTTATTTTCGCTACTGCACCCACAATTTTTATTCTAGACATTTTTATTAATTAAAATATCTAATATATTATTTTTTTTGTTTAGTAGAATTTGAAATACTAATACGGATTTTTGTTTGCTTTGTCTGCAAGTAAAGCTAATTTTTAAATTGAGTATATTATAATTATTTTATTTTAAAAAATATTATTTGAGACGTGTATAAATTTTTTTTAAAAAATAAAAATATTATAGTTATTTTATTATTAAAAAATAAAAAATAATTTAAAATAAAAAATAAAAAATATATATAAATTAAAAATTTACTTTTAAGCTATCCAAAGAGTGGCTTAGTTGGTTGGATAAAACTCAAGTACTTATGGCACAAATTCACACAAATTTCTTAGGACAAAAAAATTATTCGGCATCAGTGGTGGTATTGCAACGGCTATAATTTAGGTTATACATTTAGGTGACTATCATCCAAAAATATATGAGATCCGAACAAATGTGGCTTAAATTAAAAAGTGACAATGCCATCTTTTGTAAGAAAAAATTATATTTTAAGATGAATTTTGAAAAAAGGTGGTGCTTAAGCTTAAATTTAGAGAGTTTATCATTAGGTGAGATTAGAATAACTGTAACTAAACCTAAAAATTAATCTAACCATTATTTTGTTACGGAACGAAAATTTTCTATAGTATAATTATTATGTAATATATGATTTTAACAATTGTGCATTACGTAATAATTGTATCGTGGAGGATCTATACTATTTGTTACACATTTAGAGAGAGAGAGAGAGAGAGAGAGAGAGAGAAAATGGTGGAGAGAGAGAGAGAGAGAGAGAAAAGGGTGGGGAGAAAGGCGTGACGAGAGGGTAGTTCTTATTTGTGCGGTTGAGACGGTTTTAAGCTCTAAACCAATCGCTTAGCGTGTGAGCAAAATTCAAAAATCCATCATTCTTCAGTTAAACAAACCAACAAAACCAGCATTTGCTCTGTCTGAGAAAGAGAGAGAGAGAGAGATTGAGAAAAATAGAACAACCAAAAGAAAGAATACCAGGTAAAAGAATTAAGAATCATCTTTACATCTTGCATATATTTTTTTGATGTATATTTTACTTCTATCAGTTTATGAAACACTTACGTTAATTTCTGTCACTGTGTGTGATCTGATAGCTTGCAAAAGAGATATCATTAATGGAGAGGGGCAACGGTGGCAGGAAGAGAGCGAGGGAAGGAGACGAGACAAGAAGAGATCATAATCCAACGAAGAAGCCCGATCTCATCAGTCAGATCGACGATCAGTTAGATCATATGGCGATCAAATTACAGAAACAGAAACAGCACAGCTTTGATTTTGATTTTGATCTGATCCTGAATGTCGATTGCGGTTATAATGCGGCGGGCGCCGATGATGGAGTTTTCGACTTTCCATGGCTTAAAGAAGGCGCGAGCTTCGATGCAGATGGATGCCGGCTGGAACAGGAGGATGATATATTCGCATTGTATTCGACTCTAGAATGTGATGAAGCTTTAGCTTCCCCTTCTTCCTGCACTACTACTTCTACTTCCATGGCGGCAGAAGCTGGCTGCCTCGATGATCAATTGATTCCCGCTGCCGCTGGACAGCAGATTAATCTGATGCGTCAGTACTCTCCAAAGCTACTGAATTTCCACGATCATCATGATCAGGATGGCCTCCCGTCGTTCCACGGCGATGAACTCGAACTCGAACTCGATGGAGCTGATTGGATTTGTAGCTCGGTGATTGATTGATCATTGCTCCTCATATCCCTCTGGCAGTCTGGCGCCTAAGGGGCTGAGCAATTAAGGTGGTCTAAAATTAATATTTTATTTTATTACTTATTTCATTTTATTAGAAAGAGAGATGATCATATCTATAATTTATATAGTGGCGTTCGATTATTTGTTTATTTACTTATTAATAAATAAATTAAATTTTATTTAAATTAATTTGTGAGGGTATATTTATTTATTTATTTATTTAACTAATTAAATAAATTTATTTATTTATTTACTTATTTAGTTATTTAAAAAAATTTATTTTTTTATTTGGCTATCCAAACGAGTTTATTTATTTATTTATTTTTTTATTTTTAACTTATTTAATTATTCAAACGACGTGATTTATTTTTTTATTTATAAATTAATAAATAAATAAACAATTTTATCCCAACAGGGCTATTATATCTTATTTATTATTAAATTTATTTTTATCAATTATTAATAATTTATAAATTGTATATAATATCTAGATCTTAGGAAACTGTCTGAATGGAATTGCTTTATTAATTTATGTGCGGCACCAATGCCCACTTAGGGCTGGGCCAACTTGTTCACGTAGTACCCAGATCAACCTTTATAAATTATTTTATTAAAACTATGCCGTTTTAAGTACTGCACGTGCGCCAGACTCTACTATCCTCGGCATGGTGGATCATTTAGAGGTGGTATGGTCCTCCTGGATTAGTAGTTTCAGATCTTCTTATACATGTTAAAGGTTTACTTACTATAAGCATGCGTTTGGTTTAGGTTATTTAGAAAATCTTTCATATTTTTTTTATTTTTTAATTTTTAATTCAAACGTTTTACCTTTTGAATTTCTCATGATGAGAAAATCCAAAAACTATATTCGTTCATGATAAAATTAAAAAAATTCACTAAAAATAAAAAATAATTATTAATAGGCCATTAAGTAACTTTTTAATTTTAATTATCTCATTTAGTTTTTTGCAACTATTTTTTTTTTTTTTGCTTCCTTAGTTCTTTATTGTAAAATAATTTTAAAAATATGTTCAATCAAGCTAAAGTGAACTAAAGTCCATTAAAAACAAAAAACTAATCGTATAACCGTCTCGAACACACTAAAATAGTCTTCAGTGTGGTTTTTTTGTTTGTTTATTGACGCGATCCTCCTTGATGTTGTTTACTTTTTGTCCCTATAGCTTTATGATGGGATTTAAGTATTCTCAAATTTCTTACACAGCGAAAATAAGAATGTAAATTTCAATTCACACAAAACAAATAAAGAATAAAACAAGAACATACAAAAACACAAGATATACGTGGTTCGGCTGACTATCTACTTTCATAGGTAAAAAAGAATGAATAATCTACTATTATTAATAAAGATTACAAGAACAAGTACTACACTCTCTGATGTCTAAATCTGAGTCCCACTCTAGTGTATCTGAGCCTTTCTTTACACTTTCTACCTCAACCTGAGCCTCTCTTGTGTATTTTTGCATTTTGCCTCGCTATATCCGTGTTTTAGGATTTCTGGTGCTTAAACCACCTTTAAATAGACCTAAAATTAGGTCAAACCATGCGATGGCTGAAATCGTAACCGCCTCAATAAAACCCGTTCCGCGACGGGTTGCTCAAGCGATTAGGGGACCACTCGAGTAGTCACTAGCCCGAGACCTCTTGTGTACAAGTCCGCTCGAGCAGACTTCTTTGAACTAGCTGCTCAGAAATACGAAACTGTTTACACCATAATTAATATTTTCCTGTCGAGGATAATATTTTCTATTTAAAAATTTGCCAATATTTATAGGCTTAATAGAAAATAATTTTATTATGTAAATGACCTATTATATTTTATAAAAACTTGATGGAAGATAATGTTATATTTAAAATACCTAAATATAATATTGCTAAGGATAACAAATGGCACTATAAGAAAAGACTAGCGGTTAATGGAAGTTAAATGATGAACACTTGATATCGTATGACTTATTCTAATATTTAGAATAATTATTAGTAGTTATAAGTAGTTTTTTTATGAAATTCTATAAATATTAATATTGTAATCATTGTAAATGGGCCAACTTCATAAATTCAAAACGGATTTTTATCTTTTTTTTATCTTTTATTTTTGTATTAGGAGTAGCGTAATATAGATGATTTTCGTTCTTCAGAGATTTTCAAGGAAGAATACTCAACATTTGCCGAGCAATCGTAGGCGAGTGGTGATATTTTTTTCTTGTAATCTTTGTTTTTATTTTGCGAAGATTAATAAAATTTTATTTTATTAGTCTTCGATCCTTTATTTTTTTGCCAAAATCTCTTGATTTGTTTGACCAATTAAATTTCAAAGAAGTCCTGAAATCAGTTATTGAACTTTCACTCCATCGCATTTAACCTCTCGATATTGATGCCGATCTCGACGAGAAAAGTTATTTTTTTGGAAAACATAAACATAACCCCAACACTTTAATCTTTCAATACATAATAGATATATAAGTGATGTAAGCTATGTTTGTGTTTACATTAAATTTTTATTAAATCTTTTCGATAATGTCTTATGACCCATCGAATAAAGGGTCAAGAGTAATATATATATATATATATATATATATATATATATATATAGCCTAGTAAAAACATTCATCGATTTCTATAATAAAGAAATTAAGAGTAATATATATATTAGCCAAAGACTAAATGGTTTATGTACATAAAAAAAAACTTATCGAGTTAACAGTAGTATATATAATCAAATATCAAATGGTTCAAGAAAAGGTAAAAGACCAATCGAATTTTAATTCATGGTCAATGTCATCAATGTCTTGATAAAAATATTTAATAGCCCAGTCTCTTCTGAAAGAAGGGCAAATAAAGCCTTAGGTGAAAGATTCATCGAATTTTGTTTCCTTGCCGATGTTATTCAAATCTTGATAAAAATATATATTAGTCTATTTTTTCTCAAATACATTGAGAGAACGGTTAGAAATAACATATATGATGCAATGAACATGTGTCACAAGATAATTGATGTTTCTTCTTAAGAGGACAAGTGTCACTATTAAAATTATTTGTTCTCAAAGGCAAAAAATCATGCTTAATTATGGAGCAGTTATAAGATCGTGATTTAAAAGGGACAGCTCACAACTATCCACTCGCGAAGTTAGCCAATGACGAAATTTTTTTTTTTTTATCTTCCATTTACTTATAATTTTATTTCACTCGTAATTTTTTTTGTAATTTTCTTTTCGAGTCATCTCAATTCATAGGAGTAGTTTGTAATCATTGTACTCGGTTCTAATTCACATTAGAGTAATAAAATTCTTTTATTACTTTTACTTTCGTCTATTATTATTTTTTGACGAAATCTTGAAACACGACAAAAGTACTTTATATGCAATTCGCTTGATAGTTTTCGAAGAATTTTATCTTTTGAAAGAGTAATTTATTTTTGGTTAATAGTTTATTATCATTATATGATTATATGCGTGGCTACAAATAGTTTTGCAAATGTTCAATGCAATTTTAAATAAAGTACATGAATTAATTAAGCAACCAAAAGAAAGAAATAGCAAAATATATGTAACGCCACATACAACGGTTAGCTCATCAAATTAATTATGAAAAAGAAAAATTAACAACATGCCAGGTAGAAACTACGGATGATAAATACAAATAACCGTAAAATAAATGAATCAAATATTAGACGCAGTAAATAGATCAGAATATTACAATACATGACAATACAATAAATACTTAATTTTTGATAAAATAAATGACAATATATTGCTTTCATTATTCACATTACACAACATGAATTTAAATAAATTAGAATTATAAAAGGTAATTTATTTATTTATTTATTTTTAATTTTGAAAGGAATCAATATAGTTCTGTTCCATTCTGGGTGGAGATGGGACATTACAAATTTACTCACGCGGGATTAAGACTATTTCAAATCATACTCCTTATAATTTAACTAAGTGACTCTTTAAAATAGTTAAAAAATACTATTTTAGAGAGTCATATTTTCATTTCTAACTCTAACCATACTCTCTATTTTAGGAATTCATATTTTTTTAAAAATTTTAATATATATATTCAAATTTTAATTTTATAAATTGGAGCTTTTATATATATATATATATATATATATATATATATATATATATATAAAAAATAAAT
>JAOTRH010000027.1:8875530-8903629 GCA_034768845.1 Heliamphora exappendiculata
TGCGCCTCTTGAAACTATCGGGTTCACTTTGCTCCTTTTTAGCACATTTTTTACATACCTTTCAAGTAAATAAGCACATTAAATTGGTAATGACGCTTCAATCTCCTTATCCAATTGTTTTATTAACATGTCACATTTAAAAAACAACTAACGAGAAGTGTGAGATCAAATTTGATGTCACATTAGTATAGTTATATTAGTTTGCTTTATAATTGTTGCGTAATTTATCATGTACCTAGAAATCTAAAAATCTAAGTAATACAACTTCGAACTAAAAAAATTAATCGAACACGGGACCAAAGTAAAACTTGGAAAAAACACCCAAAGAATCCAATATTTCTCTTGATCTTTTTATCATCTCATTTAAGGACACCAAAATGTAAATGACAGACTACCCAGTATTGTTAATCTATAACTGATGTTGTAAACAACAAATTTTGTGCCCAAATATTCAAGATAGAAAATTGTAGGAACAAATTGATTTTTATTAACTTTGAAGATGGATTGCAGTCTCCAATGGAATTTCAAAATTAAAGAAACAAATCATTTGATTCTTCTTTTTAAATGTTGACTCGACAGCTTGACATAAATTTGCTAAATTCATCATTTGTTTTGAGTGCTAAGTTGTGGGTGAAAGTTCACCTCAGTCTCTCTAATTATCCTGAAAATATGCAAATGAAATGAGATTTTTCATGTTGAAATTGAAGACACCACAAGTACTATGGAGCTGTATATGTGCCATTCACCTAGGAGAGTCTCTAAAATCCCTCTAACAATTTCATATGTGCACCAGAAGTTCCAAGTACTTAAGTGCCTGCAAAAACAAATTACAGTCTCCATCTTCATCTGCTCCATTTTGCTTCAAGACAGAGGAAGCAAGCAAGCCTTGGCTCAGTTGCTTTTCCTCTTTCCTTCATTCAAATTTGTCTCCAGGGCTATAGTTATGCTCGATAAAGGTATCCGCTATCTTACTTCTCCTTATTTCTGTACTTTTAGAATCTTAAAGAAAAATTCAGTGCCAAGGAAACAAAAAGTGTTGCAGCAGTCAAGATTAAAGCTTAGGATTTCATTTCCAAGCTTTGTTTTCAATGGTGATATGTAACCATCTTCATCACACACATTGGGGTTAATTGATACGTATGACTCCTGCAATACAACTTATGAGATTTGTTCAAAACCCTTCCAATCCCTCCCTTCTTTCCCACTTTTTCCAGAGCTTCTTCTCGATTCCATATTAACTATTCAATTTAAATTTGCATAAACAATATTTCTTAAAATTAGACTTTTTTTGTATATTGGTTGGAATTGGACTAACAAACTTTTGGTTCTATATTGTTGTTGTTGTTTTTTTTTTTTTTTGGTAGTGGTAGTCAATTCTTTAATAGATGTTTTTACTTGACTATTTTTATTTCTTTTAATTTTCTATGGATCCATCCGGCTTTATTTTAGTTTTTACTTTTTATTGAAAATGTTTACTGTGTAACTGTTGATACCCCATTTTGGTCTATCTGTATTTTCTTGAAATTTGTTCTGTGCTTTCTCAATAATTTGCGCAATGAACCCTAGATCAGTGCTTGCTCAATAATTTTCTTGAAGCTGATAATTTTTTTGCATTCATCACTACTTAAAAGTGATGAAGAGAAGATTTGAAAATGTAGATGGTCAATGAAGACATGCTGAATTGTATAATTTTGTTTATGTGAAACATATACATTTTAGAAATATATACATTTTCATCAATATTAATAGGTTTTGATTGGTTTATGTTGGGATGATTTTAAATGTATGCACGATAAGTTATGATGATTTTATTTGAGTTGTGGCTTTATTATTAGGATCTAAGTAGAGCTTGTGTATATTGTGTTGCTTGATTTTATTATAGATTATTTGGTAAACGGTTAAACCGTTAAATTATCCAAAAAACAGAGAAAATTTTGTCAAAATTTTTAAATAATTATCTATTTTTGTTTTTTAATTGGTTTATGTTATTAATTTAAAACTGTAGGTTTTAAATATATGTATGAGAAATTATGATGATTTTATTTGAGTTGTGACTTTATTGTTGAAATCCAGACAGAGTCTGTGTATATTGTGTCGTTTGATTTTATTACAGGTTATTTGGTAAACGGTTAAACAGTTGGATTATCCAAAAAATAGAAAAAATTTTACCAAATATTTTTTAAAAATTTAATACTTAGAATTATTATTTATTTTTTTAATTAGTTTATGCTATTGATTTCAAACTAGAGGTTTTAATGTATGCATGAGAAGTTATGATGGTTTTAATTGAGTTGTGATTTTGTTGTTGGATCCAAGCAGTACACGTGTATATTGTGTTTATTTGTTTTATTACAGGTTATTTAGTAAATAGTCGAACTGTTGGTTTTAATGTATGCATTTTTTTTTTCGATTTAGTATTTTTTAGTTTGGGTTATTCATAGTAATATGAGACTTTAAAAAAATTATTATTAAAATGTACGAATAATCTAAAAAAAAGGATGATAGTGGTTTTAGGCACGAGCAATACCTAGTATACTATAAAATAAGCTCAAGTTAAGCACCGCTACTGTGCTCTTTTAAATATTTTGTTTTTTAACATATTTTTATAATAAAAATTATTTATTTGATAATATTTATTAATTTTATTATTCACATAAAAAATTAAATTAATTAAATATTTGTTATCATATAATCTGATTATATTTGTTTATTATTATTTTTTATAAAATTATATTATTATTTATTTATATTTTAATAAATGTGATCTATTCACAAAGTTATTAATATTCAATTAATTTAAATTTTTGTACAAATAATCTACTTAATAATTAATACATAATAAATAATTTTAATTATAAAAATATATTAAAAAACGACAATCCTAAAGATCACAAAGCATATCACCGATTTTAATAATTAAAAATTGTGCGAACAGATTTTAGAGCATTCCCACCATTCTTTCTATTTTGTTTTGGATCTTTAAGGAGAAAAAAAAAATTTATATTATTAAAGTTTTGTACGGCAAATAGTTTGAAATTAAGTTTTTATCTTTTAACTTAAAGTTAAAAAAATCAAAAAAATTTTAATAATTTTTTTATTAATTTAAAAATTGACATATGCTTTAAAATATAATTTAATAAAATTATACTAATTAATATATTTTTTTTTAAAAATAAAAATTATTTCAAAACTTAGTATTTAAAACTTTGAGAAAAACTTTTCCTATTTTTTTTTTAATTTTATCATGTTTTAAATAAAATAAATAACTTATAAAAAAATAAAAATTATTTTTAAAATCTTGTATGAGATATGTGTAAAACTTCTAATACATTGATTTTGAAACGAAAAAAAAGCATCAAACAAACATTTCCCTTCTCCAAAACTCAGAATCTTAAAATTGCATCACCAATTCCCTGCTTCTCAAATTGCTCCTCCAGCAATCAGTACTCAATCTACATGTCGTGATTGTCTCCATCATCATCGTCGTCGTCTTCGCCTCCACGTTTTTCAACAGATCCCCGGCTTAATTTATGGATGATCCAGAAGACTTGAAGTCGATATTTCCATGCGCGAGAGAGAACATGGAAAATGGAGATGACTTAAAGTCGATATTACCATGCGCGAGAGAGAAGATGAAAGATCGAGAAGATTTGATGTCGATATTACCATGCGCGAGAGAGAAAATGGAAGATCGAGAAGACTTGAAGTCGATATTACCATATTTGCCGGTGGTGGTCCGTTCCTCGAAACTGTTCTGGCCCTCGCAAGTTGTGGAAGCTCTGAAAGCACTGTCCAGAGGGCCCGACAACAGTCGAGTCGACTCCGGAGAGGTCCTTTTCCTCGCCATTTCCGATCTCAGGCAGTCCCTCTCCCTCTCCTCCTCCTCCGAGCGCCTTGCCTCCGCCGCTTCCGACGGTTACGGCCTCTTCTTCGACGACGTAATTATCTTCCCCGTTTCCTTCCGGGTTAATTTCATTTTTATCTCTTAAGCTATCACCATTTTTAGTTGGTTGTTCAACTATTAATTTTACTTACTTCGTTCATGAACTATCTAATTTATTCATATTCAGTCAATTTGATAACCAACTTAAACTAACGTTTACTTAATTGACGAAAAACAAATCCTGTAGCTGTAGTCATTCCCACTTATTTTTTGTGTGCAAAACAGTTATTTTGCCGCTTATAGTGACAAAGTTAACTCTTTTTTATGCTAACAAATCAAAGTAGAGCAGAAAAAGAAAAAAATGGATGGCTTTAAGTAAACAGTACTTTTTGATTTAACTAAGTAGGAGTAAATTAGATAATTGAGGGACGAAGTAAGAAAAATTTATAGTTGATGAACAAAATTAAAAAAAAACCCATGATGGTTCTGGGTATAAAAATGAAGTTAACACTTACCTTTCCACTACCTCTTATTTTCCTAGTATTTGTGTAGTTTTTTACCTCGTTTTGTGAAATTTGAACAGTTGCTGTCTCGTGCGGAGGCCGAGAAATGGTTCGGAGAGGTAGTCCCGGAACTGGCAAATTTGCTATTGCGGTTGCCATCTTTGTTAGAAGTTCATTATCAGAATTCAAGCAGTAATGGAAGAGGGGATGTGGTCAAAACCGGTCTTCGTATATTAGAGTCACAAGAAACAGGGATAGTGTTTCTCAGCCAGGTATATGGATTGCCTGCGTATGATTTATGTTTTGATTCAATTACTAGATTAGGCCCTCCCCAACCTTTCATCTTTTCTTTCATTAGGTTTCAGTAAATATTTGATTCAAATCTTTAATCAAATCTTTTAAAAAATTTCTAATTTATACTCAAAACCCATTTTAACCATTTTGGTGACAAAATTGACTGCGCCAACCCTTTGTCTTTTAAGCATTTCACCAATTCTCCTTAAAAAAACTTCAAACTTATCCCAAAAGCCTATTTCAAAAAATTTGTTGAAGGCTTGTCTTTTCCTTGATTTGATGAAGAATTAAGCTTTTTCTTTATTTGGTATTGGTTGATGAAAGGGTTGGAGCTCAATTTTGGCCCATTTTCATCAAATTTGAATTTGATGAAGGAAGAAAAAGAAGAAGAAAGAGATGAAGGATTGGAGATGCCCTTATACGAACTAAAAGTGGAGAGTTTGATTGTGTGCATGTGCACGCGTTATTATCAATCATAGTTTTAAATAGCGGCAGCGGTTGCTGTAACGGTAACAGCAGCGGTTGCTGTAATGGTAACAGCAGCGGTGACACAGTTTCGGGGGTAACAACTATAACGTAACAGTAGTGGCAACTGGAGCTGTGGATTTTTTTATTTTTATTTTTGCACAACTCATTAAAATTTAGTTGATATGCGTGTTTTTATTCCAATATTATATTAATTATAGTTTAAAATAGTTTTGATGAATTTTGTTCACTTTCTAGACATGATTCAATATATATCTTAATTTATACAAGTATAACATAAAACAACAAAGATCTAAAGGTTCTAAGTTTATTTTTAAAAACTATTTTTTAGGTTTTTAAATCATAATAATAAAAAGTAATTTAACATTAAATATATTAAATTAATCTAAAAAAATCAAGATCTGAATATTTTAAACTTACTCTGAGAAGATAATAAACTAAGATTTTTTTTTCAAAATTAGTATTTTTGATATTTCAGAAAAATAAAAAATTAATTAAACAATAGATATACGAATTTAATTTAGAACAACCAAAATCTAAATATTTTATACTTAGTTTGTAAATTTGTATAGGCCTTGAACAAATAATTTAAAAAGTATTTTTTTAAAAAACTTTAAAAGATAATTATAAAGTAACACAACATTAAATATATGAATCTAACAAAAAACAAACGAGATTTTTTTTTTGAAAGGCAAAAACAAACAAGATTTAATGATGCTAATCTTATTTTGCATAGATCTTGAAAAAATTCACTAACAAAAAATAGATATTTTTGCAGTTTCAAAAACCAAAAAATACCAAAAAATATGTAAAATTTTCAAATCAAGTTTCACCAAAGTATGAGATTTTTAACTACTATGAAAACTTTTTTAGTGAAAAGAGTGAAAGAAATTGTGCCCCAAATTAATTTCAATTGATTCACAGTTTGAAGAGTCACTATAGTTACCATAACTGTCGTAGCGGTACCGTAATGGACCTTTATGGCGCTATAACGGCCTTTACGGCAACTGTAACGGCCTTTATACATGAGATTTTTTTTACACCGCTAAATCGGCCGTAATGGGTAATGAGAGGTACCGAAACCTATACGTAATGGCGTTACATAACGGTAACAGTCGATTTTTAAAACTATATTATCAACCATTGTTTTGTTTCATTTCATGTTTTGGGTGTTTGGTATTGCTGAAACTAGTAGTTTATAGATTGTAGCTTGTAACAAAAATTGTGAGTGCTTGGTAAAAGTTGTAGATTGTAACTGAAATTAAAAAAAAAAATAGTTAAAATTTGTAGTAGAAGTTGTTGGTGTTGGGAAAATATAATAGTTTATAGCTAAAATTAGCCTGTGTTTGGGTTAGCTTATTTTTTAAGCTTTTTGGCTTAAAAGCCACAAAAAGCCAACTGGTTTGGCTTATTAGGATTTTTTCACTTTTTCTATATGATTTGATACCTACTTTTTTACAAAAAAGCCAAAAAAATCCAAAAATCACTAAAAAAAGCTAGTCCTAACACAAACTTAATAGTAAGAAGTTAAAAACTATTAACAGCCAAACACCCCCGTTATCTATACCTCTTTACTTGTAAATTTATATGATTATCTCAAATTTTGAGTAAATTATATTAAATGACTTTGACGAGCCATTCTATGCCCACAAAGCACTTTTATTTACCTTGCACAGTAGCAAAGCTTGGTACTTTTCATAACTTGGTCTAAGGTAATGTTTGGTTGGGCTTCTTAAAGCAGCATTTTTAGTAGGCTCTATCTTTGGAATTTCTGTTGTAGCCTACTTGTGGAGTGTCTTAAAAATAAACTTTCAGACTAGGAAGCAATACCTCATCTCCAATCTCCATTTTTCCCCTGACCACCTATGTAATGTTTTATCTCCAATCCACAATCATGCTGGATACCTCACTAGCACTGCTTCAAGAGTATGTTTTGGCATATATTAGACTAGTAATTGTGTTGACAATTGGGTGTTTAGCCTTATATTTTGAGAGGCATGACTATGTTTTTCAAGTGGAGAATTGGATATTGGAGTGTTTATTTATTGGAAAATGGTCAATCTCATATGTCCTGTTAAAATTGTTATATTGTCATGTCATATAGGGTTTTCATCTATTCCTAGAGAAATAATTTTTATTTTCCCCTTAATCTTTGCTGTTTGTCTTTTTATATTTTTTTGGCCTTATTTTTGACAATGAAGTCTGTTTTTTTCAGGAATTGATCGGTGCTCTCCTTGCATGCTCATTCTTTTGTTTGTTTCCAGTCGCTAGTAGAGGTCCCAAACATCTTCCAACGATCAACTTTGATCATTTGTTTGCGTAGGTAACTGACTACTACTTTTTGCATTTGTTTGAATGTCTCGTGTATGTAGGATGATAAGTTTGGCGAATCAAGAGGTCATATTTTAAACTAATATGTAACATCATTATTGACTAGTTTAAGGCTATAGAAGTTGAGAACGTTCCTTTCTAGAGACAATATCTTTGTTCAATATTTTTGTGGGCTCAATGAGACAATTAGAGAACATGATCTAATGACATTGCTTTACCCTATGCCAATTTTGCTATTATTGACCACCCCCCCCTATGCAAAATGTCTGTATTAACCGTTAGTAGCCTTGAACAAAAAACAATACATTTAAACAAGGATTCTGGTTTTGATTGTCAATTATTTTGGAGGGAAAGGTTGTAGATTGCCAAATGTCAAAAGTGAAAATGATAGCTAGAAGAGAAAGAGCTCAAGAGCCTGAATCGCATGATACAAAAAGGACTAAAAGAAGATTAAGGAAAAGACTCCAAGCAGTTGACCAGTGATATCGTTACTTAGTCTTACAAAGAATTATTCAGGTAGTTATAAAAGCATTGTGCTATATATCTTCCTTCTCCTTTTGATTGTTGTTTTTGTATGTTATTGTTATTATTATTATTATTATTACTACTTCTTTTCCCCCGCGCCCCGCGGGGGGGCATTCTGCTTTACCTAACTGCTATTCTTATTGGAAGCTTTTCAGTGGATGTTGGTAATAATGTTTAAACATATACATTGCCTGAATGTTTTAAAAAAAAAGGTTCATTAAGGGCATGCATTGTTCAGCTATGTAAACTTAGAAAGGTGCAATATTTGGCTTGGGTGATTCATATCTGATTTTAATGCTTTCATTTATAAATCAAGCTATTTCTTTCTTCTTGAATCATGAAAATATGTTCATTTCATATTCATTGTTTTCAGGAGTCTCTATGAGAGCTATAGTGAAAAACAGGAGAATAAAATAAAATGCATCACCCACTATTTTGAGAGGATTTGCTCCTGTATGCCTGTGGGTGTTGTCTCCTTTGAGCGCAAAGTACTTCCTTTGGAACCTAGCTCTCCATGTGTTTCTTATCCAAAGGTTGATTTTTGGAGTAAATCTTTTGTTCCCCTTTGCTGCTTCAAGGTAACAAAGGAAAAATGTACCCGTTTGATCTGCTATACCAAATTTATTTGTTTGTAAGCACACTCACACCCACACATATTTTCAACTTGGTTTTCTTGTTATAGGTTTACAGGTCCGGCTTGATAGAAGATCAAACTTGTGAAGCTCTTGAAGTGGATTTTGCAAACAAGTATCTTGGGGGTGGTGCTCTTCACAGGGGTTGTGTTCAGGTAAACTATTGTGGAAAAGATGACTCTTGTCCTGATTGTCAAACTATTTGATAAATATTGCTTGTTCTTGACTTGTACTACTTGCCTTATATTATTCTCTGGCATACGTTCGTGAAACCATATCTTACTTAAATTCACTTGCCCAGGAAATGGCACTGGTTGATGTGTTTCTGAGTTTGACAAACATTAATTACTCAATAAGCTCAACTGAACAAGCCCTGATCCCAACTGGATAACGTCGGTTACATTTCCCTTTGTCAATTTCTGTACTTCGTGAAAACTCATTGCACTTTCTGTCTCAAATGCTTTCTAGGTTTTGGAGTTAGGATCTACTGGTAACCTTGCTATATTATTTTTAGGAATCTTAAATGATCATGTGAATTAGGTGCACTGAGGTGTTGAAGATTTAGAATGTTGATATTTTTTGAGATCTATGATAAATGTGAGTGTCATCAGATCATGTGTGGAAATACAATGAAGAGGGAAATTTTGGTAAGATACGAATTGGTAAGCTATGGATGGGTCCTACTTTTTCATATCAAGGACCATTTTGTCCTGTAAAAGTTTTATCTGCCACTCTTTAAATTTAGTGAAAACTAACATTTTTAACTTTATTGTTAAAATATAAGTCCTTTGTAATTGTTTGCAAAATATAAAACACAATATGTGTACTACATAGATAAAATCGGAGGGTGCTAATATTTATAAGATAATTTGGGAAGAAACTTGGCATCATCATTCAAGATAATCTTGCAACTAAGGCCCTTGGGATGGAGTAGAGGACTTATTCATACTTTTTTCCCTCGTCAAGTTATTGACTATGGAGTAGAGGACTTATTCATGCCTTTTTCCCTTGTCAAGTTACTAACTTACTGGCACTACAATGTTGAAAATGTGTCGGTACCTGCTAACTGCTAGATAATCACATACCTCATCAACATGCATGCATTGGACTGGTTTTAGGAAATTAAAATAATTATGCAGATTTGTTGTGTAGGTTTTGTCTCTGTTAGTATGTTTTTAGTTTAAGTGTGCAAAACTCGCTGTTGGTATCTAACAGTTATATGAGATAAATTGTAGTGATAATACAATGGGTTGTTAGAAGAAGAATTAGGCCAAAAATTAGGATACATTCTGGAGAAAAAAAAAATTCATCGAAGAGAAGCAAATGAAAGGCTTGCATAAAAATCCTCGTAGAATCGAGAATTAAGTTTTAGTTTGTACATGCCAGATCAAGAATTAGTAACTACATCTAATTTCCAAAAAAATTCCAATTGTTTTGAACTTTCTATTTTTTGGTTGAAATATTTGCAGAATCTGAAAAAACAAACAAAAGTAAAATTTACCGAAATTTAATCTTTGTAGGATCATCATAGTTTGCCAATCTTTCTATCTATTCTCTGGCAATGCTGCTTGTAAAGCTTTTTCGTCAAACTAATGTATCTACAACTACATCCTCGAGCGGTATGTTATAGAATAGGAAAGGAAGGCCTATCTTCAGAGTCAAAGACAAAATTTATTGCTACCTTCTCTCTCTGAGTGAGGGGGATTGCTTTATGCTTAACACATGCAAGTCAAATAGTGACCAACCAACTAGAGGCTCAATATATATTTATTGAGTTCTTTTGTTGTCTCATATTGCTGTAAGTCTATCACAGATATAAGATCTCACGTTTCACAGATGTTGATTAGTATTCATCACTGGAAATTAAATTCTTATTCTTTAAATATTTGTATTTGTTGTACACAAATTTGGTTATAAATCGACCTATTGGGAAACTAGAACAGGAAACGAAGCACCCTTGAAAGGAATATCCAATTCCTAACCTTCCCCTGCTATATACTTAACAAATACCATACTACAACCTTCTATTTTGCTAGGTTAATCTATGTAGCTGTTTGCTAATTCTCTATTCTCTTGTTTCTGGTCTCTCTGTCTTCGTGACTTAACGTTATGAACCATATTCCATTATCTCTACCGTTTGTTTTTGCTGATGATTGATCAACTCTACCCAAACCCACCGTGACTTTGTTCATTATTAGGCCACAAAATCAAACACCTTGGAGATACTTTATTATCCATTCAACCCAATATCACCTTCACCACCACTTTCGAAAAAACATGAAGATCCCAAGATCACTGACTTCCTCCCCACACCAAAACTGACTTGAACCGTTCCATATAACCAAATCTCCAATTATCTTGAAAATAGTACTTTAGGATTTTGTCTTTATTCCCCCCTGGCTTGAAACTCTTTTACTCTAAACATCTCACTCTCTCTCAATCTTCCATTGTTCAGATTCCCTACTTCCAAGTTGCAACTATGTAAACAATACCAAAAATTGAAGCTAAATAAATTCCAATTGTGATCTAAGAATCCTTGAAACGAAGAACAAATTAAAATGGTGTTGTCAAAGTAATCAACCAAGATTTCATTGTAGGTTAGGGTTTAGTTGTCCTTTTTTGGTTTGTTTGTTAATGTTTTGGATTATTTATGGTTCTATTATCCAACCTATGATTATATGATGTAAGGGTAATCCATCCACATAATCGTCCCATGGTAGTCACTTGATCACTTAGGTGACTTTGACACACGGTACACTTGGATTGTGACATGTAAGCATAAGTGAAGTAGAGCTGGCTTTGAGAATTTTAAACCCAATTTTGGGAAGGGGAATCTTGCACATTTATATCCTTTTTTTTGTGTAAGTGTTGGTATATTGAGAAGTAAATTATTTGACACGTTGTGACATGAAAAAGGCTTCATAAAAAAGTATACAAAAGGTGGCAAATAAAAGGTGTTAGGTTATTTTCATCTCTTCTCATGTTTTGGCAATTTGTGACTTTCGTTTCTCTTTTTATGTTCTTATTCATTTTGGTTGTTTGTGGAAGTATTCATGTCAATTATACAGGAAATAGATGCTTTTGCTTCAGTTCTGGGTGCACAATTTTCACCACCGCTCGAGCAGAGTATAGACTACTCGATCGGTCCTTTTCCAAATGATTCTTGTTTTGCGCAGGTTCAGAAAGTTTGTGTTATTGCTCGAGCGGTTATTAGACCGCTCGATCGGTCTTTATCGCGGAATACTTTTTTATAGGCTATTAGGGTTAGTCTGTTAAAGGGGTGATATATATTTGGTGAGGCAGCTTTGTGAGGGGCGTGCTAATAGATGAGAAATACCTAGAGAACTGCTGTGCGAGGCTTGAAGAATCTGATTGGATCGTGAAAGAAGACCATAGAGGTTACGAGTTCATTCTTTAAGGTGACTGAAACGACAACAAATTAAGAGTCTTGAGAGGATTCTCAATCAAGAAGACCGAAGGAGGATTCTGACGGCGGACGAGCACGGGTTTGGTGTACGAGGATTTGGCAAGAAGACTTTTAGTAATAGGTTGAGCATTCAACTGGGTTTGTAAGAGTATCTTGTAACCAAAATTTTTCATATAGTGTTTGTTTTTTGGACTTGGTTAAGTCTCGTGGTTTTTTTTCCCGTTTGGAGTTTTCCACGTTAATATCGCTGTCGTGTGTGGTTTTTGTTGATGGCTTGTGTATTTTCTTTCTGTTTAATCTATATGCATAAATCAAACGATAAGGTTTAATTTTGTGTTTTCAAAAGGATAAACCGTTTTTCAAAAGGTTTAAATGCTCATAGTACTTTTGGTTTTGAGCCATTTTGTTTCATAATTCTTACTCAGGCAGTGTTTAACCCATGGTTTAATTGTTATTATGATTCATATTCCCTTTAGTGTGTGTGTGTGTGTGTGTGTGTGTGTGTGTGTGTGTGTTTCCCTTTTTTCTTTTCTCATTCAGGCAAACTTTTAGAAATCACCTAGACCTTTATCTTTGAAAGCGTTCTTAACTTTGGATTGTTGATATTTCCATTGTGGTTCAGGAAGAGATCCGTTTCATGATCAATCCAGAATTAATTGCTGGCATGCTTTTCATGCCTTGCATGGCAGACAATGAGGCTATAGAAATTGTGGGTGCCGAAAGGTTTTCAAATAATACAGGGTGAGCGACTAGATTATTACTTGGAGAACTTTAACTAATGCTATGTAAATATTACCGTATGCTACATGGTTAAACTTATGCCTATGATTCAAACCGATACATCATGCGTAGTTGATAAGGAGTCCTGCCTTCTTTCTTTTCTTGCTTCTTTTTTATGCTTCTTAGGTATGAAATTGACACCAAACATTTATTGTAGGAATTTCATTGGGCATGCTGATACATTCAGTGTAGAATTAACAATAGTTGTAAGGCACATCTATTCATATATTTTACCGTGGTTTTGATTATGACCTAATAAATTTCTCCTTTGGACGTTGACAGTGCTTTTCAATGCCGTAATCATAAGTGAAAGGATTTAAATCAAAGCGTGCAAAAATATTTTCTTGCCTGAAATTTCATACCTGCTGCTTGATGTGCAAAATAAGAAATGAATATGATAAGTGTCAAGTTTCTTAGCACTGTTAGGAAAAGCTTTATTATTTTGGATGTCCTGAAAATATTGTTTAGTGAATAGACCCTTCCCAATTTATTTATTCATATAGTTGATATTGTGGTTCAATATGGATTTTTAGTGAATAACTTTTGGTTCAAATTCAATTTGATGTTTGTTCTAGAATCAAAATCTCCATATTAAAGCATCATACTAGGACACTTTCTAATACAACTCTTTCAGTGTGTTATGGTTTCTGGTGTCCAAGATTAAAAAGGATAGCAGTAACCTATTTCAGATCTAAATCTAATTACTATAAATAGTGACATATTATTTCATGTTACCAGTAATTTGTCCATCACATACCTTACATTAGGAGGTCATATCTTTGTTGATAATTCTAATTAGCTAAGACTCATAGTTCCTTATCATCACCGGCATCATTGCTCCTTATTTTTATCTGTGCAAAATTTGGTGATGATGCTTTGAGATAGTATTAGTGGGATTGTACCCTTCCGAATATACTTTGCTAGTTTGTCAACAAGAATCTTGATTTATGAAATTCTTCGACTCTTTCTTAACTGTTTTGCTCGAAATATGTGGAAAACATTAATGGTCGAATTGGGACAGGTATGCTTCTTCGTTCCGTTTTTCTGGTGACAATGTTGACAAGAGGAATTTTGATTCAATGGGAAGGCGAAAAACAAGAATCGTTGCAATTGATGCACTATGTAGCCCAGGAAAAAGACAATTTGGAGTTGAGTGCCTTCTCCGGTATGTTAATTTGGGTTGTCACCTTTTACAGTTATAAAGGTATTTATGCCCACATGTTTTTTATGCATGTACTTGTGTTCATGCAGGGGTGCCAAGTTGCTTATTATGTAATAGTAGTCTTCCTAGTGCACTTCCTATAGGTCTTGCACATTTTGTGTGCTTGGAGTGGTAGATTGGATGCATATCTTACCTATGTCACTATTTCTCTGAGTGGCTGTTCTCAAACTCAAGCCCACTTTCTCATGTTTTGCAGTGATTCTTTTATTGCTGCACCAAGCATTGTTCCCCAGTCTCTTTACACTGCGCATATTATCAGTCAAATCCATTAAACTCAACTGTTTTGATGGTTCCTTGGTTCATGTGATACTTAAGAGAATGTTCCATGGTTGTCCCCATTCCACCCCAGCCACCACCCGTAAAAAGTAAAAACTAAAAAATAGGTGAAAAAAGAAGGGAATGGATAGAACTTCAATTTTGCTCTTGTAACCCGGTAGATACTATTATCTGGTGTATTCGAGAGTGTTTTAAATACGATAGTGATGAGGCTTAATATATGCTCTTTCTTTGGAAGATTGCTCAACCTTTACAATCAGATAGACTGTGATACTTCTAAATCACTCCCCTCTCCTCACCCCCAAGAAATGTGTTATCTTTATAAGATGTGCATTGAGGTATGTTTAATCCAATGCTTTCTTCTCATAAGGTATGAGGATAATCTCTATGTTATTTTGGGCAACACTTACTAATGCCAGCCGACTGGCAAGATTGTAAAGAAATAAAAGAAAAGCAGCAACACCAAACTCAAAAGAAAAGAAAACACAAACAAAAAGAAGCACAATGAGTCACACGTCTCAAAGGAGACATAACCAAAAACACAAAATATCAACATACATCAGAATTAAAAACCTACTCAAGATTACTAAAGATATTTTTTCCGAGTAGTCGAGAAGTTTCTAATCTTTTCATCTAGCTGGTAGATTTTGAATGAGTAGGTTTGTGGTGCCACGTCAAAGCTGCCCCTTTGCATGAATATGGATAATTTCATGATCTAAAAATCTATGGAAGAACTGTATTGGAAGAACTGTATTGATGCTACAGGATAAGGTCCCATTGGAGGGTGGTAAGTGGACCAGTCAATTAAGTAAGCAAGCCTGCTATCCCATATTGAATGGGGAGGTAGAAACCTTAGTTCCTGGAATCTCTTAATGGGGTTGATGAACCCGCTCTACAATCTTCCTTTTGCGATTCAAAGAAAACCTATAGTTTCCATTTGATTATAGAAATACGTTAACTCAAATTTATTATCATAATTCTTATTTACATAATTTGTTCCTATTTACAGGAAAATAATTTGCAATCATGGGTAGAAACATATTTGGGCGAGGACTAGAAGGGTATTTGTGTTAGATTGCATATTTGTTTTGGGTGATTGACTTCCATCCATCATCATGACACAAAAGTTCCATCAGGTTGTAGGGATCTGTTGGCTGATAAGAGTGTGGCTGACCAAAGGATGTAGAGATTATTGAGATGGATAACTCTAGGCAAAAAATGGGGCGAATTCGACTCGTGCATTCATAAACAGGAGAGGTACCAAATAAAGAAACAAATGAGTAAAAATCTTATTGAAGATTGAGTTTAGTTGGACTTAGATACGAAGTAGTGGATTGTATGTTAAAATGGATGACCATAGTCTAGTCTTAACAATAAATTTGTTTCTATCTGGATCAGTTCTGATTATCCCAATCTTATTGTGTTAAGGTTCTTAGAAAGATTTACCTTCGAATTCCCCCGGGAGTGGTGAAATGGTATGCATTTAATTAAACTAAATCAACAAGTATAAGGCTTTCTTGACTTATTTCTTTAACATCTGAAAGTATTTACTGGTTTGTATGTAGATGATCTGTATAACCATATAAAATAGCAGGGATGCTCTTCTAGCTTTGAGAGGGATTTAACACAATTGTTTTGTGTCCATTGCATTGCATTTAAGGCATCTGCTCGCCCTGTTCTTTGCTTCAGTATGAATCAATAAATGTGTCACTCAACTCATTCATTTTGGCAGGGAGATTAACAAGGCATTCTGTGGATTTGTTGATCAGTCTAGATGTCAGCAGTATCAGGGACTGTTTCAACATGATGAATTATGCAGAGCTCAGATTGATAAAGATGTTAAAGGCCTTTTAGGCATGTCCAAGGATTCTTTATTGGTATTTGATTAATCCCGCAAATTAATTATCAGTAAATGAATACTCATCGCTGGATACTTTTGTTGTGACAAATTTTTTGCTCATCCACTTTTGCTGGGATTTCTCCATCGAGCTTGGGTTTTCATGAGATTGATTTTCGGATATTTACATCTCAAATTGTTTGGCTTGATTAGTCTTTTGGTACTTTTCCCTAGTTGAATGAAGTTCCATCAATGACTTCTGAATCAAATGAAGGAATGCTTGGTGACCAAGCGATGACGAGTTCTGAAGAGAAGTGTAGTCAGCATTTGGACCATCAGGATCGAATAGGCATTGCGACAGGGAATTGGGGCTGTGGTGCTTTTGGGGGAGACCCAGAACTTAAGACCACAATTCAATGGCTAGCCGCTTCTCAGGTGATTTTCTCTCATGCCCATTAATTGGCACCTTAGTTACTGCTTCTGTAACCATCAATGTGTTCTAAAATTTATTTACAGAGAGATATTTGTGTATGTAGCAAGGTTCTAAATATCAACCACTACATATCTTATTGGCTGATACTTAATGGGATTTTGGATTTATGATGCCAATATTTATCAATGCATCGGCCAATATTTGTGACCATTGTGGGTAAAATCCTTGTGGAATCAGTTGAGGGGCTTAAGGATGATCTAGATATCAGAGGAAACATGTAAGTGAAAGTTAAATAGATTCCATGGATGAAAATGGGAATGTAAACTTCGGCAGGGGCTTAGGTGCTAGAGGAGCAGCCCATGTTAACCTCAGAAATGATTTGCCATTTTAGTCCCATCTTCTATCGTACGATGAACATCAGGTACCATTATTGTTAGGCCCCATTAAGTTTTTCTTTTTTTTTGAAAACCATGCCTGTATATGAAGTTTCTCGAGGATGTACACATGTATGGAAGTGAATATACGTGTCAGTGGTGTAAAATTTGGTGGCTCCAACTTAACATTGATTCTCTGAGTGGGTTTTCATCATGTCTTGCTATTTCCTTTTTCCATTAATTAATTTTCTGTTAATCTGGGTACCTTTCTTTTAGGCATTAAGACCTTTCATCTCATATTATACATTTGGTGTGGAGGCACTGGATGCTCTTGAGCAGGTACTTTTTCTGTACAAAGCTGTTGAACTTCTTAATAATTTCTGATTAATCCAGCGCTACCAGTTCATATTTGTCCCATTATTAAAAGAAAATACAAGTTTGTAACTGACTAGGGTACTACAAAACTTCTGTAGTGAGAATTATGGTTGGAACCCGTTAAATCAATATTTGCCACCAAAACTGTCTACCACACCCACTTTGATGCCTTATCGATAGTGCTAAATTGGTGTTTGTGAGATAATGGATAGTATACTTGAAGTTTAAAGTTTAGAATTTAGGGCTTAAAGAGAAGAAGAAAGAGAGAAAGAATAAGAGAAAATTAGGTTTAGGGTTTTTTAATATATCTCCTTCATCTCTAAATATTTATATTAAATAATAAAAAGTGTAAATTACAAGGAGACCCTTGAGACATAAACTATAAAGATAAAAATAATAAAATAACAATAAAATAACTATTATAACACTCCCTCTAAAGCTGGAGCATAGAGATCAAACATGCTCATCTTGGCGGATAAATGCTGAAAAGAGGAACGAGGTAAAAGTTTTGTAAAAATATCGCTCAATTGATCTTCTGAGCGAACATATGGAGTAATAATATGCTTTTGTAACAACAAATCACGAATGAAGTGACAATCGACCTCAATTTACTTAGTTCGTTCATGAAAGACAGGGTTATTATCGCAATACATCGACATCGGTGAAGAAACAGAAACGCCAAGGCCTACAAAAAGAGAGCGGACCCATAGAAGTTCAGAAACAGTATCCGCCATAGCACGATACTCGGCTTTGGTACTAGAACGAGCAACAGCCACCTGTATTTACCTACGGCAAGTAACAAAGGTTACCTCTAACAAAGGTGCAGTAGCCAAAAGTAGACCGGCGATCAAAGCAACTGCCAGCCCAATATACATCACTAAAGCCAACCACAGACAAGGATCGAGAAGGTCAGTAGAGCAGACCGCGACCGGGTCCACTTTTTAAGTAGCGCACAATCTGATAAACAGCTTCAAAGTGAGGTTGGCGAGGAGTATGCATAAATTGACTAACTACACCAACGACATAGGTAGTATTAGGACGTGTAACCGTGAGATAAATTAATTTTTCAACAAGACGACGATAGAGACCAACATTAGAAAAGAGATCGCCAGAGTCCGTATCAAGTTTAACCGTTGAATCCATAGGAGTATCAACCGGTCGAGCATCAAGAAGGCCAGTCTCAGATAAAAGATGAAGAGCATATTTCTGCTGAGAGAGAAAGATACCCTGAGAAGAGCGAGCAATCTCAATGCCAAGAAAGTAGCAAAGGACACCTAAATCCTTAGTATGAAATGTTTGACCTAAATGGCATTTTAGAGCAGCAATACCTGCAGAGTCATCACCAGAACTAATGATATCATTAATGTAGACGATCAATATAACAAAGCCACAAAGAAAGGCATTTTTTATATCAAGTTGAAATGGCCAAGAACGACTAACTGCCACAGAGAGAAGAATCCGAACAGAATTGAAACGAGTTACGGGAGAAAAAGTCTCCATATAATTAACACCATAAGATTGAGTGTATCCCTTAGCCACTGAGTGAGCCTTAAGCTGCTTAACGGAACCATCTAGTAGATATTTGACAGTATACACCCAACGACAACCCACTGTTTGCTTGCCGGGAGGGAGAGAAGTAAGCTCTCAAGTCTGATTCTGATGGAGAGCACTCATCTCCTCATCCATAGCGTGTTTCCATCCAGGTAATGGCATAGCTTGCTTATAGGAAGAAGAAATAGAAACAGTAGACATGTCACAAGCAAAGGAATGAAGACAAGAAGAGACACGAGCATGGAAAACGTACTAAGCAATAGGATGTTGAGTACAAGTACGTTTATCTCTCCGCAAGGCAATAAGCAAGTCGTCAACTGGAGGAAGGACCGCAGACGGTGAAGATGATGGGGCCGGCCCAAAAGAGACAGCTTGCTGAGTCTAAGAGCGTTGGTATACCTGTAGAGGAGGGGATGGTACCTGGATAGGGAGGGGGGTTGGCAAAGGAAGCGTATGAATGGAGAACTCCCACTCACGAGAACAGAGAAGGTCTGAAAACAAGTTGTGACCAACAGAAGTAAAGAAGGAAGTCGACTCAAAAAATGTGACATCAGTACTAACAAAATTTCGGCGAGACTCGAGATGATAGCAACGATATCCTTTTTGAGTGCGAGAGTACTCAAGAAAAACACATTTGTCAGCTCGAGGAGATAATTATTAAATCCAGGATCAAGAGTATGAACAAAGGCAACGCAACTAAATACTCGAGGAATGAGAGACAAAGGCGGAGAACTAGGGTATAATAAGGAAAACAGTGACTAATTGTTCAACACAACAGAGGGTATACGATTAATGAGATGACAAGCAATGAGAATAGCATCACCCAAAAATGTTTTGGTACCTGCATTTAGTATAACAAAGTACGTGCAACATTTAACAAATGTCGATGTTTACGCTCTGCAACGCTATTATGCTAAGAGGCATGGGCACAAGTAATTTGATGAATAATATCACGATCCACACAAAAGGAGTCAATAGTAGACTGGATATATTTTAAAGCATTATCAGAACGAAGAATTTTGATTCGTTTGCCAAATTGTATGTAAATCTTATTATAAGATATGGTAAGGATAAGAGGCAACTCAGATCTATTCTTTAATAAAAATAACCAAATTATACGAGGGTAATCATTAACAAAGATAATAAAATATAAATATCCATTAGTACTAGGAGTTCGAGAAGGACCCCAAATATCATTATGGATTACATCAAAAGACGCAGATTGATAACCATGACTGCTAGATAGAAAAGAGCTACGGTGATGTTTGCCCAATTAATAAGCCTCACACTCTAAACTAGACACAGAACTCAAATGAGGGATAACTAACTTCAGTTTGGTTAAAGAAGGTTGACCCAACCGAAGATGCCATCGAAGAGGAGGAACAGAGGCACTCAAGGCAGCGGATGTGTGAGAAGAGGTGCTATCAGTCTTCAGAAAATAGAGACTATCTTTCTCATGGCCCAAACCAATCGACTTCTTGGTTTGCAGGTCCTGAAAAACACAAGAAGGAAAAAAAGTTATAGAACAATTTAAAGCTTTAGACAAGTGACTAACATAAAGAAAATTGAAGAAAAAATCGGGAACATAGAGACTAGAGGGTAGAGCCAGGGATGAATGAGGATAAAGAACACTTTTGCCACGGACAGGGTGAGAAGAACCATCAACTAAATTAATATTATGGTGAATAGGAGTAAAGTCAGAAAATAAGGAGGAAGTACCAGACATGTGAGAACTAGCTCCAGAATCAATAATCCATGAAGGGGGCGAAAGTGCAGCGCATGCAACAGTACCTGAATCAGCTAAAGTAGCGGTAGAAGTGGAAGAGGGATAAGCAGTACGTAATGCCTGAACGAGATTGCTAAGTTGAGCAGTGAGTGAACCAGGAGAATCAGAACTAAAGGAGGCTAGACTAGATGAAGCTAAAGGTGTGGGAGACTAGAGTTGAGAAGTACTATCGGTAACATGATGAGCAGAACCCAGCTTATCATACTCCTGACAACAACATGGTTCTGTATGATTAGTACCCCCACAGTAATCACACTTTCAGTCACCCCGGTCACCTGTTTGACCACCACTACGAGCTCCACCACGAGAACTATGGCCACCACGTCCACCACGGGAGCCACTATAACCCCCAGTGGAAACTAAAGTCAAGGACTCCAAAGGAGTAGAGCGAGAGACCGTGGATGCACAACCCAATGAAGAGCATAAAAGTCAAGAATAGGCATTAGCGGCGGTAGGCAAGGTCTCACTCGCAAGAATCTAATCTTTAAACCCACGTAATTTAGGGTCTAAACCAGATAACAAGGAAGCAATCATAAAATCTTCCTAATGGCGCTGTTGTTGTGTAAGATTAGTAGTAAGAGGCCGTAACTGCAACAGCTGGTCCCAAAGATTCTTAAACGAACTGTAATAGTCTAATAGAGGCTTTCCAGACTGCTTCGCTTCGTGGTGAAGATTTTTTCATAAATCTCAAAGACACGAGAAACATTACTTTAATGGGAGAATGAATCAGCAACCGAATCCCAGATCTTCTTAGAGGTGTCACAAAATTTAACGGTCGCAGCAACAGTAGGCTCTATACTATGCTACAACTAGTCCATAACAATTGAATCTTCACATGTCCAATTTTCATATTTAGGATCGGTTTTAGGCAAATGATCATTAGTTACATACTTTAATTTTTACTTTTCGCGCAAAAAAAAATTCACCGCATGAGCCCAAGCTAAGTAATTTAGCCCATTTAATTTTGTAGAAGTAATAGATTTGAGCATATCATCATCTCGAATTAAAGAGACTTTGCTGTCAGCTATATTTCCAAGAAAAAAACAATGAACCAGGAATGGAGAAGAACTACGAATAAGCTAATACCAAACAGCCAATAACCACGAATAAGCTAATACCAAACAGCCAATACCAAACAGAATAAAGAAGAACCACGAATAAGCTAATACCAAATAGCCAATACCAAACAGCCAAACAGTGAAGAACATGCGCCAAACCCTAGCCGTCGAACCAAACCCTAGCTGCCGCCAACCCTATTGAAGCAAACCCTAGCCGGCATCACCTCCTTTGGAGCAACCTGGAGCCATCGACAACCCCTTTTGATGAAACCAGATCCGGCGTCAACCTCTTTCGACGAAACCAGAGTCGTCGACCCCATTCGAAGGAACTAGAGGCGTCAGCGACCCTTGTCGAGGAAACTAGAGGCGTCGGTAACCCTTTTGGAACAAACCAGAGGCGCCGTCGACCCTCTTCGAACCAACTAGAGGCTTCGTCGATCGCTTGGGAGCAAACCTTAGGCACGGTGAGGGTCGCGTGATTGAGAACAAGCCAAAAAAACCTTCAATCGATGCATAAACTACAACCAAATTGCAAATTGGCTTCAGATCTGATATAGATTAGGGTTGGCGATACAAATCGAGAGGAAGGGAGGCATCCAAACTCGCGATGAACAGATGGAACATGAAAACTGGGGTCTTAAAGCTGACATCAGCACGACATCATCGTCGGATAATGCTGATGTCAGCAACGTTTGTGACTCTCAACTTCTCTGAATAATTAGACGAACTATGAAGGTACGATCACGGGTTCTGATACCAAGTTGAAGCTCAAAGTTTAGGATCTAGGGCTTAAAGGGAAGAAGAAAGAGAGAAAGAATAAGAGAAAATTAGGTTTAGTGTTTTCTAATCTGTCCCCTTCACCTTTAAGTATTTATATTAAATAATAAAAAGTGTAAATTACAAGGAGACTTTTGAGATGTAAACTACAAAGGTAAAAATAATAAAATAGCAATAAAATAACTATTCTAACAAGTATAATCTACACCACCTAGAAACCACTAAAAAGATAGGGGTTTTCTCGTTTAATTTGCACCTAGCTGGCTTTATAACCATGTCGCCAACTTTAGGAACTCTTTTCAATAACTAAACCAAAAGGTCTGTCTGACCTTTTTTATAAGTAAAGAGAATTTTATATTAAAAAAGGTGTAAAGGAAATGCCGCTGTATACAAAGTGGTTACAACAAAAATGCCCTATACACTTCCATGTATGTGAAAAGATATTATAAAATCTACAGGATCCTCAAGAGAAGGATACCCCACCTCCATCTCCTAGGTAAACAAAAAACTAATAGCAGAACTCCTAAGCGTGAGCAAAGTGATGTAGGCTTGCTAACAAGATGAGAACAAATAACAGAAAATCATCCAAATAAAAGAAATAAAGAAAAGATAAGCTACGCTAAAAACCCATGGGTCTCAAATCTCTTCTGTTTCCTTCTGAATCAATCTATAATTTCTTTCATTTCTTTATTTTTTCTTTTAATTAAGCCACGCTAACTAACAAGCATCTCTCTCTCTGTGCAAAACATTGAAGATGTCAAGATCTCGAAACAGGTCTGTAGAATGCATATTCATTGATCTACACACACACACACACACAAATTAATTAAAAATGGAAGCATAGTAAAGGTTTAGCAGTGCGACTGGACCGGGACTCTGTTTGGTGTCTCGAATTGGAGTTACTGTTGATGTCTTCTTTTGCTTCGTCGATTGTTTCGTCTTGCTCTGTGGTGAAGCACACGCCCACCAGACCTCAACAACTCGTAGTCTCTCTCATTGCCGATAACCAGAGCAAGAGCGACTGAATCGAGATTCTGTTTGGTGTCTCGACAATAGAGTCATTATTGATGTCTTCTTTTGTTTTGTCGGTTTTGCTTTGTTTTGTTCGTAGAATTTTTGAAGTAAATCTCTTTGCCGGAGATAAATTGAAGAGCCTAATGGATCGGTAACCGGGTTGGTGATAAGAATTGATGGAACTAAACGGGAGAAGATTGAATCCAACATGGTGCCGCCGAATAATATGAGCTCCGATAGCGATGAAGAGAGAGAGGGATCGATTTCAGAGAGGTGTGCTTGACGGTGATGTAGAGGATTTGCGAGAGTGCGATGAAGGTGGGACGTATGTACGCTCTTTGGCGATTTATATCGAAGCCTTCGAATCCGAACTTCCTCTTTGACATATGTTATTGATGTTCTAGCACCGAAAAAACCCTAAATTGGAATTGAGATGGAAACTGATTGAACCCTAATTTCAGTAATTAAGAGAGGCAAGAAGATGATAAGGTTCTGAGATAGTGGTACCACCGTTCAATTTCCCCTTAAAACTCCACTTGGTCGAGCGGCCATTAGAGAACCTCTTCTGTTAGGCAATTCTTGTACGGACTGATAATATGAACTGAAAATAGTGTACTGTATACAGTTGTTCTATCTAAATTAGTGTGAAGTGGGATCTCCATGTAATACCTGTTGGGATGGATTTCAATCTCCTGCCTGTCTCACTCCTCTGTATAGCTTTTTCTTGTATGGGCTCGTGTAAAATGCTTGTGGATACAGGGTTTTGAATTGGGTTCATTGGGGAATTCCTTGAAATTAAGGTATTTGTTTCGTCCTGCTCTGTGGCGAAGCACCCTCCCAGTAGACCTCAACGATTCGTAGTCTCTCTCATCACCAATTGTTTCATCCTGCTCCGTATGTTCATTGATTTTGTTGAATTTTTTACCAAAAAATAGAAGGGGATCTGGGTCTGTTGGGTGGTGGTGGTGATGTGGTTTGTCGATCCAAGATTTGATGGTTGAGGTTCAGATTTTGTGAATTTCATTTGGTTCTTGTGATTGATTGGACAGTGATATGCGGTGGTTTTGGTTTGAATTTGGGCTTTATGCTAAGCTTAACCTGTGATTTTAATGGGAAAAACCAACAATGGTCGATATAGATATATATAGATATAGATATATGTTCATCCTCAATTCCAAAAGTGTGTAAACAGAGAGAATATATAAAATTAATTATATATTCAAAGGTAAAATAAGAAGAAAACATAAAATATTTGATGATAAAATTAGTTTCCGTTTAGTCAACTAACAATCAACTAACATAAGGGTTAAGATGAAATACAAAAATTAAGGAGAAGAGAGTGTAATGTCATTTCAGAGACCCCATGAGAGGTCTCTGAAATAAGCTTACATTTTAGGAAAGATAAGTGTAATTTATCCAAAAATAAAAGATCACAATTTAGGAAAATCCTAATTAAAGCTACTACAGATAAAAAAAGCAACATAATTCTAATTGAAGTTACCAAATTTAAAATATTATAATAAAAGTCAAAATATAAAATATTACTAAATTACTATGTTCTTAAATCTTAGAATATCTTCAACGCATGCCTTTTCATCCCCCTTCACAAATAGCTCTCTATTCATCAAAAAGCCGGCTGCTCCTTTTCTTCTACATTAAACACAACAGAATAAGTCTCCAAGTCTTCCTCCGCCTCTTTCTACCTTTGCTCCTCACCAATGATGTTGAAGCTCCTTCACACTTCGAGGAAAGACCCAAGTCATGCCAAACCAAAAAATAATTGAAGGCCATAGTTTGCCACCGGACAATGCAATAGAAGGTGCTCTACTAACTCCACATCCTTTTTATGCATGCTCCACCAATTCACGCAGGTTCTTCTCCTTCGAATCAAGTGATCCATTGTCAGAGTCTTATTATGAGCATTATGGAGCCTTTTATATTTTGGAAAATATCTTGAATTGCGAAAATACAAGTCTAATGCAACTTTCTCTTTTGTGCTAATTGGTTAGTACTTAGTTGGATTTACAGAGTCAACTAGTAATAAGGTATTCAATTTAAGATATTTCACTAATTTTAGATTGTATAGTATGGAAATGCATTCATTTCCTATGCATTGATGCGATCTATGATACTATCTGTGTGAAACACAAGATCTATGTATCAGTTCCGCCTGGAATTTTCATTTTAAATAGCAGTATTCTTATATTTAGGTTCTGGCTCGACTTTCTTTTTTTTTTTTTTTGGAATGTTTCGATAAGTCTATTTTGGTTTTCTCTCACTAGTTGTCTCCACGTTTGCTTGACATTGTGGGGCAGGTTACTGAATGGATTCTGTCCCATGAATGGACAGTTGGAGAGCTATGGAAAATGTTGGTAGATTACTCATCTCAGAGATTGAAGGGAGAAACTGACCAGGGGTTTTTCAGATGGCTACTTCCATCACTAACCTCCTGTGATGACATGATGCTCGATGTTCCTGAGATGCCTTAACATTTTCTGTATCATTACATCGCTATTCTTCTTTTATGTTTCCATTTCCTTTTTCTGGTCTTTTAAGTTATTCAAAATCTGGGGAAAAAATTGTGCAATTTTCTCATCATAACTGTTACCTGAGCCCTGGCCTTGTCCATTTGTTGTGGTGGGGATTTGCTTGGAGTTTTTAAAACCTTCATGTTGTTAGGTTCTGAATGATAGCAGAGCATACATTTTGCATTGTTGTATAGACTATTCTAGGATATAACAACTCACCATGATAGTTCCGAAGTTTAAGGTTGTCGTTGAGATTAATAATGAATTTGAAAGTCTTGCGTTGGGCTCCGGTTGAACGTGTTTTGTCTTAACTGATATATTTGTTTTACAAACGGATAATTCAGGATAATTCAGGTACCCGGAAGTTTCTCTCTCAAGAGCCCTCCATTGACAAGTTTCTTTGTTTTTGTTTTTGTTTTTGTTTTTGTTTTGGGTAAATTACCAACACATCTCTCGAGGTATTGATCAAAATCAGTTAAACACTTGAATTATTACAAATTACATTTTGCTTCTTAAGATTCAAATTTGCTTAAGGAATAGCCCCTTACCATTAACTGAATGTTAGGGTTTTCGAATTATTGTGCTTACATCATATTATAAATCTAATTGATAAAAAGACCCTCTTATTATAGACATTCTCTTCTTTCTTTCACCAAAAGTGTAAACCTTAATTTTTTGTCTTAGTCGTCACTTTCCAAATTCACAGCCTCTCTCTCTCTCTCTCTCTCTCTCTCTCTGAGGTCATTGTCACTAACAACAACGGGTTAACACCGGCACCGTCGTTGCAAACAACACTGGTGGTAGCACTAGTACCGCCTACTGTCATCTAAGCCATCGTTGCCTGCAGTTGCAATAGCACCAGCATCGCCTATTGCCACTGTAGACCTCCACCTCCTTTTTTGTGTGTGTTATTTATCTATTTGGCAACTAAATGTCACTACTATTGACAAAAGGACAAGAATAAAACAAATATGACAAAAAAAAAAGAGAACAAAAAACAGAGAACTAGCAAATATGTACATGAAGGGGGCATAAGTGTTACTTCATAATCATGTGCCAGGGGATTCATGGGATTGTAATGTTGGTGTGGCTAAACCCCCCATCTTTTTAGGGATTTCTAATCTGAGGTTTTTTAGATGAGAATTTATAGAAGTCTTAAATTTTATAAAAGGTATTATATACTTGTTCTTTAAACGAAATTAATGAGCCTATATCAAATAGAGCGGAATTATTGAACGAATTATTTATGAATTTAATAAACAAGTCTAATTTTAGTTTTACAAACAATTCATTTGTTAAGGGAAAACTAGCTTTATGCGTTTGGTCTAACTTTTTAATATAATTTTTTTTTTGTTTTTGGTGAATATTTTGTAGTATTGACAAAAGGGTAGTGCTAACTACCGCCCAGCCTAATGAAAATAAAAAATTTTCACTATCAATACACTTTTGGTTGTGGGGCTTATTATTTTCACAAATATTAATATATTTTACACAGATATTTATACATTATATATCTCTTAATCACCGCCCAATCACTGCTCAATGGACAGTGATTAGCATTTTCTTTAACTAAAATTGATGTTTTTTTAAAAACTCTCATTACAAAAAATTTAAAAAATATTCAAATAACACGACAGAAAACTAACCTAATAATTTTTTTTTCTAAATTACACTGATCTCTCCTAAGGTTTTGGTCAATACAGTCAACTTCATCTTTTTAGACAAATTACACTGACACCTTTTAGCAATTAACGATGTTAACGAAATTAATAAAAAGACAAATTTACCCTCAACATTAATTCTGTGTTAGGGTTAGAAAAAAAATGAGAGGAAGAAGAAGAAGAAGCAGTGCAGCGCCGCACCCTCCCCTAAATGCTATTCAGTCGGCCACTGCCGGCGCCGTTGTCATTGCCGTTCACGCCATCCACGCCGACCACCACCACCGGTGACTCCTTGCCACTGTTTTATCGCCGAATTGTCAGTCTCCCTCTCTCTCTCTCTCTCTCT
>JAOTRH010000027.1:8903729-8942131 GCA_034768845.1 Heliamphora exappendiculata
AAATGATAACTATTTATAATTTAAAAATTAAATTATTTTATTATTTAATTTTAAAAAATTATTTTATTTTTTAAATATTCAATTTCACGTGTGGTATCGCCAGTGTACTTTTTATTTGTAGTGGAACACCCTCAGCAACTTTTTAAACTACACCGTTGTGATATTTTTTAAAATTATTTAATTTTTCATAAGTCTATATACAATATAAGTGCTCTGAATTTTTTAAAGTAAAATAACTATTATATTTTTAATTAAAAAATTAATTTTATTTCTAAAAAAATTTTAAATACTATAACTTACAAATAAAAAGTAAAAATATTTTAAACATTTTAACTAAAAAAAAATACACTAAACAATATATTCTAAATAATCTATTTTTTTTTCTTTTCTTTTTTTTAAAAAAAATTAAACCTCTTAAAATTTAAATTTTTTGGATATCCAAAAATAGGCTAATAGGCAATGATCACATGTATATATTCTTATATTTTAATGTGTTTTCACTAAATATGTTTTGAGATTTTTCTTCTTTAAAATTCTCACATAATTCAATAATTTTTAATATATTAAAAGAGTGAAACATAGATTTTTAAAATACAAAATTCCCGACCTGCAATGGAGATGTGGCACTTGCCTCAAAGTGCAAACACTTGGAATATTTGACAAAACTACTCATTATAATTTTTAACTTTTTATAATTAATTTTAATTATAAATTATAAATTTTTGTAAACACTCATAACTTTTCCAATAACTTATAATTTTTTTTTTCTATTTTAGTTATAAGCTACAACCGTTACTAAACGCTCACAATTTCTATTATAAATTATAATTTATAAATTATTAATTTTAATAATGTCAAATACTATCTAAAAAAATATCAAAAAAAAGCATTCACATTTTGATCATTTTGAAGAAAGATGATAAAAAGAGAGAAATCTACGTGCACAAATTTAAATTCCATAGTCAATCATAAATTATTGAACTCTTACCGTTAACAATGTGTTATTTTTTCTTTTCTTTTTTTTTATAGAACAATGCATGTTTTTAATGTTAACACTTCACTAATTTGGAAGTAATTCAATATTTTAAATTTGTGCATGTAGTAACACTGAAAGAGAAAATTTGATGTTAAAAATTGCAGTAATTGTGTAAGATACGTATTATTTATGTTGGTACTTTTTCAAATTCGTTCTTAAAATGAACGTAGATGTAATTTATCCAAAACATAAAGAAATTTTCTTTAAGATAACGTCGGCAATAAGTAAAATCCACATACATATTCATAATGAGGGAACACAAATGTTGGCCTCCTTGTTATATAACCAGTGAGAGCATTTTGTATGTACAAATATGACACGAACGAAATATATAAATAAGTCATTTATAGAAAATTGAATACTACTTATCAAAATATTGAGTCAAAGTTGTTAAGAGAGAAAATTGTTTGAAGGTAGGGACAAAGTTCAAAAGGAAGTATAAACTTGCACTTGTGATGGATATTCAACTAATTGAATTAGTGAGAGTATGCAAATCAACAATCAGACTCAATCCTTGACTGATCCATGTAGGAAATTCACAATGTTATAATCAACATTCAATAACAAATTGCAGATCCCACTTCGGAAAACCTAGCTTCCTTACAAAACGCATGAGAAATTGAAACACGCCTTCCAATGCCACCGAAACAAGATGACTTGCCAGATAAGTTCAAATGAAAAATGCCCCAGATCTGATTTCAGAAAGAATAACAAGAATTTAAATGTAATCCAAATAACATTTGTACATGCGTAGAGAGAGAGAGAGACTGGCCAAGTTGAAAGTTCGCTCGGTGTAAGTAAGATAATCTAACCAAAGTTCGAAGAATCTAAAAATCACTCTCACATAAGACAATATTAATGCCAATGAAAGAGAACTGAAAAACGTAAATGATGACCAGAAGAAACTCAAAAACCCTAGCACAATTGAGGTGCGGATTTTGAATCAAAACTGAACCTGCCAAAACCAATGCAGAAATCTTCAATCCCCAAACCAGATCATTTGGTTATGCTCCACTTCTAAACTGACACTATTCTTCTAGCTCTTGTACTCTTTCTTTTGTATTTATCTTTGATAAAAGTAGTGCATTACAAAATTACTGCTAATAGCTTATAGATTGTAGTTTAAATAGAAAAACTTATAGATTGTGAGTGAGTAAAAAAACTTATAACTTATAATTAAAATTAGTAACATGAAGGTAAAAACTACTAGTAATAGTATTTCCAAATACCCCCAAAAAAGGAGAGAGAGAGAGAGCTTTTCCAAATTGTTCTAGGAAATTGGGTTTTCTTTTGGATCTTACGAAAACCCTAAGCTGAACTGATTCGCATCTGTCATCAATGGTTTTCGCTTCCTTATTGCATAACCCCTCTTGTTATTTAACTTTTTCAAGTTAGAGACCTTTTCTAGTCTGATTCTACCAATCTTTCTGTCTTTTAGCCACTAATATTCTTCTTCTCTAATAAGTAAAATTTAAATAAGAAACTAATTACAAACATTGAAGTAGATCACTATAAAAAACCGACAAAAGATTATTGTCAAATTCAAAATCGCAAGATTTGGCAGACAGTGAGTTTGTATTAAAAAAAAAAAATCATTTGGCAACATTGATCAAAAGACATTTCAGAATTTGCACCTGGAACTTCCAATTGGATAGTGCGATTAGGTTTTGATGTCTCAAAATCTAGGTTTTTTATTATATAAAAAAAATTGTCATGAACTTTTAAAAAATTGATCAAAGATCATTTATTACAGCTTTAAACTTCCTAATAAGATGAACAACACAGGCACTTAAGAGTTTGATTTCCAGAAAATCAATTTTCTCATTGGTAGGACTTCACTACAAACAACACAGATAATCACAAAGGATGATGAAGCATCTAAAACAAAATACACCAAAAAAAGGAGGGAAAAGAAGAAACTACTTCAGATCCCTCATACCCAACTGATTGCCCAAGATTCCCTTTGATTGCTCAGAAATCAAAAGAAAACAAGAAAAGAAAATATGCAATAAAAGTATCAATGTACACTTCCCGCGCAACCTTCTGCTAAATTCCAAGTTATCATCCCTTTTCTTATGATTATTCGGCATGTGAAAATCAAAAAAAGGTTAAGGAGAGAGGTCTAAAAGGTATATTAGCAATTTTCACTCGCAAAAACCTAAGAAAGGAAATAGCTTGTTTGAGTCATTTTGTAATAGTAGTTTGTCAAATTGTTGGATATTATGCACATATATCGCTTCCTCTGTTGTTATCAAAGGTGAGCATTAATAGTTGATTGGGATGTTCATCATGGAATTAGAGGTGTCTTGTACCATTGAATTTACTTATGAGATCAGGTCTCTTTCATAAGGTAGTATACAACAACTTAAGCATTGGGAGGAGGAAGTTAGGAACGTGAATGATTGGAAGTGTTCAAACTCCATAAACAGAGTATGTGCATAGTTTCAATTGTTGTCATTTCTTTCTTTATGAATTTACATATTTCTTGGTTACTGAAAGTGAACATTTTCTGGACAATATTAGACATTTTTCTTTTTAGTTCAATAGAATAGATGATTTTCATTGCAAATTGTGCAATTTATCAAGTTTCTTCAAAATGCTTATTGTAATTTCTTCTCAAAAAAACTGAGGATAAATTAGATCTATGCTATACATTTGCACTAGTCGTTCTCGTTATGAAGTGTCATTATTGATACATCTGCTAGTTTCATTAACATATCCTATTATAGAAAATAAATTGAAAAATAGATTACATACCTCCCTTAATTCATGAAATTGAATATCTAGCACAATCGCACTAAAATTTACTACAAAAGTGCAAAATGATGTGTTACCTTTTGAACTTACTACCTTCAAACAATTTTCTCCCTCAACATCCTTATCTGTATATTTTAATAATTGGTTTTCAATTCTCTGTAAATAATCAATTTAAATATTGTCACCATATAATATTTCTAAATTAGAAAAATGTATTGTATACCATATCAGTAACTACACATATAACAATAGAACAAAATAGAACCCGATAAATAATTATAATAAAAATCCCCAAAAAATATGAGGAAAATTTTTACATAAGTTAGCAAAAATACTTCGGATAATAGTCTTCTACAATACATAATTAACTCAATTACATGCGGATGGATTCTTACAATTACTGAGTTAACATATTTCATGTGATTATAGTTAACAATGAATTGGACGTTGAGGTTTTGGGAGCATTAGAGGGAAAGATTGGAGAATTTATATGATTGATTATTGGGATAGAAGCACAAGTAGTACCGTCTGAATTGAGATATCCGTCAATATAGCATATAGACCCCCTAAAACAGTTATGTCTTCTTTTTTCGCTTCAAAAGCTATATATTATATCACATCAGAAAACTTGAAATAAACTGATACAGATTTCATCTACATTGTAAATAAATAAACTAAAAAATTTAAGGGTAAAAGAAAAACAGGATTTAACCCGGGTAACAAATTAAACCCCACATTTTAATTTCTTTAAATAAAACCTCAAAATTTTCAACGGCAATCAGGAAAGTATGTTGAGAAGCTATGATGTGTAGGAATGTATTAAAGTGCAAATTATTGCATAACAAATAATATGCTTCTTGTTTTCTACTGACCTCCTGCTTAATAATGATTTAATCTAAAATTAAAAACATATTGTAGACCTCAATCAATGAGGTTGAAAATATCTACCAAGTATATGTATAGATGCATGGAAACTATGAATTTTAACAATACACAAAATGGCAAAGATCACCTAAAATAAAAGTTTATAAATGAAAAAAATCAATAGAAGTCCAATCATTTCATCTAAGCAAAAATAGTAACTGTTGATAAATGGCTAAAAGGGAGAAGACATACAATATCTCTGCAGTAAGCAAATCATTGGACTTTCAAAACGGAAGATGAAAAAATTAGAAGATGAATCAAAGAGGGAGAAAACACTGAAAATAAAGGAAAAGCCAAATCCAAATATACAATCAGAACCAACTAATTTGAACATAAGATTCCATTAGTCTCCCAAATTATAACAAGAAGAATTTTTTGAGAGCAATGACCTTGAAATAAAGCACAACAAAAGCAATGTCAACAATCACATCCTTTTAACACACCAAACACAAAAGCATAGCGATAAATTTATGTTCATTACATCAGTTACGTTAATCGTAAAAGACAAAGGATATAAAAATGTTGGAGAAGAGGATTTTTTGTTAAGCTACTAAAATTCATTTTAATTATATGCATTTGTGGTCAACTGTGTTTCATAGGGAAAGTATTGTCGAGATTTTTATTAGATAAAAATTAGTGTATATGTATGCTACAAGTATTTTGCAATGAATTTGTTATTATGAAGTCATTGAATTTTTAACATCAAGGTTTAATCGATGGTGCATTTTGGAAGAGTCAGAACTTTTACACCCTAACTAATATACTATATTGGGGGGAAACAGGAACTTATCTCATGAGATTTTTGAATTGATCTTGTGCAATTCAAGAGTAGTTAGCCTTGTTAGTGGACTACATGATGTGATAGAAAACTAAATCAATAATTACACTGTAACTCTACAACTTGAATTTATAGGAAATTAAATCAACAGAGAATAACTAAAGAACAAACGGCAATAATAATCTTGACAGGATGAAAAGAAAGAGATAGCAACATTAAGAGAAGCAGCTGTATTCTTACCTAAACAGAAGGAGAGAACCTGAAAATGGGATGTATACGTGCATAAGAAATTGTGGGTTTATCCATCAACAGCAATGGGACTTGGACAAAGTTTTCCTTCATGATATGAGTTATTTTTTCTGAACATTTTTGTCACAAGAAACATTTGATTGCATTTTCCAACGGTTAAGCCCACATACTTATAAATCACATGGGAAGTTTAGTATAAACATCAAAAGCAAACGGAGGAAATTATAAAAATGAAACTACTGAAAGAATATATATCAATAAAAAGAGATGCTAAGAGCATAATATGAAGAAGTTAACACTAAGAATAAGATTTTAATTACACTTCATGGAAAATATAAAAATTGCAGAATACATAGGGTAGAAGTAAAATATGAGGTCATATGCAGAACGTGTATCACAAATTAAATTTAAGCAAACAATTATGAGAAAAGAAACAGATAAAACATGATCAGAAAATGGAAGCATAAAGCAATAAGATTAGTTATTTGGAATACAAATGGAAGATAATTTCATTATTAAAGAATTGGATGCATGAGTAAGATTGGATGCATGAGTAAGAGCAATGTAGATGGTGAAAATCAAAAGTACCACCGTTGAAATGAGTAAACAATGACAATTGCAGAACAAAATACAAGGGTATTAAAATGTTGAGGAATATAAGTGGGAGGTAATTTAAGCAATATGAAGATTCCAACTGAACTAGTTAGGCCAACAACTCCCCCTGCAATCCAGCGCACGTACTTAACTAAGGCATCTACGGTTCTATTGCCTTTCTTGCTTTTATTTCCAACTATGGTGCTAAAAATAAATCAACTGGATGAAGCTTAGCTTCTCTACTCCGGCAATAAAAGCATGAAGCTAAAATTGATCAATGAAAAGATTCGTCTGAGCGTGAATAGAATTCTGAGACCTTAGAAAGCATTTGATCAGGATTTTGGCAAAATTCAGCGTAAGTTCAACGAAACATCATCACAATTCTAAATATATAAACCCGAATGCATTATTGTACAGATGATAAAGAAATTTTTCTGATGATGCCATGACAATCTTTGACCTGAGGAAAAAATGGCTTTCAAATGGAGATTGCCCTGAGTCCTGAAATCTTTCAGATGAATTGCAAACTGTTGCTGGGCATTCAAGTTTTTTGACAGCAGACTGGACAGTCAATGGTTTTTCAAAAATGCAAGAAGCAATCTATATAGGACTGAACAAATAAACAGATGAACAGAAAATCACGTCAGAAATACCAGAAAAACAATAATAATTAGTCAACCACACTGTTCTTCAACTAATTACAATAAGAAATGATGTACCGAGAATGGAAATTGACCGTAAATAATCTTATTAGCCACACATTGGTTTATTGCCAATTACAGGGACAACAGAAGCAACGGGAAAAAAACTAAATAGTAATCAAAATCATAGCATACAAAAAATAAAGTACAATATACGCATGTATTTAACACAATTGATTGGGGGGGGGGAATAACAATAAATAGTGAAGTGCTTGTTGGAAATAGAACAAACTGACTAAGAAATCTTTGCAGCAATTTTATCATCAATTAACTACTATTGTAAATCTTGAAATTTCAGGTGTATCACTAACTGGATGCAGCTCTCATGACAGTTTGCCTGCCTCCCCATTCTATGCCAATAGTTGTTAAGCAAAGAGTCAATGTGCTTAATTTTTTTCTGGTAAAGACGCAGTAAGGACCTGTTCCACCACCAGAAGATCATTAACCTAGGTAAGAGATTGACATAACCACTATCACTTGAATCAAATTCATGGAGAAACCATCATATTGTTACTTTTATCATATTACATTTTAATAACACTTTGCAATACTGAAATTTAGTTTTAATAGAAACATATTCAAATACACGCACGCACATATATGTGTATAGATATAGCATTTTAGTATTTTGAGAGAGAGTGATTGTTGCAACCCATTATGAGAGATTTTTCTGCAGATATTTCCAAGACATTATGTTTGTGAATCACATGGTATTACATACCAAAGAAAGAAGATAAGTGCGTGTGTGTGTGTGTGTACATACACACGCATCCATACCTCAACCCTAGAACCTTCTTTTGTCTTTCAAATGAAGCAAATCGACAAACAAATCCAGAAAAGTAACAATTCTATGTTAGTAAAATATAAGCTGACAAACAAAAGAAAAAATCAATGCAATCAAATCTTGTATGCCGGCAGGAGTTTGAATAATCAAAAGAGAGGAAGTGACTGAACTCTAAGAACACAAAGGAAAGGACCAACAAAGGCAAAGGAAAGGACCAATGAAAACAAGAGAATGGAAACGAAAATGCCATGGACGAACACTCGTGGCTTCGAACCAAAGAGCAGAGAATAAGGAACAGAGACCAGGAAAAAGCAAACGGCGAAATGAATTGAACGCTAAAATTCACAAAACCGAATCTGGAATAACAAGGAATGAAACAAGAGAAGAAGATACCCAGAAGAAGATAGAACAAGTCAAACAAAATGAAACTTGAAAGAGAAAGCAATAGCGAGAGAAAAGGGAAGCATGGAGAACAAGCCCAAGGACCACGAAATCAGATGAACTTGAACACCAAATCAGAGCCTAGTGGTCTAAAAAAATGGAAGGATAGAAGAAATAGCAAGGTCTCAGAAAACTAAAGAAATAGCAAGAAGAGACAAGAAAAATCTTTAGGCCAGGTTTCTCTAAACAATACAGAGTGAAAAGTTCGGGCAGGAGACAAAAATGGGAGTCAACAGATAATAGAAAGGCAACAGTAGTAAATTATGGGAAAAGACCAAAACAACCTCAAAAGACTGAAAAACTTGCAAAGCAAAAAGAACATAAGAGGAATTTCACGGAGGACAAAAATGGAGGATCCGTCGGCTCTTCATATATAGTACAAGAAAAATATTTGGGCCAGATTTCTCTGAAACAATAAAGAGTGAAAAGTTCGCGAAGTATCATTAGAGAGAATGGGGCAAAATCAGGACTCAACAGATAATAGAAAGACAAGATAGGTAAATTATGGGAAGACCAAAACAACCTCAAAAGACAAAGCAAAAAAGGGCAGAAAAGGAATTTCATGGACAGCGAAAATGGAGGATTGATCAGCGTTTATATATAGTAAGAATAGCAGTAGGTTCAATTGTTCACAATATAAGTACAGCCTGCCCATCATCCCAAGGACCAATGACCTAGTCTGATGGATGATTGATGTAGTTCTTCAAATTTCATCTCAAAACCACTTTCGCAACTTCAAGACAAGATCTTTGTAATTCCTCAAAGGCATTTCCAACAGGTAAACTGTTGTTTTTAGTTTGGAACTCAATTACAAATTAAGAAAATTGTGTTCAGCAACATTTTTATCATTCTAAATCTTAGAAATAGCAATTATGCAAATCATGCACAACTCAAGAAAACAACAGATATACGTAATAACAATCAAGTGCTGACTCCACATTGGTGTTGGGGGGATGCATTCTTGAGCCAACCCCTTGTAGCCGGTTTCTTAGACATTGTTTGGTTGGATTAAATAGCGAAAGAGGCACCTTGGAAGGAATTTCAAGTGGAAGTAACCTATAAAACGCGGGTACTCCGGAAATGGTGTCGTACACGCACCGGGTACCGGTACGTACTGGGTATGGTGCAAAAGTACCCGCTGTTTTTCCAACTGTCGAGTACAACACTGGTACGTTTTGTGTGCGGCACCGGTACGCTTTGGATATGGCATCGGTACGCTTTGGGTACGGCAGTGGTACGTTTAAGTACGTGAATGGATATGTTAGAACTTATATGAAACTTTTAAAAATTAAAAAAGTATTAGAGTAAATAATATGTTATCTCTTTTAATTTAAAGATAAATTTGAGTATTAAAAAACTTGCAATCCCAACTAGCAATTGCCAAAGATACGGCCTTGGGACGACAATACTTATATGATTTAACATTTTTTTTTCTCATAAGCAAAAAACAATTTTGTATTTAGCATATGTGTAGTGTAATGCTAAAAGGCACAAAAAATAAATAAATTTACCGTCGTACCACAGGCGTACCCTATGTTTTTAAATTTCATCATACCAGCGTACCCGTATCGTACCGTACCTGACCCGTGCTTCATGGGTGGTAACTTAAGACTTGCCCAGATTAAACGGTTTAAGATCTCAAGCTTGGAAGAAAGAAAAAAAAACATCAGTTATTTACTGTCAAACAATTTGCAATAATGCTGTGCAAATAACTAAAACTAGTAGACATTCTAAAGAAAACTTGTGTACTAAACTGGAAAGATACTATATACGACTCTAACAATTTCAAATAAAGAAAAAGAGATAGATCACACAAGGCAGAAACCTACATCAGGAGTCAGGACTGAAGAAAAGGCTTTCTTCCATACGCCCTAAAGGTGAGTGTGCATCATAATTGAAAACCCATCCTTTGGGGCTCAAAATCCTTGTCCACACTTCTAGTACAACAGCTTCAAGTATAGAATTGATTGTGTCACCTGATGTCTTTAGAAAGCAAATTCCTTTTCAAAACTGAAGTGCCTATCTTAATGGGCTGAAGCAGCACCACTGCTGCCTAATCCCATCTTCTTCCCCAGAAGTGCAAGCTGCTCAACAAACTCGCTACCAGTGAGAATTTCTGTCGTTCCATATACTACATGTTTGACTGGCTGCTGACGGTGTGCCAGCTCTTGCAAGCTCCCATACTCCACATAATTGCCACCACCTATCATAAACACAATAGCTTCTTTAAATGGTCCTTTAAGATGGCTACTAGTTGCCCCAGAGCTTGACTTGGGAGCCCGAGGATCAAACACAAGATAAGAATCAATTTCAGGATTCGGTTTGCCCTCCATCAAGGCTTCAACTGTCCTTGTCAATGCCAGTTGATGATCACTAGACAAAAGATTCTTCACACCAGCAGTGACAGCACTAATTGACTGCCCGTACAGCTTCTCAGCCCAATCCACAATGTTACTTCTACTAGCAGAATTTGCAGAAGCCAATGAAACATTTAATGACTTGATCTTTTTAACATACTGAAATGCACTAATATCAACTTCAGACTCCCTGAGTGCTGCTTCAACCATTTCCACTTCTGATTGAGGAATGCTTTCAGAAGAAATAAGATACATAATTGCAAAACGCAGCTTGTCCAACTTAGTTCCTTTCCCTTTAAGCACAATGAGAAGCTCATTCCTATCGATGCCACCTCTAACCATCATGTCACTCTCTTTTTTGGCAAAAGAATCAAGTGACCTCTCCTTGATCTCACCCAACAAAACAGTAGCAATATTAGTATGCTTATCAATCACCTGCTTCCGCTCAGTCAATTCAGGCAGTGAATTCACAGCATTCATCAAATGCTTTGTATTGCCAATCAAGTCTGTCCCATCAAACTCAGCCCCCTCATTTCCACCGGTCCTCCTGTTCACCTCGTCTACATCCCTCTTATACTTATTCAACTGGGTCTCAATCTCCACAGCTACTTCTGGAAATTCCAATGACCCATTTGCCACCCAAAATAGGTCCGATCTATCTAATTCATAAGATTTCATCCCACCCTTCTCTCCTTGCACGCTCAATCTGTTCAGCCTCAATCCCAGCACATCGTGAACAAGCGGCCTATACCTAAAATCATGCTGTATTGCAACTGACAACTCAAAATTCCGATCAAATATGCACAAAATTGGCCTCTGAAACGAACTTGCAAAATTTCCCCCTTCTGAAAACAAATTATTCTTTGCCAACAAATGGTCTCGCAACCGCTGATCCAGCAAAGACGCGACCATTTCCGCAGGCCCACCGCGCGGGCACCTGATTATGGGAACAACAGCAAGTGTAGCCAACATACAGAACAACCCGTTCACAATTTTCTCAATAATCTCCTCAATCTCACGGTCTCCCGCCGACGGATCATTCAATTGAACATAACACGACTTATTCGCAAGCGAGAACAAATTATCCTCTAGGGTTACAAACTCCAAGTACTGATCGTGTACCTTCGAGATTCGATGAACGGAGTCCGAGTTAAGAGTCCCGGAAGCCAGATCTTCAAGGAGAGGCCGAGGAATCGACGACGAGAAATTGAGGTGGAACGAATCGTAGAGGGATCGGGAGGCGTCGGCGACGATGCGCTGGACGTTGAGCTGAGTCGGTTGCACGAAGTACACGGCGGGCACGTCGTGGACGGGTTTTCGGTCCTTGTCGATCAGGAAGTACAGGGTCACGCCGTGCTTGCGGAGGTCCTTGACGTGGATCAGAGGGGAGAGAATGTCTTGGCAGAACTTGTCGTAGATCAAGATCTTGTACACCTCTTCGTTCGCCGTTCCACTTGAATTCACCGGTTGGTTCAGATTCAACATTCGAGTTATGCATTCTAAAAATGCAAAACAATATCAAATTCACGACTGTGTATAAGTAAATGAATCGGAAAAAACCAGATCGATAGATGTAGACATGGGGAAGGAGAAGGGGAGATTTACCGGTCTGTCTTTGTCGGAGATTGAGTGCCATTGTTGCTTAGAACAACTTTGGAGGAAGCTTGAAGCTTCCAAGAGGAAAACAAGACGGGGAAGCGTTGTTACTTCTGATGAAACTGAAGGCTCCGTTTGGAGGCGAAGCTGTGATTATTTTGATTAGAAACTGAGATGCTTTCTGAGTTGATCGGGCCTTATTAACGATGGTTCGAAAGAGCGCAAAAGGATCCACGCAAAGGGCTGATCTTTGTTAATTAATAAAAATTACCACTTAATTCTTTAATTTTTGATAGCCGTCTCTCTTGTGTTTGTGTCGGTAAAAGGAACTCGTAGGGTTAGTTTGTGATAAATTTTTTATTTGTTATTAATTTTTATGTTTAGGTTGTGTTTGTTTATTTTTTATTGTTCGATTTGATACAAATAATATAAAAATATTTTAATAAAATATCAAAATTATTTTACATAAAAAATATTTAAAATAAATTTCAGGTCAGTAAAAAAAGTAGTGATGGTAATAATAAAAGTAGTGACAATAGTGGCATGAGTCACAATGGTAGTGGTAGTAGTGGTAGTAGCAATAACAATGGTGATGGTGAGGTGGTAGTGGTGCCGCTAATGGCAGCGGTGATGATAGTGGTGCTACTAATGGCGAGAGCGGTGGTGATAATTGCGAGGCTGCGACAATGATAATTGCAATAATAATGGCAATGGAAAGGCAGTGGTGGTAACGGAGGTGACAGCAACAGTGTAGGTGTGGGTAGGGTGGAAGTGGTCGCAGTAGTGGTTGGGGTGAGGCGAGGGTGATGATGCGAGTGGTAGTAGTGGTAGCAATGCCAATAGGGGCGATGGCAACAAGGCAATGATTGTGGTTGTGATGGTGGAGAATGACGACAACAGAAGTGGTGGTCATAAAAGTAGAGCCGATACTATTGGAATTTCTAAATTCATTTGGTTGAATTACATTGGCATTTCTGGCTGAATTCAATTACAATTCTGAATTCAAGTGGCCATTGAATTCTAGAATTCAATTGGATTCAATACCATAATTCAATTACTAATTCAATTGGTCATTCAATTGACAATTGAATTCTGGTGCAACCATCATGACAGAAATTCTTTATAAGCTAGCATTTTTTGAAGAGGATAAGAGACAGCAAGGCACAGAAGTAAGAGATGAAATTTTACAGGTAGATTGCAAGTTCTGTGTGAGAGAGAGAAAGACAGACGAGATACGTTCGTAGTCAATCATTGGTGGTGTTTCAATGTTAGGATCAACCGTTTTATCCTGTGAGAGTGACGCCAGTAGAAAACTTACAACACCCTCGGTAGGCGGTGAATCATTCTTAAGGAAACTGCATTTGCATGACTCGGTTTGCATATTCTGTTCATGTTAATTTCTAAAATTTCGTTTCTGTAAATTTTATTTATTGTAATTGTTGAAAGTTAATAAAGATATATTTTCTGGATCTCCGAATAAGTATTTTGTGGCGTGATATTTCTCCCAACAGATACTACTGCCAACATCAGTAGCAACGATGGTGGGAATAATGGTGTTGGCAATGGCGGCACTACTGGTAGTGGTGGTGGACAATGGCAACAGTGATGGTGGTAGTAACAACGACGATGGTGTCGTTAATTGTGGTGGTGAAGGAATGGTGATGATGATAGCGATAGTTATGGTAGCGATGGCGGTAGTTCAACGTGCTAGTGCTTTACTAATCAACTTTCTTTACCAGCCCAAGTTGACTTGGGACTGATGCTGGTAATTTTCTTCTCTAATGGTCTAACTAAACAAAAGCTATGACAAAAGTATCTTTAATTACAACCCTTTCTTAAACTAGTTACTTGTTTCCAGATCTTTGCTAACCAATCACAAATAATATAACTATAGATGGCAGCATCTCGTATTTTCTCCCCCACAAAAGATATAACTATAGACGACATTAACTCATCCTTTCTCTCTGCAATATAACACTTCAACCAAAAAGGCTTGGCTCGCTAAAGTTTAGTATTCTATATTGATTGAAAAAATGACTCTCTATATGTATATAAGCTACTTGGGTATCTTCTCTTTTTGTAAGCAAATTTTTTTGAGACTAGATTACATTCTAAGTATTTATGCTATTCGACATCAAAGTTGTCACCAAGTATGAAATTGAATGCAGTCTATTGTGAAAATATAATCAAATGAGTTGTTACTTATAGTAAGAGTCTCGGGTGACCTACATATGGGATTAAACAAATTGGTAAGTTGTCAAAAAATTGAAAAAAGCTACCATGGAGTCGATATCGATTGTTGAAATGTCGATTGCACAGTGTGATGGTATATTGCAATCCTATCCTACATTGATTAAAATAAAAGACTAGCTGCGTATACAAGTTTTTCAAATATGAGCTTCACCCAATTATTTGAGATAAAGAGAGAGAGAGAGAGAGAGACCATTACACGCACACACAAGATGGAGGGGAGAGAGAGAGGGAGCACGATTTTGTGATTACAATTTTACTTTTTTTTATGTACTCAGTAATGACCAACTTACTTTACCAAATTAGCATTTCAAATAATGTGGCACAACTACAAATATTAATACCATGTATGGATCTCACATAAATTTTCTTTTAATTCAATGTTTGTAATTATGACACGTCATTTGGAATGCTAATTTGACAAAAATAAGTAGTTAGTCTTCTATCATTATTGTCATATATTTTGAGTAACCATTTATGAATATTATAACTAAATTTTTAAAAAGAATCTTTTATTGTTAGATTTAATTCTAATAAAATCACGTTCAACCAAACAATATGCTATTTATTCATAACTTATCCTACTCTTAAATAAATATATTTGGTAAGAAAAATAATAATAACAACACTAATAAACCAATCCAAAATACCCCAAGTATCAATAATCTAATTACACTGATTATTATTTCATAAAAATATATTTCAACCAAATGAGCCATAAAACCCTAAATTTCTCCCTGTGAGTTTCTTTCTCCTTAAGTTTCTTAACTTAAGTCTAAAGGCCCTTCGGTCGACACCACGCCAATGTCATAACGACCTCTTATGGTAGTTGTTTTGCTAGGTCTTGACTCTGTACGAACGAGCAAATTGACAGCATCATCACATTTCATATTCAAGTAATACAAGATTGTATTATCGAGATTTAGATCCTACATTGAATTATTGTATGTGGGCTTTACTTTCAATGCACACGTTATAATTGGATAGGTAACGTATATTCTTTTCTAATCAAACTCCTCTCAAAACAAATGAATAATAGAGATCTCTAAAATTTTATTTTGTGGGTCTTGTGTGACATAACGATTATTTGAATCGTTCTTCTCCAGGGTCGGTCCTGGGCATAGGCTGGCAAAGCGGCCGCCTAGGGCCCCCGAGATTTTATACAAAAATAGGGCCTCAACTTAAATAATTTTTTTATACTAAGTTTAATTTTTTTATTTTTTATTTGTAAGCTTAGCCTCAATCAAATAAAAGGCCTCTAATTATTTTGAATTTAATTTTATCAAAATCTACTTAAGTTAGTCATTTAAATAGCAAACTCAAAATAAAATTATTTTATTAGTAGATATCTCAAATTAGATCTAGTCTTAACTATTCAAAAAAATGAAAAAGTTTGTAAAAATGCCAAATTACTTAAAAATATTAAATTATTCTTTTCTAAATTTATGAATTATTTGTAGAAATATTATTGAATGAAATGTTAAGAGAATAAATCTTAATTGATATTTAATGAAATTATTTTATTTTTTATATTTGTAACTATAAATTATTTAGTCTTTTAAAAATTTTATGACTTGTAATTTTTTCTATTCTTCAGACATAAAATGGTTATTTGGTTGTAAAAAAAATCAAAAATCTTATTTTATTTTATTTTTTTTTACCAAATAACAGTTCTAAAAAAAAATAATCTTAAATACACAGGTTATTAAGTACCAAATAATACAAGTTATCAAATATGTTTAAATTTTTACATTTTTCACAAAAAATAAATAAGAGACTAAAAGACACAAGAATAACATCTTTACAAAAATCTTGTTGAATTTATGTAAAAAAATATTAAAGTTAATTTTATTTTTTTAAAGTTTTCGTCCATAAAAATTTATGAGAGCCTCAATTCAAAAATCCGCTTAGGGCCCCTCAAAGCTCAGGACCGGCCATGTTCATCTGTGCAAAAATTCAGCTTAATCGAATATCAATAGATACATGTAGAAATTGAATTTTACTTCACAAAATGGACAATTTATAATTAATTAGAACGTTTTAGCCAAAACCGTTCATTTATCAAAACAAAATGCAATTTGTCCATGAACAATCTGAATTATTATTGTGAGCCCCATCCCAACTCACAAAGTAAAAGTCTTCAGAGGTCCTTAGGTCCCAACTCACAATATGAAGTCTTGAAAAATCTTTCAGAGTTAATAATCTTGAAGGGAACTTAGCCCATCCCTTCTCTCTCACCCCTAGCTCTCAACTTCGGTGGTGAATAGTACCAATCTAAGTTCAGTGGACACTTTCTCGGAATGAAGTTTTTTGATAAAACTGATTAAACATTGAAGTGGCCAGCTTAGGAAAGGCATCTATTTATCCGCCTAGCTTTGATAGATTTCCTGGCCACCTCAAATGTGAGCCGCAAGCGGAGGAACCGCACATACTGCGTATAATCCTAATCCAATACTTGTTGGGGGTGTCAATGGTGATGTCAATCCAGTAGCTCAACCAAACATGCCCTAAAGTCTGGAAGAAAAAAAATAGGTAAGTGTATAAAGAGTTTTTTAAGGCCTCAATAGAATTACCCACTGACGATTTGCAGCAAGAAAAGTGTTTTGGATATTCCTGTATTAGGCCCTTGCTTAATGATCAATAGGCTTCGAACAGTGCATATTACACAGCATACTCACAAGTATAGTGAGCTTTCACACGAACACATAAATATAGACCCCACCATACTTAATGAGTATAAGGTGGTTTGGGAGGTGCAATATGCATGCAAAATCTTTCAACTAAAGATGCACTTAAAACGGAATAAATAGACAATGCGATACATACTGGACTGAGTATATACTATCACATACTCCGGCCATAAGACCAATAAGACTTCAAAAGTCACAAAGAATTGTCAGAGATTTTACAAGCTGCAAGAAAACACAAACAATTCAATACATCTAACAGCAAATAAATAACATATTCTCATAAAACATAATCAAAACAATTCTGTCAATGTACAGGTTTGGTTCATCTTTGCGTCTTGATGGAAAATTGATATCATATTCTACAATTGGCAGCTGCAGAGAAGTTGGAAGGACACCACAGCATGAAACACATTAGTACCCGATGAATATAACCAACGATAAATAAATTTTACAGTACAGGTTCATGTTCCTCAACCCATTCGGCCTTTGTTTGAGAACCAAATTTAAATATTCAATGCAGACGGTAAACAAAAGTTGGCTGCTCAGGTAACTAAAAATGAGGGCATCTCCAAGAAAGAAACTTAGAAAGTCTCAACTTCAATAGAGTTTGATATTCTTTGGTTTGGAAAGCTCAAATGGGAAAACAGGAAGGGAGCCTTTGAACATGGCAGGAGACAACAAAAGGGCATGAAAGTCAGTATACTCACTGCAGTATACAAATTGATTGAGATCAAGAGTGACTCTGCCTTGCTTGCTTGTGTCAAAAGAATTAAACATATTCCTGCAAAATAAAAAACATGAACATAAACCAATCTGCCAATATTATAATGAATTCCAGTGGTAAATAAGTGTTTAAGAGTCTTTATTTTCTGTATTAAGGATACTTTTGTCATTATGTCGTATAATAGTTTAATATAAATAGATGTCAGGGAGAGATGACTGATTAAGTTCCTAAAATCCTAATTTTTTCTCCTTGTCTCCTCTCTTCTCTTTGTCTAAAACCCTGAAGGTTACTTTCATTACACTTTTACTTGGTATCAGGCTTCTGGTAATTGTGGAGATTTTTACAAATTTTTTTGATGTCGTCTAATGCCTTCTTTGGGCCATTAAATCATCTTGACTTTTTCGGGAACCCTGGCATTTGATTTTCCCATCGCACAGTTCTTAGGGCTTTTCAATCATCCAAATCTACTCTATACTTCTATTAGTGATGAAACTACATGTTTTGTTCATACTTGTACATGATTTGGTGAAGTTTTATCCCTTCAGTTGTTTCTCTTCATCCTCCATAGTCGGCAGCTCCTTATGGTCGTGTTTTTTTGGTTCACACCGTGAATCGAGTCACGATTTCGCTTCACGATTACCCTGGAGCCCTTTTCCATTGATCTGATTTTTTTATTTTTTTATTTGGCTTGCTTTGTGGTAAATTTGCCTTCTTCTGGTTCGTGGTTCAGTTTGCAACTTCTTCTCTTGTCATCCCAGTGTTATTTGGCTTCAGTTTACTTCTTCTGATCCATGGTTCAGTTTACGACCTCGTCTTTCGTCATCCCAGTGTTATTTGGCTTCATAATTGGTTGCAATTTTTTGTTTCGTTTCTCACTTCTTGTTCTTCATAAAGGGGTGCCTACCTTTTGACCTCAAAGATGATGACTTACCCCACCGTGTTACCTCTAAGCATTTGAATGGATTGAATTATTGGGCTTGGGCCCATACTTTTAAAGTTTTTTTTAAACGGAAGAGACGGTTGAGCTATATTACCGACCTTCCCTTTGCAACAGGCGATTCTAAACTTGTAGATTGGGAAAGTACATATTCAGTAGTAATGGGTTAGTTGTGGCATAGTTTGGAGTCCCATATTGCCACTACCGTCGAATTTTGCAATAAGTCGAAAAATATTTGGGATTCTTTTGTTGACTCATCTACCCAAAGTAATGTTTCTCGAGTGAGCTTTATGAGAAAATTTTCAACACTAAGCAGTCTGGTAGCCTTTTAGTTGAATATTATAGCAATTTGAAGAGTTTGTGGGATCAACTGTTGCAACATCACCCTCTCACCACGGATTTAGTGCAACAGATACGCCATTGAGAGGAATTTATGGTTGCTTCTCTTCTTTTTTGTTTGAACCCTAAGTTGTGGGGATTTAAAGATTAGATTCTTGCCAGTGAAACTTTACTTCTACAAATGCATATCTTGGCTCTTAAGTTCGTCCTTGGGCCACTCGTCTGTTATTCTGCGCTCTCCTCTTCTTATTTCAAGAGCTTCGACTTTAGTTTCCACTAGTGGTAACCGTAGTAACGGTCGTGGAGGTTGATTTATTCGGGGTGGTTCACGCGGTGGTGGTCGATCTGATAATCGTGGTGATCGAAACTCAGAAGTGTGATCATTGTGGTGGCACCAATCATACAGAACCATACTGTTGAAAAAAATATGGTAAGCCCATCTCTGCTCATCATGTCACTGAATGGGCCGTTCAGTGTCCGCCACCTATCCATCCAGTAGTCCGGACACTCCATCTGGTACACATGAAGCCCTCACCACCCAGCTTAGTGAGTTGGTTCAAACTTTACGCAATGTTCATCCTTTAACTTCTACTGCTACTTTAGCAAACTCAGGTACCCTTGCATATGCTGCTATTTCATCTCCCACCTGGGTCATAGATTATAGTGCTAGTTCGCATATGTCTGGTAATTCCTCCATGTTTTCTATTTTAACTCGTAGCGCCATTGTAATGTCTCATCTTGTCCAGTTAATGGGCGAGGTGTACTTCATCCCACCTCGTCTCTTTCTTTATCTTCGAGTCTTTTTGGTATGGAATGTTCACCGCTAGTATAGCAATTATCCAAAACAAGACCATATTATAAGATTTGAAACAAAGAAACACTACGGCAAGCAAGAACCAATTAGGAAATTCTATCTAATGGATGCTATCATGCACAGAAAACATTGTACACGTTAGCGCGTTGACTGCAAAAAAGATAATCCTTTTTTGTTTAAAAAAATCCCAAATAAATGAGGATAATGAAGAGAATTTGAAGCTAGAAATGAAGATATCTTCCCAAAGGAATAAGTCTCTAAGTGCAGGTCTTGAATCGGTTCGATTAGAGAAGGATTTAGCCCAAGCTAAGGTGCCACGGCTACAATCTGAGATCGAAAATCTACAGGGATAAAGTCGTTTTGCCTCCACATGGAGTTGACCTGCCTAGAGCATCCTTTTATCACCCTCCTAAAGACTGATAATAAGCACGTTGAGTGCTTCTGTTTATCCACTTCAGCGGCATCTTCACCTCCGTCATCCCTCTTTAGACAAATTGAAGTTAATCATTCTGTTTTTGCCTTCCATGTCACATTTAGAATGTAAAGTATGTCATTTCAACAAGCATCGCCATAGTTCCTTTCCTCATAGTAGTCACAATCATGCGTCTAAGTCTTTTGATGTAGTCCGCATGGACATTTGGAGTCTTTCTCGAACTCCTACTGTTAATAGATATTCGTATTTTGTTATCTTTGTCAATGATTTCTCGTATGACTATGGCTTTTTTTTATGAAACATCGATCTGAGTTGCCTTATATTCTTACTAAGTTTTATAATAAAAATTTTACACAATTTGGTCGGCGTATTAAAGTTCTTCGATCTGTAATGCCTTCGAATACATGCAGTCTGTTGTTTTTTTGTGGTGATCGTGATTTCATTCATCAGATTAGTTGTGCTCATACATCCCGCAGAATGGTGTCGCTAAACGTAAGCATCGTCATTTACTGGATGTTGCACGTACTTTACTTTTCCACATGCATGTACCGAAACATTTTTTGGTGACATTCTTCTTACTGCCTGTCATCTCATAAATCGTATGCCTTTTGTTGTCCTTCATCGAAAGTCTCCCTTTTCCCTCTTATACCCCGCTTCTTCTCCATTCTCTCTTACTCCTCAAGTCTTAGGATACATCGGCTTTGACAAGCTTTCACCTCGGACCTATGAATGTGTTTTTCTGAGGTACTCTAAAACTCAAAGCGAGTATAAGTATTATCATCCCGAATCTCGTCGCTACTTTTTCAGTGCTGATATCACATTTTTTGAGTCCACTTCTTTTTTTTCCTTATCTAGCCAAGAGTTATCCTCTGACTTTTTTTCTTATCGTGAGGGGGAGCCAACGTCTCCAACTTTATCACTTCCTATATCGTTGCCCTCACCTCGTCCTTTGTAGGTATATCGGCACTCTCGCGATTAGCCCATTGTTTCTTTTGGCCCAACACTAGCATCTTCTCCCTTGAAGGCTCCTGATTTATCCTCTTCCTCCCGTGTTGATGACTTATTCATTGCCTTACATCGAGGTCAACGTACTTGTGCTCAACACCCTATTGCTCAGTATGTTTGCCATAGTCGTGTCTCTTGTTGCTTTCTTTTCTTCGCTACTGCATTGTCTGTTGTTTCTCTTTCTACTTCTCATAAGAAGGCTATGTCTTTATCTGACTGAAAGCAAGCTATGAATGAGAAAATGAGTGTTTTTCATCATAATTACACTTGGAAGCTTACTCCTCTTCCTTTCGGCAAACAAACGGTTGGTTGTCATTGGGTGTATACCATCAAATATCTTCCTAGTGAGTCTATCGAGTGTCTTTAAGGCTCGCCTCATGGCCAAAGACTATACTCAAACCCATAGAGTTGATTATTTGGAGACATTTTCACCTGTGGCTCGCCTTAATTTTGTTCGCATTCTTCTCTTCGTTGTTGTTAGTCAGTCTTGGCCTTTATATCAACTTGATATTAAAAATATATTTCTTCATGTTGATCTTCAGGAGGAACTCTATATGGCTCAACCTTCTAGCTATGTCCTACCTGACACTGAGAACCTTGTGTATCGCTATATGGTCTGAAACAATCTCTTCGTGCCTGATTTGATCGTTTCAGCTCTTTGTCCTTGAGTACGATTTTCAGCATCCCTCATCTGATCACTCGGTCTTTGTTCATCATTCTTCTGCTGGTACTGTTGTTTTGATTGTTTATGTTGATAATATCGTTATTTCCGGTGATGATTCTGATGGTATCGCTACTTTGAAACAGCATTTGGCTCACCATTTTCATACCAAGAACTTAGGAAACCTTCATTACTTTCTTGAGATTTATATTGCCCGTTCTTCTCGCCGCATCTCTTTATCCCAACACAAATATGTATTTGATCTTTTTTTTGAGATTGGGTTTCTCGGTGCTCATTGGGTTGATACTCCTATGGATTCCACCGTTAAGTTTAATGTTGAGTCTGGTGCTCTCTTTTCTGATGTTGGTCACTATCGTCGCTCGATTGGTAAACTCATTGATCTTACGGTGACTCGTCCCGCGATTACGTATGTTGTTGGGGTGGCTAACCAATATATGCATTCCCCTCGCCAGCCTTATTATGATGTTATTTATCGTATCTTGCGGTATTTGAAGCATGCTTCTGGTCGCGGCTTGTTATATTAGCCCAAGGGTATATTGTCTATGACTCTATTGTTGGCTTCAGTTATGCAAATTAGATTGGTAGTCATTCTGATCGACAGTCGACATCAGGATATTGCACTTTCGTTGGTAGCAACCTTGTGACTCTGCACGATAAAAAGTGGCCTGTGGTTACTCGTTCGAGTGCTGAAACTGAGTATCGTGCTATAGCCCATACTGCCTCTGAAATGTTGTGGGTTTGCTCTCTTCGACTTTATTTTGGTCTAACTCCTCTTGCCCCAATGCAAATGTTATGTGACAATTAGGCCGCGATTTTTATTGTAAATAATCCAGTCTTTCATTAACGGACTAAACATATCGAAATTGATTGTCATTTCGTCTAGAATTTGTTGCTGCAAAAACATATTATAACTCCCTACATTTATTCGGGAGATCAAATTAGCGATATTCTCACCAAACCCCTAACTCGTTCGTCTTTTATTCACTTGTCTTCCAAACTGGATATATTTGATCTATATACTCTAACTTGAGGGAGAATGTTAGAATCTTTATTTTCTATATTAAGAGTACTTTTGTCATTGTGTCGTATAATAATTTAATATAAATAGATGTCAGAAAGAGGGGATTGATTTAGTTCCTAAAATCTTAATTTCTTCTCCTTATCTTCTCTCTTCTCTTTATCTAAAACCCTAAAGATTACTTTCTTTACACTTTAACTAGAAGAATACATTAAAGGCGGACTTGCAAGCAACATCCAATAATGCAATGTTTATCATAAAATTGTTCAGGATTCTACAAATTTATATAGCCAACACAAACAAATTGTAAATCCAACTACAGATAGCAAGCTCGATGCACTTCATTAATAGGCCAGGTCAAATGTAAGGTGGAGTTGGGAACCTTTGAGGATCTGGTATAATTTTTAACTTGTTTTATTCACTAAAAATTTTAAATTTTGATGATATTACACATTACCATGCTGCATATATATGGAGCCAACTGTTTGGTATGTATTATTATTTATGTATAAAATATATTACTCTATGACATGATGGTGAACCCCTTAGCCAAAATCCTGCCTGTGCCCACTGATTAACTTCCACCAATTGATGGTTCTCACCTGGGGAAGACACCATGAATGGAATGTGCCTGGCATTGGGGTTCTGCATGAGTCGTGTCATTGACCTAATCTTGTAGAGTGCTCAAGTACACATGTACAAGTGCCCCGTGCTATACTCCATTCATAGAAAAACGGTGCAATCTGAGATGTACACTAATAAAGAGTTCATAGTTACATACCTTGCAGATTGCACGAAGATACAAAGAGATATGAAGTCATCAAGCCGGAATCTTCCATTCTTCTTTTGATCAAAACTCTGAACAATGATTGGGTGGAAAATAACTTGAGTTACTGGTCCAAATCTTGAATATGAAATTTATTGCTAACCTTGGAAATGATTGATTTTTTCCTAGAAAGGGAAAAGGGGACAAAAATGCAAGTGACCATCCACCTAAATCTTGTTCAAGGCAAAGCCCAACATAATACATTATAAGAGCATTTCAAGGAAGGAGCAAAAGAAGAATCAAATGGAAAGGTCAATTTTCAGAAGGTTAACAAGTGAAAGGGAAACCTAGGCTACCTAGCTAATAGTGTAGTCTTGGAAATGAAAGAAAAATGTGGAATATATAGGTCCAAGAATTACATACTAATCAAATTCACTAGTAAAGTGAACACCCAAGGAAGAAAGCCTCAGCATAAATGTATTTCATTTAAAAGTTGAGTTATGGGCCCTGCTGCTTTCAATATGGTGAAAATATACATATTATTTTGCATGATCACCTACAAGCATGCACCTTAAGGTTTCTGCTATCAATCCTCCGAGCACCCCGTGCCTTTTTTGAGTGACTATAAAACACGATAAAAAATACATGAACCTTTCCCATCACATATAGAGCCATCTACTTACTAACTGTAAGGGTTGTATATTAAAAACCATATATTTTATTTGGTTTTAGTATTTAATTTTATTTTACCATCACATATAGAGCCATCTACTTACTAACTGTAAGGGTTGTATATTAAAAACTATATATTTTATTTGGTTTTAGTATTTAATTTAATTTTAATAAAATTAAATTTTTATTTTTTGAGAATCTTAATGAGTAATGTATGCAATATCATTTCTTTAATGTTATGCATGATTGTCCTATATTCAGTACAGTATTTAATCTGGTGTGTAGAATACGGTTTACACACAGAAGATCATATTATAGGTTCTTACAAAATATAAGATTTGTTCACAATTTAGATAAAATTAGGCAAACTATCGATACGACTGTAACACAGAATTTTAGTAAGTATGTCTTGGTTACGGGGAACAGATAATAGCGTCGTCTATTGTTCCGACTCTATGCGCTAATACACTTTCTGTGTATTGAACAGGATCACATTGGAGTAATTAATTTTATACTGACTATATAAATTAATTCACACCCCAAGATTATTATGAGTGCTTATATTTTTAATCCCGAAATAATTATTATTTGCGTATATTCAATATTTGTTGTTTTGATTTATTAGAGGGTGCGATCTTTTTTGGGTCAATAGTCCCAGTAAATTGGATAGCAGTATTAATTATATGGTCAATAGTAACTATTGACGGAATCCATGTCCCGATTGTTCGGGATTGACGATATCCCCTTAAGGAAACTTATAAGTTTTGATTGGGCCAAACCCTGCAGGTGGATTTAATTATCTGGCAGTCAAATAAGTTAAGCGAAATGGCTTAAGGAATTTTAAGAAACCGATTAAATTAAATTGTCAGTAATTAAATTTAATTAGCGGGAATCGAGAATCTTAACGTAGGGAGATGAGTTAAGTATTTAATAACAGGACATCAATGCAATTAAGACTTGAGATTTTGGCTATAAGTGCAGTTACAGTTCTTTATTGGTATGAAATATAATTTAGTGTTTTGAAAATTGCAAAAACCGCTGCAAGATTTTCATAATTACATAAACTGCTGAGAGGTTTGCATATTTGCAGAAACCGCTGGAAGAGTATCTGGGTCACACTAGAAGTCTATGTCATAATTACTCCATAGATTCCTGCTATAACCTATAAATATGCGAGTAGGCTGAACCAAATTCAAAAATTGTCTTTCAAGGTTAAGGTTATCCAGGTTTTACCGGTACCAGTTTTCGAAGGATCATAGCCCACACTACGTTCGGAAATCGCATCGGGAATACAGTAGAAGGTCTGTTCGGAGCTTCAACTCGGAAAGTCAAAGTTCGTAGTTGAAGAAACGACTGAAAAGTATTTATCTAAATTAACTGTGGTGGCACGGGTATTTATTTTGATCGTTCGACATCAAAAAAAATTTATCTGGAGCCTGTTTCGGCAATTAATCGTCCAGTTTTTATTTTTCGAAAAATTGTATACAAATCAATGATCTTGGCAATTTGCCTCCAACACTAACTATTTCGAAAATTGAAAAGAAAAATTATACATATATAGGATCTTGTTTAATGACGATAAACTTGTCTCGTCAGTTCAGATAATCTACAGGTTTTACCTCGCATACTGTGTAAAATGCAGGAGAGTCGAGGGAGAATCCAATTTTGACCAATGCCTGTGAGCATAAGCAACAAACTACAGTTAAAAGGAGAATGGAAAGTGGGAGGCAGTGAACAAGTTAGAGGGATTAAAAGATAAGCATGGGCTATCCATTAATAGCATTATGAAAAAGTGCCCATAAGGATCTGATGAATATTCTCAAAGGTTCAACAAATTCACTTCTGGAGTAAAATGGGGGGCCGAGGGGGCAGGAATGTATCAGGGAAGGTACAGCCATAGCGAACTTGGCACACATTATGCAAAACTTCATTCATCCAAAAATCAAAGGAAATTCAAGGTGTTAACCAATACCTCATAAACATCATCAGGAAGAAGATATCCACGACCCCTGAGGCAATGGTCAAACATATCAAGATGTAATTGTATGTAGGCAAGCACTCTCATATGCAATTTTAAATAATTGCTACCCTAACTAAATAGAAGGTAGATGCATAATATAGTACCAATGAACAAATTTTACAATAATAATCACATTCAGATATCTTGATAGTTAAAATTTTCTTATCAGTACAACTTCACAAGTTCTTTAAAAAGGCAAAATAAAAAAATAAAAAATAGAACTTTAAAAAGCATCAGATTGTTAGGGTTACTTCATTTGTAGACACTAATAACATTGCATTAATGAGATATCGCTAGTGGAGATCACCTCTCCAAGTCTGAGAAGGCATGTTGAACCTGCAAAAGAATTTACCAAAATGGTTTAGATAGTGATACTGAGAACTTTAAGAATCAGATCGCATCCTTTTAGCCACTTCCAGACAACACAAAACTAAAACTACAAGAGAAGAAGGAAACTGTCAAATACACATCCTATATATGAATAGTAGCTTCTTAAATGAAAATAAGTTTTTACATTATAATGATCACTAAGCAACGGAGCACAAACACATTGCCTGAGATAATTTTACAATATTTACGTTGTTGCAGCATACAAGAGTTAGTAAAAGAAATGACATAAATTAGAACAATCCACTAAAACCAATAAAAGAAAAGGGCCTTATCAATTAGGAGTTTCGATGTTAGGAATAAATGAAGATACTAACCTTAAGAAGAAACTTGTTAAGTGCAACAAATTCTGTAAAAGATAAAATAGATTGGTAAGTTAGATAAATTATGTAATACCATTTCCAATGCACCGGTCTAGGCACAAACCCCCAGAATAAAGAACAAACGATCAATTGGCATTGATTGCATGGGGAACACGCAAACACTTCAGTAACTATAGAAGAAGCAACTAAAAACAAACATAATAAAAACATAGAGTATATTCAATCAGCATTTGTGCCTCTGTTGGTATCATAAATTAAAATTATTGTCGTTACTATTTTGTATTTGTGCAGGACAAGTGCCAAAATAGGAATGGATCTGAGCATAATGGTACTGCAAGACACATGGCATGTTCTTGTTCTAACAAAAGTTAAAGAGAATCAACATCATGTGAAAAATGTAGGACACAACGCAAACAGATGAGGTAGTTTTAGGTGAAAGAACAAGTGACACGAAGTGACAGTAGGAAGTTAAGGAATGACATGTGGCAATAGATAGGAAAGAGGATACTTATTGCCGTAAATTTTCTATAAATAGCCTCCATGGCTACATTGTAAAGGGATCCAATCTCTATTCCCAATAGAACATCAATTGATCAATCCTTTTTCCTAGCATATGAGGGAGTGTAATGTAGATTTCCCTTCAAAGGGGTTAAGGACTTAGAATCTATGTTACATGGACTTGACTACAAGTGTCGGGTGCAGATACGTGTCTAAGTGTCATATTCATCTAATTATCATTAAGGACATTAAGACCAACAAAATATTTATATTCCTCTTATATTTCTTTTATTTTCAAGGTAAATAAGGTTTACAAGATTATATTAGCATATCATGCATAATGCCAGAATTTATACCTAATTCCATAATAAACTCAAATTACTAAATATACTTTCTAAATGAATGTCTAAGTAAAAATGTCAGTCTCAAGTGTCCGTCCGACACGGATATTTTATACATTTAGAAAAGTTCATATAACATAACTTTGAATGAACACATGATTATGTTCTTAACCTAGACAATAGGAGTTTTAGAGAAAAGAAGTAAGAGTAATCTAATGAGTAAAGTAGTGTACTAGGAATTCAACAAGCAATTTGATTGTTCATTCAATCATCTTAGTCCCTTTCTCTCGCTATTATCTTTTTTTTTTTATAATCTTACTTCATTGTTTGCACGTGGAGAACCTTGAAGTCCTCTTCATCAAAGCATAACATCCTTCAACACCTATGCTTGATTTTGGGTTTGCTTGGCCAGTTTAATTCACTAGCTTGCCAACCCAACTTGAATTGGAACATGGCTTGAACTTTATGCACAAACACAATATTTTTGCTACTAGCCATTATCGCTTGCTGGGCTATTTTCAACCCACGAGGGTCCTGGAAAGGTTTCAACTTCTTTGTCCCTCTCCAATGCTTGGTCGAAGTGAAGGTTATGTATCTCCTTGTTTCCTTCAACACCTTTGCTTGATTTTGGGTTTTCTTGGCCACTTTAATTCACTAGCTACATTCAAATTAAACTTTGAAAAGACATTAGTCTTTTCTAGCACCTTGTTTGTTCGAAGTCTATGGTAAAATCCAATGCTAACATAAAACATTGGCACACCCAATATGGCAGAGTGTTAAAAACGAAAAATTAGTAGGGCAGAGTGCTGAAAAAGAAAAATTAACTAAGACAAGGAAACAAGGAGATAAATAACCTCCACTTCAACCAAGCATTGGAGAGGAACAAAGAAGTTGAAGCCTTTCCGGGACACTCGTGGGTTGAAAATAGTCAAGCAATCGATAATAGCTAGTAGCAAAAATACTGTGTTTGTGCATAAAGTTCAAGCCATGTTCCAATTCAAATTGGGTCGGCAAAGGAATATTTTGGCCAAGAAGTGGTAACTTCCATGGACAAAAGGTGGCGAACATGTTGGCCAAGAGATTCAATGCCTCCAAATTTCTTTTGCTCAAGAACATGGAAAATCGTTGTTTGTGTTTCAAATCCCCCGTAAGAAAGGCATAGAAACATAATGTCAAATCACCAATCCATGATCAAAAGAGGAAACATTACCCTATAAGACATCCTCACAAGGTGATGAATAAATGTCCCAATAAGGATGGTAGAGAATTTTCCACACCCCAACAATGGAAAAGCCACCATCAGTGAGTGTAGGGCCCCCAGTCATACCAAGTGATCAGATTGTTGATCTTATTCACGAGATTTATGAACCAATGGCTCAAAGGGTCTGAATCCAAGAAACAATATCCAAAGTGGATTGACAAGATGTATGAATTTCCAAGGGGATTTAAATTCCGTTATTCACTAGCGATGGCAGCCAGTCAACCTTGGAAGTTGGAACACATCTAAATTTACTTGAGAGTGGAAAAGTTGCATACACTTTCCCAACCTTGCTCAAATTCCGTTATTCACTAGCGATGGCAGCCAGTCAACCTTGGAAGTTGGAACACATCTAAATTTACTTGAGAGTGGAAAAGTTGCATACACTTTCCCAACCTTGCTCAAATTCTCTCAATAGGGCCGCATTTGGACGGTACACCACCTTGCTGCTAGGATCAGATCAAACCAGGCAAAAAAATGGAGCCCATGTTCCATGCATAATTTGTTCAATCAGAACCTGCAGTTCATGGCTGATTTGGCAAGATTAAGCAAAAGGCCAGGTGAAAAAGCTCATCAACTCATTGCTAGATTAAGAAAAAACAAGAAGCAGCTGTAAGGCTATAAAGCACAGGTTCTTCAAACATGTTGTAAGTGGGTACATCAAGGGTTTATTAGAAATCTTAAAACTACAAGGATACCAAAATAAAATAACTTTTTCGTATCTTAATCTTAACTATATAAAAAGCCGGAAGAAGACAGGATTCCACCTTCTATGGTTCTTGACATAAAATTACAAATTTCCCTTAATAAATAGAAAATTTATAATTTTGTCCTTTTATTTCAATCCCAATAATATCTTTAGCAAGTTTTACTTATTAACTCGTGTATAATTATTCCAATTCATATGTTGTTATTGCATATGTTTAATAGGAGTATGTTACCGATACAATATTTATAAGAGATTAATTGTAATGATCATTAAAGCACATGTAATACTGGTGATGAAATTATCATTAACAATTAATTGTGTATATTTTTAATTTACATTGTAATATTTACGGTCAAAATTTAAAATTAATTAAAATTAGCCATATATTAATAATTATATTTGTATATCGATAACAATTAATTTAGCACATGCAAAGCAAGTGCCAAACACTAGTACTATATAAAAAGCTGGACTTGCCTGATTTTTTTCCTCCCATCTACCAATGTTACAATTACTAAAATGCGCTTCCCTATTTTATAAAATTATTAAATTATCTTCATGCGTATAAATCTAATTAAGAATGTTGGTTTTTTTTTTCAAGCGTTGTAAATTATAAATTTTGCTCTTACAACAATCAAGTTTTTTACATTTAATTCGTATGTTGCACTTGTTTTAATATATATTGAATTTAGTAAAAATAAATTCATTTTCGTGAATATATGTAGAATTTAGTAAAAGAACTACAATAATAACTATATTTTTCATTATGAATGATCTCATTACGATTAATAATAGAGTTTTACATTGCATATTATGTAAAATGCCATGGGGTTCGCAAAACATATTTTATACCTGCATTAAATATAAGGGATCAATGGTATTGATCTTCAAGCACACATAATATTGGTAATAGAGATTTCGATAGTAATTATTTACAAATAACCTATTACATATATTTTTAAGTATAATAATCATTTGTGAATAGTTATTACATATATTTTAGATTTTAAATTTTATAACATGATACTTTATGATATAATATTTGATGTCAAAACTTATAATTAAATTAGAGATAATTACGGTGGGGTCCTATTTTTTGAAATTGTTTATTGATAAATCTTATCAATTTATTTCCTATTCCATGAGACCCCATTTTTAAAATTTTCTATCATATTTTACTCCTAAATTAATTCTAATAAATATATACATATTGATACACACACATAGAATATTATTATTTTTGTTTTTGAAGAGACAAGAAAAAGGTGATTCTCATAAGTGGATGACGATGACGATGATGATGATGAAGAAGAAGAAGAAGAAGAAGAAGAAGAAGAAGAAAAAGGGGCTAGTGAGAGAGAGAAAGTGCAACGGTTAGTAAAAAAGAGAAAAAACTCCATTTCTTTTTCCTCATTCTTTTACAAGATCATTCATAAGTTTGCTTGAAACAACTTTAGTTTTTTCTAAAATGAAAAATTTAGTTACAGAAAATAAGATTTTTTAAAAGATGTAATTTAGCTATAGAAAGTGAGAAGTTACACAATATTGAACAAAAAATGTGAAATTTCTCAAAATGAGAACTTTCTCTATTAACAAAAAAAAATGAATATTAGTGTTAAATGTACAAATGCGATATAAACTAAAAAATTTCACAAATTGAGAAATTTACATTTATATAGGTAGACGTCAAAAAAATGTTATTAAATAGAAAACGAATGTAAATCTAACTATACATATATACTTATATAGATAAACAAATAGATATATTTATATAGAATCTTATAATAATATTATCAAAAAGAAAACACTACAGCCAGAAAAAGTCAAAAAGAAATTTTATCAAAAAATGAACGTTATCAAATAGGAAGCTCGTCAAAGTTAAAAACGAAGAAATATTGTAAATAAGAAATATATATATATATATATATATATATATATATATGTGAGTGTGTGTGTGTCGTCACGTTTTAATTAGGGATACTGTTCAAAAAACTAATAAATTTTAAAAATAAAATATGATAAAATAGTCAAAAGCATAAACAGTACTTATACCTAAACAAGTCCTAAAAATACGACATCTCACCAAATCTCCCTTAAAATTAAGCAAATAGTAATAACCACTATTGTATGTCAACAACTAATTTCACATGTGCTTTTGCACATACCAAACACTAGTTATATAAAATATAGGTTGGACAAGTAGAAAGTGATTTGAATTTGTAATAAGTTAAAAACACATCGTTAAACCAAAACATTTTGTTGATTTGCTGTATGCTTAACATTACCATCTAATGCCAATATTATTTGTGATCTCACATCTATTCTCTTATTTTTCTATTTGTTTTCACTCATGCCAATATTTTTTAATATTACTATTTATTGTTAAAAATAATTTTGTATTTGGTATATATAGTACAATACTAAAACAAATTATAGAAAGCAATTTAAGTAATTTATCATTTTTCACCAAACCTACCCATATCCTATTTTTTCAGGTTTTTCCGTATAATCATACCCATACCTATTGTCAAAGTCAAGGTTTGTTAAGTAGACTCAAAATAAACTTGAATTCAAATTTCAAAATAAGTGTGTTTCTATTGAATGCAGAGATCAAATAAACATTGCCTTGAAAGTTTCTTGGTTTGAGTCCATGTTAGAAGAAAAAATATAAGAGAAACAATTCTTTGTTCAAGACTTAGAAAAAAGACCCTAACGCGAAGAATTATGTCACGAAAATTGTTGGAAAGAGAGATATATGCGTGTGTGAAGCACTAGCGAAAGGATACAATAGTTGGCAATAACATTTAAGGAGAAGGAAAGCCCATAACGAAAGCATATTCCTTTGATATCTCAAGGGCAGATGAGATTGTTGGTGTACCGTAAGTGGCATACTTAGGTCATTCAACTAATAGTTATATTAACTTTGAGATGGGATTCGGGAGCAAATCGGGAAACAAAAGCTAAAATTCCCAAAGAAGTATGAAAGAATTATGGGAGTTGATCAAGAGCCATTGTAGATTATGCAAAAAATTGAAGTGGATGTGAATGTGCCAGAACCAATTATACAAGTTCTCGTTTCAAAAGAGCAATCACTTTAGGAACTTGTAAGTTCAAACAAATTCTCCCCATTCGAAGAAAAAGAAACCTAGACTTCAAAACCTTGAAGGGAGAAAGAGTGCACGGTGTCCCTCCATGACAACAAAATGCCTGGGGAAGGGAATATCCTCTAGATATATGTACATTAATTACCCCATATATTACTCCTTATCCAAACCAAGATTTGCTCCATAAAACAAGACCAGTGTTGGCTGGTCATAAGACCAGTGTTGGCTGGTAAGTAAAAAGAACACGACCTGGCAACATCAAGAGGCCAAAAAATTGGCTTTGAACGACCAGAATGCCTAGGTAAAAGGTGTACCTGACCGGTTTGTAATGCAAGCACAACCAAGCATAGAATTGACTCCTATAGCCTCTTCTGATGGAGAAATTCCCTTAATTCACTCCAAATCATTGGGTGTTATTAAGAAACCCAAAGAAAAACGAACTGGAGATTGTCCCTTACTTGACAAGAACACAGAAGAGAGGGTTGCAAAGGAAGTACAGGCCCTATACAGGACCTATAAGAAAAATGTGGAAGCTCAGATGGTACAGAAAAGGCCATATGGCTGTAAAGCTAAAGCCTATCAGGTTCTAGCCAAACCCTAGGTTCAAATTGAACCAAGGATGATGAAGATGAATCCACGACTAACATCAAACAAATTGACCAGAAAGAGCAGAACAGAGAGAATGAAACACTTTTCCCTTTAACCAGAGGTATGAGGTATTCAATCACTACATCCTTCCCCGCTCCCCTCCCGGGGGTGGTATTAATCAGTTTCTTTGAGGCCGAGGAGTAAGAACATCGGTTATGACCACTAAATCAATGAGAATAAGCGTTCAAAGCTAGCAAATATAACTTGTTTTCAAAAAATTATAATACTATTTTTTCGAAATCTTTTCAAACCTCCTGAAATACCTGTTTGCAGCAATCGTGATTTGTCATTAGAAGCCTCACCTTTTTGCTTCTTCTCATCCTAATTTTTTTAGGATTCATAATTTTTTAAGTTTCTGGAGAGGTTACGTGCCTACGTGGCACAAATACATAAAGAAACACCTGAAGATAAATTTATAAAAGCCATTGAAGGCATATCAAGGTGCATAGTAAGTGACATGAGTTTCTGGGATTTGAATAATTAAGTACCTGCATTTAGAAGAAAGAAGAGCATGGGACAAGGGGCAAACAGAGAGATTAGAGCAATAACAAGCAGTTACTGGTCATTGGAGGCAGTTCTTCAAAGGTGGTTCAGGAATCAAGACTTTCTCTACAAATAGAGAAACCATTTGAAAGAGAAGAGGTTCCAGACCAGCATATATCAAACTCAAAATTATTCTATCATTATCAGTCTTAGTAGTAAGGCAAGTTACTAGTAGTTCCAAGTCTCAATGCTTCCAGTAGGAGTAGCTTTGAAGGTCCAATAGTAGAAGTAAGGTAATTATTGTGAGTGGTATCTTTAATTTAACCTGAATTATTTTCATAACCCGTTCAGAACCTGCACAATCCAATTAATGGGCAAATAGCGCTGTTTTATTATTATTGGGTATTAATGACTCAATTCATTAAGGATTTGTCTATATAAAAGGGTGTTTGGGGGATCTAAGGTTTATTTGAGAGTTACAGATATTACCGATTTATTGTATTCTCCCTTTTTATAGTGTTCTTTTACCAATCTCCGCTAGTTGACGTAACCTTCGAACGAACCTCGTAAATCTTTTAAGGTTCTATGAGATTGCTGATTTTTTTTTCTCACTTTATTCATTCCCACTTAACAAGAATGTACTTGGTAGTTTTTAAAATAAAATTTGACTGTTAACTCAGTCACGCTTCTCTCTCCTTCTCTTTTCTTTGTTTTAAGTTCATTTTCTGCACTTAACCAAGCGAAACCAAACCAAACTAAGCCTCTATCCCAATTAATTGGGGTCGGCAAATTTATTGAATTTCATGCACTCACAATGGCCTTTGTCGTGCTGACACGTGGTAGGAACGGAATATTTCACTCTTAGAGGTTGGAGTTTGTAGTCGCAACAATTGAATGTTGCGGTCGCAAGGAAATTAGGAAAATTTAAGTTAGATTGTTGCAGTTGCTCTAATGAAAAGTGCGACCACAAAGATTGGCATGGGAACCACAAGGCATTTAGGGCTTTGATGTTGCAACCACCTGGTTATTGTTTGGCCTGTTTTAATTTTTTAAATAGGTTGTTCAATCTTTTCTGATACGCCAATTTTAGTCATTGGCCTTTGAACCAGTTTTGAAGCCAACAGCCTCGCAGTTCAATATTAGGAAACTGTGGACAGCCCAAACCAGCTTTTTTGCTTGGAGAAACAAATCACATCTTGTGTGGGAGCCGCAAATATCTTTGAAACCCAATGCCAAATCAAAATCCATGAAAAGCCAACTAAGATTTTCCAACTTGGCGAAAACTAAATTGACACCACTGCTTAAAACTGAAACCAAACTCCGAACTAGAAGTCAATGTCAACAGATCAAAATGACAATGAAATGTTTTAAAAACAGTTATTACCTTCGAAGCTCATGGTCCCATTCCTATCAAAGTCATACATCCTGCAAAGTATCTCCAAAACCTCAGTTAGCCAAAAACATGTCACAAACGTGTTTGTGTCTCCTCTGTGTGTAGAATTACAGGACAAAAGTACATTATAATAACCTGATCATCTGCTGGACAACGGAGATAGAGAATTCTAGGTTTCCAACGGCAAGAGCGCTCTGGTCATTCACAACGGCGTCATTTTTTTTGTTCAATAAATTAGAAGCGAGTGATTGGTACGAATATATAGGCCTAGAAACAGAATCAACCGCTTAGGGTTTAGGACTTTAGGGGTTTTGAAGTTGGAAGAGACGGACGAACCTTAAGCTGAACAGCTGTGATGCTTCCGGCTTTCTCCGAATCAACACGGTCGAACCACTCTCTAAGAATCGCCGCGTTCTCCATTTTTCCGAATCAGGCGCCTGAATTCGCGGCTATAATCCTAGTTTTAGCCCCGTCTGGGGATTATGATTCTCTCAGTTACATTTAAATTACGTAATTTTGTGTAATTAAAATATATTATTTTAAATTAAATAAAATCTTATTAAAATTAAATACTTCGTAATGTGTGTTATAAAATTGGGTAAATTATACTGATTTTTTTTAAAATTTTTAACAAAAATAAATACATCCTTTATAGTTTCTAAACGACACTAACATCCTCTCTAATTTAATTTTTATATAAAAAATATCCAACTGTTAAATTTTTGTTAAGTTTAAACAAAAAAACGTTAATATTATATAATTTAAACTTATATCTTCATTTTTGCCCTCTCTCTCTCTCTCATGGTTGCTGACTATTAAGTTAGGTTTAAGAAATTAAAAAAAGGAAAAAGGTGAAGAAGAAGAGCAGGCACCGACACCCTCCACCGCCGACATCAACGCCGACGCTACCTTTTGACGACGCTACCTATCTTTCTCATCTCCCTCTCTTAGTCTATATATATACATACTATACTCCAGGAAGTTCACCCCATGAGCCGCCTCAGCAACCATCCGAACATCCTCAAGATCCATGAAGTCATGGCGAAGAAAACCAAGATCTACCTCGTCGTGGAGCTCACCAAGGGCGGCGAGCTCTCTCGCCGCGGCGGCCACCTCCGGGAACCCACCATCCGACACTACTTCCACAACTCATCTCTGCCCTGCACACTGTCTGCGGCATTCCGGCGTACACTGCTCCATATGAAAGTATATATATATATATTGACTGAGATGGGGAGATGAAAAAGATAGGGAGAGACTAAGAGAGCGATACGAAAAGAGAATCCGGCAGTGGCTGGACTTCGTCGCCGAATGGAAGTGGCACCAGCGTTGGCGTCGCCGGAAGGGTGTCGGTGCCTATTCTTCTTCTTAACCCATTTTTCTTCTTTTTTTTCTTCCTAAACCTAACTTAATACTCAACAGTCGTGTATAAATAGTCCGGGACCGTTACTGTGCAGACCCGGCCCGGTCAAGACTCGAGCCTATACCAATGCCCGCCTGTCCAAAAGCCCGGGCACGGGCTAGCCGTTGGGGCCGACACGGCTCCAACGGTCAGTTTTTGCTTCAACGGCCATGATCAATCCGCATTCAAAATCAAGGGCCTGGATTTTTTTACCGTTTGGCCCGGTCAACTGCTAGTTTTGATTTTTGATTTTTTTTAAATACATATTTTTTCTATAAATAAACCCCCATATTTTTTTATATTATTCATCCAAATACTTCCATCCTCTCTCTACTCTCTTCTCTCTAATTACTTGGTAATTCGTGAATTGGCGATAAGCGGGTTCTGTGATATTCGAGTTCGGTGCAATTGTTGGCGAACCAATGAGTGAATATCAAAAATCAAAATCAAGAACCAAACACAAATCGATCGAGATCAAAATTAAAGATCGGAGTTCTTTAATTCGGTTGCTTTATTTTATGTAATTTAATTTATTTTTTGTAATATTTAATTAAATTTTGAATACGGTTTTTAAAATTCTAATTAATTTATTTAAAAAATTAAATTTTATTTCATTTTCAAAATTTAATTATAAGTTACTTGTTTCTAATCTCTATTCTCTATTTTTTTTTATCGATGGATCCAAATATATTTAACGTTGATGAATAAAAATATATTTTCACATTTTCACCTAATGGTTCTAATTCTACTCCCCCTACTCTTATTCGTAATTCACATACTACTTCATCAACGTCTGCTAGTGCATCTGCATCTATAGGTTCATCTAACAAAAAAGTTTTAAATGTGTGAAATTTTTTAAAAAATATTTTTTTAAAAATAACGATTGCACCGTTGTTGTTAAAGCAAAATATAAAATTTATAATAAACTACTTTCGAATCACACATCGAGTGGCACTAGCCACTTACGTAGACATTTTGATAGTCACCTTAAAAATGCACATCTTAATCCCACTTCACAAATATAGATAAGTAAGGGTGCATAACGATGATTGTTAGGTTTGTGTATGCCAACCTAGTTGTGATGCACTTGATCTATAGTGATGCAATTTCTCTATTTTTGAACATGTACAATACACTTATAATGTGTAAAATTATTCACATTTGATTTTTGATTAATAAAACTTATATTGCATTTTATTATTTCAATTGTTTAAGTTTATTGCATTTAATTGTTCAACTTATAATTATAATAAATTAATAAACTTATAATAATATAAACTATAAACTTA
>JAOTRH010000027.1:8942231-8956484 GCA_034768845.1 Heliamphora exappendiculata
TTTTTGAGGATAATTTTGAAATGATAAAAGTGTGAGCAGACTTGAATTTGATGTTCACACCAAAGTCGCCTGTCCGCCTTTATATGATATTCACTGTTGGATGTGCTGGCAAGTTTATATTTCACATTTAGATCTATTTGCCAGTTCTACACAATCCAAATGTTCGACTATGAATTGGATTTATACTGGGACATTGTTTTCCAACCGATCCATTTTCTGTGGGACTCTAACCAGTCACCTTTTTTTTTAAAATTTATTTATTTTTGATGTGTTGTAAAATTTTGAAATAAATTAATTTGATTTCAAAAACAGAAGAGCTGATCGGATGAGAATAGGGAAAATCAGTTTCCAGAAACCTAACATGTCTTGAAGTAGAAACCTTACCATCAAGAGGATTGTAACATCTATAGCCCTTGGTGAGGGCCTAAGTTGCATAGACACGGACACGCTATACGATACGAACACAACACGGATACGCTGATATGTCAATTTTCAAAAAATATTAGATACGACACGTTAAAATTTTATATATAGTTATTATATGTCAAATATATAATAATTTATTTAGTGGTAGCTGAAAATATATAACATGACATTAATAAAATTAAAAATTCTTATATTTCATCTTAAATGTTTCAAAATATATTTAGTGTGCATAATTTTCATTTTGAAAAATGAAAAACATTATTATTATGAAGAAATTCATCACATAGAACGTGTTTGGAGAGTTCAAGAAGTGCTGTTAAAGTGTTCGTTAAGTATTAGAAAAGTGTATGATATTTATAAATTTAATCTTTTAATTACGACACGTTTAAAAAGTGTCGGGCACAAATTTAAGAGTGTTTGAGGAAATAAGGTCTTAGTCATGGGAAACAACAACCAAAGAGTTTAATAAAATGATAATCTGGGTATTTATGAAGTCGAAGTTTGTATGGAGTTCGAAAATACAAGGCTGAATGAGGCAGTAAGTAAGAAACTGCAGTGAACTAAACTTCTAGCCAAAAAGTTACAGGCAATCCAGCTTCCTGCGATGAGCCTGTAGTGGTTTTAATCAAATGATCATGTTTCCTTTATGCCACACCATCTTGCTCAATTGTGTAAGGACAAGTAGTTTCATGACTTGACATGGCGAGTGCTTATTCAACAATCGATTCATCCATTGAAGAAAAGGATCTGAAAGAACAATTCCAGACAAGGAAAAAAGAAGAAGACATATATAGGCATTTTTTTGATAAATACCTGATTATTAGTTTAAAATGGTTTGGCATAACATGAAAACTATGTGGAAAGATAAGCTTGGAAGTTTTGAACAATTAGTGAAACGTTAGATTTAGAGTGCAATGGAAGCAACCAAGAGTATCTACTGAAATCGTCGATAGCAACCATGTAATATTTGTATTTGTTAAGATTGATGTATGAACAAAGAACGCTAGGAGAGAGTTGAAAGAGAATTATTGTGACGGTGAGAAGAGAGAGTACTCAAAATTAGGATTAGTTCTCTTATCACTATTATTTATATAATGAGATAAGTATACTAAAAATACAATCATACCCCAAACTTAACACTCCCCCTCAAGTTGATGCATAGATATTTTTCATGCCCAATTTGTAAATAATAGGGTGAAATATCTTACTATTAAGCCATTTAGTGAAAATAGCTGCTAATTGATCTGCGGACTTCACTAATGGCATACAAATCGAACCCTTGCATACGTTCTTCTTAATGAAGTGTCTGGCAATCTCAATATGTTTCGTTCTGTCATGTTGTATTGGGTTATGAGCGATGTTAATGACAGTTTTATTATCACAATACAATTTCATAGGCTTTTCACACTCAATTCCTTCAATAGAACTCGGAGCCATAGAAGTTCACAAATACCATGTGTCATAGCCCTGTACTTAGCCTCTGCACTTGATCTACCTACCACTGTCTGTTTTTTTACTTTGTCAAGTAACCAGATTACCTCCTACAAATGTGCAATATCCTGATGTAGACCGTCTATCATCAACTGATCCAGCTCAGTCTGCATCCGTGAATACTTCTAATTTCATGTGACTATGATTAGAAAACAGAAATCATTTTCCTGGAGCAGACTTAAGATACTGCAAAATGTGATAAACTGCATTAAGATGTGCACTACGGGGATCATGTATGAATTGACTGACAACCCCTACAGCATATGCAATATTAGGTCTAGTATGAGATAGATATATTAATCTTCTCACAAGCCTCTGAAATTTGCCCTTGTCAGTTGGTTCACCATGACCACTACTGAGACGATGATTAGCCTCAATAGGCGAATTTGTTGGTCGACAACCCAACATTTCAGTTTCCTTTAGAAGATCAAGAGTATACTTTCTTTGGGAAATGAAAATGCCATTCTTTGATCTAGTTACCTCAATCTCAAGAAAGTATCGTAATGCCCCCAGATATTTCATCTCAAATTCTTCAGCTAGACTTGCCTTGAGACGAGACACATTATCTGCATCATTTTCTGTCACAACTATATCATCAACATATACAATAAGGATTGTAATCTTATTATTACTACACTTGATAAACATGATATGATCTGCATTACTTTGTCGGTATCCAAATCTTAGCATAGCCTTGAAGAATCTTTTCAGGGTGATAAGTGGAGTAAACAGTTTTATTGTTGGATGTGTTGGTAAGTTTATATTTCACATTCAGATCTATTTGCCAGTTCTACATAATCCAAATGTTCAAATATGAATTGAATTTATGTCGTGGGACATTGTTTTCCAACCGACCCATTTTTTGTGGGACTCAAACCAGTCACCTTTTTTTTAATTTAATTATTTTTGATGTGTTGTAAATTTTTGAAAGAAATTACTTTGATTTCAGAAACAGAGGAGCTGATCAGATGAGAATAGGAAAAATCAGTTTCCAGAAGCCTAACATGGCTTGAAGTATAAACCTTATGATCAAGAGAATTGTTGCACCTATAGCCCTTGGCGAGGGCCTATGTTACACCTAGATGTTATGTATTACAGGTCAATCGTACTCCACTAGTACCATATAGGCAGCACGCCGACATGCTAATTTTCAAAAAGTGCTGGACACAATATGTCTGGAATACGTTAAAATTTTATTTTTTATATAATTATTATATGTCAAATATGTAATAATTTATTTAGTGATAACTAAAAATACATAACATATCATATCACTGATAAAATTAAAATTTTTTATATTTTATCTTAAATGTTTCAAAACATGTTTAGTGTACATAATTTGCATTTCGAAGAATGTAAAACATTGTTGCTATGAAGAAACTCATCACACAGAACGTGTTTGGAGAGTTCAAGAAATGCCGTTGAACTGTTCGTCAAGTATTAAAAAAGTGTATGACATTTATATATTTAATCTTTTAATTAAGGCACGTTTAAAAAGTGTCGGACACAAATTTAAAAGTGTTTGAGGAATAAGGTCTTAGCCATGGGAAACAACAACCAAAGGGTTTAAGAAAATGATAAATCTGGGTATTTATGAAATAGAAGTTTGTATGGAGTTCGAAAATACAAGGCTGAATGAGGCAGTAAGTAAGAAAACTGCAGTGAACCAAACTTCTAGCCAAGAAGTTACAGGCAATCCAGCTTCCTGCGATGAGGCTATTGTGGTTTCAATCAAATGATCATGTTTCCTTTATGCCACACCATCTTGCTCAACTGTGTAAGGACAAATAGTTTCATGAACAATGCCAGACAAGGGGGAAAAAAAAAGAAGACAGGCATTTTTTGATAAATTTACCGTGATTATTAGTTTGAAATGGTTTGACATAACATGAAAACTGTAGAAAGAAAAGCTTGGAAGTTTTGAATAATTAGAGAAACCGTAGATTTAGAGTGCAATGGAAGCAACCAAGAGTATCTACTGAAATCGTCAATAGCAACCATGTAATATTTGTATCCGCTAAAAGAAGGTACAGAGAGTGCCCCCATACATCCATATGCATTAGCTGAAATGGTGCAAGGGTATAGATGTGTTGATACAACAAATTGAAGTTCATGGAATATTTCCATATTACATGAATAACAAGTAAATTGCAGTTGTTTACTAATAGGAAGGTTATACTATTTTATTGGAGCTTGAAACAAGGTAGGACTGAGATAGCCAAGCCTTGGTACCAAAACAATGCAGAGTAATTGGTGCTGACAAGAGCCTGATTGAGAGAAGTATGATTAGAAGATGAATGAGGGGGATAGATCCCCTGCTTGTTCCTTGTGAACTGATGTACATGATTGGTATGCTTGTCATGAATGACAAAGCGATGACAATCAAAGATTATTCTACAATTATTGTCCAAGGAGAATTTATGAACAGAGAGCAGATTAAATAAAAGTAACATGAAGAATTTGGGAAGGGAAAAGGTTGGGGTGGACAATAAACCTTTACCAGATTTAGAAATTGGAAGAGAATGACCATTTCACACTGTGACAACTTCAGAACCAGAATAAGGCTAAGGTGATAAAGTATTACCCATGTCATTTGTCACATGAGATGTAGCTCCAGAATCGAAGTACCAATGAGTTGCAGCGACAGCTGGTTGACCAGTAGCAGGAGAAAGAGAAGATGGATAAGCATGGCCAGCTACTGGTGATTGAGAACATGGAGAGGCATCAGCAAATGAAGCAATGTATGCTTGCGCAGATGGAAGAAATCCTTTGAAGGAAGAACCTTGAAGTAAAGGAGAGTGATAATTCAAGTTCAATCTATGGTAGCAGGTAAGTGCCGCACAGTTGGTTTTTTGATAAATTTGACAACCAGCCTTAATTTGATTATTGAAGGACAAGAAATCCGTACTCTTACCACTATTGGATTTTCCGCCTCTAAATCTGTTGATATGTTGACCTCCCCTATGATTAGAGAAGTTGAAATGAGAAGTAGACGGTGGTCTCCCTTGATGAGACTGTTGTGCACTAACAAAAACTGAAGAAGAATCCATAGATTGAGCTTGTTCTTGAGTAACGTGTAGATCTTCTGCCGTAAGAAGAGAAGCAAGATTAGAGAAAGTAATCAGATCAACCCTAGCACGTATGGAAGTCTTAAGTGAGTTGTATTCAGAAGGTAAGCCATTTAAGTTCTGAAAAACAAGGTCCTCAAGTTCCATTGGAGACCCACTTGAAGCTAATTTCTGAGAAATGTCCTTAATATGATCCAAATAGAGCTCCATAGAAGTCATTTTCTTCAGATGAAAAAGTTTCCTCTTTAGATCATGAATGTGTGATCTGAAAAGGGAACTAAATCTAGAAGCAAGAGACAACCAAACTTGAGATGGATGCTCAACACCAACAACATAAAGTAAAACAGAGGGCGACAAAGTTTCTGCCATACAAGAGAGTAAATGAGTAATATTCGATCAATCGTCTTCCACATAGAGAATTCTGGATGTGCGATATGATTACCTGAAGAATCAATAATGTGAGTTGAAGGAATTCCAATTGATCCATCAATATACTCACAGAAAATTAGCTCGCAATGCATTTTCAATCAACAACTTTCAAAGAAAGCAGTTCGAAGAATCAAATTTTAACTGTGATACAGATGAAGGTAGAGATACAGATGCATGCAAAGTTGATTGCTGTGGTACTGTAATAGAAGAAGATGGAGATGAAGTTAAATTAGAGTTCTGAGTATTTGCAGCATTCTCCATTGTAGAAGACAAAGAAGAAAATTCTCAGGATCACGAATTGACTTTCATTTGAGGCTCTGATACATAACAACTTTACTGGCACAACTGAGCTTGATTCAATTCTTATACCAATAACGGAAGTTCATTACAGTTTTTGTAGAATCTTGAGAAAAACCAATCTCTAACTACTCAGCTAACTAATATAACTAATTCCTAACAACTGCCTAAACTAACTTTATTAGTTAATTCGGTTGATAAACTTGACACTTCAAAGGTTTAATGTGTAGACAAAAGCCCCCCCTCCCCCCTTTTCTATTCTCTTTCAAAGTTTCTAAGTCCACTTTTCAATGTTTGTGGTTTTTAAATAATCTTAGTGGAATTTGGACTCACATATATGGTGATGATTAATGCAGGCAAATATCTTCCTAATTAAATGACATATTCATGGGTTTACATGTACACTATGTGCCAAGACCAAAATTAAAAGTTGGATATCACATTTTATGGTTTCTGCTTACGATTCTTGACTCTATTCGATTCACGATTCAAGAATCACAAAATTAAGATTTTGATTCCCTATGCAATTTGTGATTTGATAACTATGCATAACAAATGCACTTTTGACCGCTAGCAGTCTTTTACCTTTTTGCTACTACTTTAATGTGGGCTTAATATTCTTAAGTTTGGAGGACTCTTTACATCACTACTCTCGATATGGTTTCTATCTTTGTCATGCTTAGTGAAGAGTCACTGTCTGGTGTCAGCCCGCTTTCTTTTTGAGATGCAAGATGGACTTTTTTTTTCCCCTTTTTGAATGTGGTGTATCCTTGCTTTCCTGAAAAGTCACCCAATATTTTCCCTATGATAATTAAGGTACAAATTCAATCTGAACTAGGATAATATCAAAACTGGATCATCTAAGTCATTAGGATTATTTTTTACTTATTTTGGAATTCAAGAAGGGAAGCAACCGGTTAGCCAAGCATAATTCAATGGAGGGCACAGATTCACTGCGAGACCACAATGTTAAAAGAGGAAATTATATAATCTGTATATTTTTCCTCTAGCTATTGGAATTTGAAAGTAGACACTGAAGATGGCCCAGCGAGCAATGAAATGGAGGAATGCATTACATTGCTCCTTTTTTTAAACCCTAGATTATGTTTGAATTATGATTGTGGCCTTGATTTTCCTCGTATATTTTCATTTTCCCAAGCATAGTATTTGTAAAACTACTTTCCACGGGTAAGCAATTCAAATGGGTGCATCGGAAAGTAATTACGAAAATTGCTAACCCAATAGCAGATTCTGTAGGTCCACCATTGGAACCAATGAAGCAAATGATTGACCAAGGATACAAACAGAACTGAAAAAAGTTCTTTGTGTGTTATATATGTACATACCTATTCATTTATAGGGGTGTACTTTAGCTAGGAAGGCATTTGTCTGAGTACAAAAGGGCCATATGGCCCAGATCATCCATTTTAGATTACCTTGGGTAAGCATAAGGAATGTTTGACCAGTTGGGATTGGAGAGCTGTTTGCTATGAAGCATGGGTACTTCAAAGAACATGCTGAACCTGTAGTGTAGTGGGGGCATGTAGTGGTACTTTGCAAGGTACTTTTGCATGTGTACTGGGTATGTAGAACAGACCCATATTTTTTTTTTTACTTTTTACTGTATTCAAGATATACATACTTTTTACTATATTCAAGATATACGTAATATATACTCAAATTGTACTCCACCCAAAATAGGACTTACTTCCGTATAAATTGGAAATTAGCTTCATAAGATTTTTTCTATACTTTAAGTGTAATTTTAAAATTAAGCTTTGGTTTGTAGGTTCTCAAACATAATGACATCTTGCTCTAGTTTGTAACTTGCCTTGGCATTAAAATGTGATTTGAAGGTTAGATTTGTTGGATAGCTTGATATACATTATTAGGGTTATTTCTTAACAGCCATAGGTGTAGCCACATGGTAGTTAGTGGGTTCAATTGAACCCACTCAAATTTTTTTAGAAATTTTTTTATATATACATATGTAGATCTTTAAGCATTTAAAATATTGACATCAGTAAAATATTAAAAATAGTATAAGACGGGGGGTTAAAATTTTAAAAATTATAAATTATTAAAAATTTATATTAGTTGTGATATATTTTTTACTTATAAAAAAGTTAAATCAATAATATTAACAATTTTAATTTTTTTTTTCATGTCATTAACAAGTAAGAATATATTTTTTGAAGTTATTGAAAATATATAATATTATAGTGTATTGTGTTAAAATTAATTTTGATAGATCGTATAGGATTAAAATATTGAGATGATTATAATTTTTTGAATGACACCACTGAATAAATTTCCTAGCTATGCTACTGCTAATAGTTTAAGTTTTTGGGACAATTGGTGATTTAACATGGTATTAGAGCTCTGGTTTCACGAGGTCTTAAGCTTAAGTCTCGTGATGTGCTTTCCTGTTATATTTGTTATTGTGCACTCTATGTATTGGTACACTTATTCAATTTGTTCGCTTCTTCACGTGCGAGATAGGATCGTACGTGGGGGGAGTATTGGATAACTTGATATACATTGTTGGGTTTATTTCATAACAGCTTAAGCTTTTGGGATAATTGGTGACTTAACATGATCCAAACTCGACTAAGTCATTTGCTAATTTTTGTGCTTTGATTTTTTAGTTATTACATATAATGCATCACTCTAAATTTATAAAATTATTTTTCTTATGTATGTATCTATCTGTACTCATATCATACTTCTAAAAATTGTCGTATCGACTGAGATATTGTGGGGTCATCTTGTCCCAATCATTTTATTTCTTCTTTTTCTTCCTTTCTCTATCAGCAAAAATAACATTTCTTTGCCCTGATAAGGGTATCTTTGAGAAAGACAAAGGAAGTGAAGGTTAAGAAAATAGTTAGTTAGTAGTACATGTTATTTAGTGACAGCCTAGCACCATGTCCAATGTATCAATGACGTTACAAAATTCATTATATAATCCCTTCGCTCTCTCTCTCTCTCTCTCCCAATTAAGTACCATGTTATGTTGTTCATTTAATTCGAATTAGAAGCTAGGAGGCTTCACCCCCTTCCTTTGCTTTGGATGCCCTTTGTGTGTCCTAATTTAGGAATACAATCACAAAATAGTGAAGAGAAATTTCTACTTCTTTTGTCTTCTATGTTGCATGAGTAAGGATCTTTATTATCCTTCTTCAACATTTGTTCTTGATTGAACTCAGGAAAAGATAAAATTAGGGTGTTAATTGATGCTATTACACATAATTTGATATGTATTTCAGATAACTAACATTACGAAAGTTATAATACCCTCAACTATTAAATGTGTCCTCTAATAACCCATAGCACTCCCTATCAAGCTAGGGATATATGTCACAGGCTCAACTTGTTACATTAGCAACTCTAACCGCAGTTTGCAGAAAACCTTTAGTGAAATTATCATCAAGTTGCATGCCTGTAGACACAAATAGAGTAGATATCACTATTTTCACTTTTTTATTGAACTAAGTGACAATCCACCGCAATGTGCTTAGTTCTTAAATGGGAGAGCAAAATAGAAGAGAAAGGACAAATTATATAAAAATATCTCAGAGATTCACTAATTATTTAGTCGGCAAATTTTATATAAGACACAATATGGGTTGCGGTCTGATTATGACACTTAATGTTCGTGCGCAACTTCACATTAACAATTCTCTCTTTAAGAAAATTTTCTTTTGCATCAGCTCACACGAAGTATGGGCCATTCTTCTCTAATCTACTTCTTTACTAGACCTTGCAACTACCATCTTCTTCTCATGTTCTAAGTGATTAGATTGCCACCTAAAAAGGTACAATATTTCGTAGTAGATTTTCTATCTGATGGCGCTCCTACCTAAAGGAGACCACAATTAGGATGATGAGCCTAAAGGTACTTCACAATTTGCAGCATTGCTTCCCAATATGAAAGACGAAGAGCTGATGTATTGACTAACTACGCTGACATTGACAAAGAAGATGTCTAGATGGGCAATGGTAAGATAGTTCAATATACCAATCAAGTGAAGATACCTATCATGTCTGGATAATAAGTCCACTTGATCGATGTAAAGCTCGATATTAAGATGCATAGGTATCTCCACTAGTATGAAAAAAAAGGTCTTTAACTCATCAATGTCTTCCTCGTCATTTCCAATAATAATAAAATCATCTGCATAAACAATCAATAGGATTTCCTTTTGGCATATGTGAGGGAGAAAACAAAATGATTTGACTAATAATAATGTAATTTTGAAACTGCATCACTAATAAAGTCAACATACTTGAGTAGTCACCCCTTGAGCAACAAACTAAGGTGGTTGTCCTATGTAAACTTCCTCGTGGAAATTACCATGGAAGAACACATTCTTTGCTTTTAACTGAAGGACTACTCAAGATTGGTCGCAAGAGAGATGAGAATTCAAAGTAAATCAATTTTAGCAACTGGTGAAAAGCTCTTAGCATAGTCTACCCCATATATCATGTATACTCTTTGGTGACAAGATGAGTGTTGAAAATTCAACAGACCTATCAAGATTATATTTCACACAACAAGAAGTCACAGTAGATTCCCAAGAGAGAAGAGGTACTAAATGCTAAATACCATTATGATGAAAAGCAAACATTCTTTCCTCCATAGCTTTCCTAGTTCCTACAGTCTGGAATAAATAAGGCCTCCTAAACAGATTGAGGAAAATAGATAGGAGAAACATTTGAATATCGCATGAAGAAGAGATAAATGATCACATGGGATAAGCTGAACAAATGGGATGGGAAGTGCAATTATATCTACCTTTTCGAAGGACAGGGAGAAGAGAGTTAATGGAAGGAACTGAAGTTGGTGCATGCAACGAATCTCGAAATGGAGGAGAGCTTCAACAGTGGAAGGAACTAAAGTTAGAGCACGCAACGAATATCGCAATGCAGGAGAAGATGCCATAGTAAACACTTGAGGAGCTGATAAATTCTTATTTCTATGAACGTACATCTATAATTGCTCCACTAACAGGATGAAGGGACTAGACAAGGGAGACATTATCAAGGATTCCTAGAGCTAGGAGGGGAGGGAAAGAAGAACCATAATTTATTAAAGGTATAATGGACACAAACAAAACAACGAAGAGTGGGAGAATAACACTTTGCATCCAAGAATAACCAAGAAAAACATAGTTAGCAACGTATCAAAAAAAAAAAAAAAAAGAAGGAAGAAAAGTACATTTGTCAAAGTGAGGATTCAATTTGTCCTTATTTGGATCTAACACAAACAATACTGGCATACCCAAAGATCTTAGGAGGCAAGGAGAAAAGAGAATGAGTAGGAAACATCGTATGAGGAATTTGACCACCAAAAATTGTAAAAAGCATATCGTTCACAAGGTAACATTATGTAAGAACGACTTCACTCCAATAAATTTTAGGTACCTGCATCTGGAATAAAGGACCTCTAGTAACTTCCAACAAATGATGCAACTTGCATTCAACAAATCTATTTTGTTGGGGAGGTGTGTATGGGTTTTTATCAAAACATTTGAGAAAAAGTGAAAGGATTTATGAAAAAAATTCAAGTTTTCTCTAGCATGAAGAGAATGCAGGCTCTCTCAAAACTGTTCTGATTTTTGTTCTACCTAAAGAGAGGTTGAAAGAGGCATATATAGATATGTGTGTGTGTGTGTCTATATATATATGCATATCACCACAACAAGCTCGAAATCCTAAAAAAATAAAATGTAAACTCAACATAGCGCTTGAGCACCTGTCAGGCGCTTCACTTTGGAGCCTGAGTGCTCAAGCGCCTATTGGACGTTCCTTGCTAAAACTATTTCCAAAAAAAAGCATTGTTTCCCGTGGAGTGCTCATCAAGCCCTCTGCACAACATCAAGTCCTTTGCACAATTTTACATAAAATCCATTTTTATTCACCATAAAACTTGTCCTAACGTCCTCTCTATATGTATGCACAATATACTTGATATGAAACAAAATATACTTTAATCTTGACATAAACTTCATCACAATTTCAACAACAGCTTTCAAGCCACTCGCACACTCAAATTCTTGCTAAAAAAAGTTAAAGGTTTTGTCATACGAAAATTGTCACTCCTATTAAACTTGGGCTTTGTATCAAATTGGATTTTCAACTTGAGTAATGATATTGTTTCTTCCCAAGAAAATAAACTTCAATTGCCTTAGCCCATTGTTGCATAATTACTTCCATTTAGATTAATGGAGCTAATAGACATTTCGTGACTATAGAGAACAAGAGGGAACATCACCCTTCAATCCATATCAAAATAACTGAAAACCAACATAAACACAACCAATAGGAACACGAACAAAGGTCACAATGGGTAGGCATGAGCACCAAACAAAGATCCTTAGAGAAGCACCATTGAAACATCAAAGCCATCTTCCAACAAATCGTGGGAGCTGCGTATTGGAAAGAAAGGAAGTTTTTTTTTTTAACCAATTGGGTTGTGCCAGAAGATGGGTCAGGAGCTTCATCTAGGTCAGGAGCACGGGTTAGGAAATCTGGTTCAAGTCTAGTGTGCCCATGGCAGCAGTGAAGTGCGACGGTTCACAATCGAAGTTGATGGGTCGCAATCGATGTGTTGGCCATTTGAAATTAAAGCTTGATGGGTTTGTGATGAAGAGGGCTGTGGTTGAGTTGTGGGTGACGAGAGCTCTGTGACTACATCGGTGTCTTGCTCAACTTGGTGAACTATGGGTTCGATTGAAGCTGGGTGAAAGTTCGATCAAAGCTTAATCATCTTTCAATAATGGTGATACGAATATATGAAGATTGTAGCGGAGAGGCCATATCACCGGTACCATGATAGAACTTGGGAAAAGATAACATGCAAAATTTATGTGTTAGTTAACCCTAGTACACATAATTAGTATATAAAGCAAGAAAACTAACATCACGAAGACTATATTAGCCTCAACTTCTGAATGTGTCCTCAAATAAGCCGTTTATTAGTTCTCAACCATAAACATTGCCTTTTGTTTCTTTTGAAGGTATTGACTAGTAGTTTTTTTTTCTAACTTTTTATTTTCATTTCTTGTCCTCTCATTTGCAAGAAACAGGTAACCTGAATTTTTTTTTTTGGGGGGAGGGGGGGGACTGTCCAAATTGGTTGTTTATAATTTTAAAACTACAGGTGCCCCACTATTCTCATGCATTCGATGCTGAGACTGATTTATGGATATTTCATGCGTTCAAGGGCAGCTTGATATTCATCAGAAAAAAAGGGCAGCTTGATGTTCATGTTGGGTGATTTTTGTTTTCCCTAATCAAACCAACACACTGCATTTTTCTTCATACTTATTTTAAGGATGGATTCTCTAAATTCTGTTGTGCTTCCTTTCTATGACCTAAAGTGCCGTGCCATCCATTTTTGAGATCAATCTTACTTTCTGTTTTTGTTTCTCTAATCTGGTACAACTGTCAGAGTATCATGTCTAATCTTGAAGTTGTCATTTTCATTCAGCTAACAACAGAAAATACCGTCTGATGTACACTGATTTTTCTTGCTGATGTAATTTTGACAATGGTATCTGCTTGTTATAGGCAAGTCTTCTTGAAAGTACTGCAAAGCTACACTCATTTGATTGCTTTACCATGAACGTGTCTTGTTTAGATGACACTGTAAATGAGATTGCGATTGCTTGGCATGCAGGTGGAGGGAGGCTTTTGCTTGTAGTCTCTGATTGCAGCAAAGATGTGTCTCTTAAACTGAGGAGTCGTGATTGGTTGATCATCATGCTGAGTGCGTGCCAGAATACCTTTCTACCCCACTGTTGAATTATGCTCAAATATCCAAGAGGAATACTTTTCTATATTATGCCTTGCGGATCTAATTGAGTACTTATTAATGGTAACTGTCTGAGTTATGTAGAGGATGATGGACCAATGTTGATTTGCATCATGAACGTCCATTAGATGCTTATGCATTCTGGTTGGATGTTGTGAACTTTCAAGTTCATAGTTTTTCTTTTGGGAATTTTCACCTTCTCTGATAATCTAATGGCTAGGATCATTTAGTTGGTTTTGAACAGCACTTTTTTCCCCCTATCTTGGTTCATTTCGCAATAAGTTGAAAGGTAATTATGGTTGACGTAAACATATAGACCAAGTGAGTTAGAAACCAAAATGGCATAATGATGTGCATGGCACATGTAAACGTATTGAAAGGTACTTCTTGTTTATGTCAAATACATAGACCAAGTGGGATAGATACCAAAATGGTGTAATAATGCGCATGGCACATGTACAAGTACTGGCATGCTATGTAATGGCCCTTTCTTAGAGTTCCGCCTATTAAGATCCTAACTTGGATTTCACATATTAACATCCTGCCTAGGTGATAATAGATTGGATTGTGGAAATTCTTGTTCTATCTGGACAGAAAGTACGCTTAAACTCATATAATTGGCCTTTTATTTTATTTTATTTTTTAATCTCGAGCAAGGATCAGCTCATGGTACGCATTACCCCCTTTATTGCATAAAATGCTGCTTGTATAGCTTGTTCCAGC
>JAOTRH010000027.1:8998523-9021548 GCA_034768845.1 Heliamphora exappendiculata
TTTTTTCACACTAGTCTGTGGCTCACTAACTAGCCTAAAAATCGTGTCTCCCTATTTCTGAACTTTTTTTCTTCATACCTTTCGACCAAGAAGAATAACCTTTTTCAGAAACAAGTACATTTTCTGATATTGAAGGAATACAATTTGTAATTAAAATTATATCCAAGTTACATTTCCAGTCAACAAAATTTAGTCCCGTTAGTATGTTTTCTTTGAGCATTAAAGCGAGTGGGTTGAAATCTATTTTAATAATGAGAATCACATAATTAAAAAATACTATTAATTATGATGAGCAAAACTTTGAATTCATTTTAATTTGGTTCCCTCTACCATTTTAAAATTAATACGCTAACAGCCTGGATTCCTGTGAATAGCTTGCCACGATGGGTGAATGTCTACTATCCATCATAAGATTAGACAGGCTAATTTCTTTTAATTTTACTATCTAAGCAACTGACCATACCAAGTAAAATTAAATAGCTGGCATAGTTTCGGTCTAGTATATAATAGCAGTGACTCAAATAGAAAGAATACTAATATATACAGCTAAGTGGTAACCATCACCTAATCTCAAATCAATCGCTTCGCAATGAACCCTTCAGATGGAGAAGTAATCCACACTAATAATTATCCAGAATTATTCCTAAAAGAGGTTTGTACTGGCGATACCGCAATTAATCTGTCCATTGGGAAGGAAAGTCTTACTGCCGACACGCAGAGTTTAATTGCATCGTCTACAAACTGGTGATGGAGACCGCAGAATTTATCTATGAATAAATTTTCTCTCCCACTTAGATTTTTAAAATATTTTTAAGGGTTATAAAATTTTGTTTAATTAAAATAAATTTATTAATTTTAAAAAGCATACGATCTGAAAGAATCAAATATCTTTTCGTGTACACTATTTTAAATATTCAACTTTGTCAAATCTTGATTTCAAGTTTAAGTGCGTAACAAATAGAATTTAATAAATGCACAGTTTTTCCTGTAACTTTTCAGTCAAGGTAGTAATTAAAGGTATTTATTTATTTTATTTTTTTGTTTCACATTTTTTTAAAAAATAATAATTTATTTTGATTAAATATTTTTTTATTTAATTAATACAAATTTCAGAATTAATTTTTATATTTTTTCAAGATATCTGATTTTTTTTAAAAATCATCTTAATTGTGATATTTTGTAAAAAATAAAATATCTAAAAAAAATTTATTCAATTAAAATTATTTAATTAAAAAAACTTAATTTTATTTTTAATTACAAAATATTTTAATTAAAACTGAAATTTTGAATTAATTAAATTAACAGAATAAATAAAATTAATATATATCATTCACGCAGTTAATATAAAGAAATTAAATGCAAAATAAATATATCCTAATCTTATGATCCGATTGAAATTCTAAAGAGTTTCAGTTTTCTATTTTTAAAAGGATAAGCTACAATAATCTTTTTGTGAATCAGCTTTCTGTGTCCAAATTGCATCAGGGCTCTTTGATAAGTGTATATCAAAAAATTTGTTCTGAGACACCTCGAAAATAGCACCACCGTTGCCCTACCGCGCGAGAATCGATCCACGCCGTCGCACCCACCACGCGTCCCCTGCGCACAACACGCTGTTGTGTTGGAAAAAACACTGCAACAGTGTTTTGCTTTGCACCGAAACAATTGAAAAATAATAAAATTTACATTGATCCTATACCTCCGTAGAGTTCACAATCGATCTAAAAAAATTAATCTATCACGGTCAACTCCCGTGATTAAAAATAATAATTATTCATCATTCACGCATTCAATCAAAGTTAGCAATAGTTCTAAATTTACTCGGCCCTAATAACCGTAAACAAAAAAACAAAATGGCTCTGATATCAATTATTGAAAGCAATACTGCTAAGATCAATATTTTTGCAAATGATTTTCGGTTAAAAATTAATAGGACGGGCAAACGCCGAAACAGATTCCAGGTAAAATTTTTGATGATGAACGATCAAAATAAAACTCATGCAACCAAACTTAATTTAGAAGAATACCTTTTGTTGATCGATTCTTCAACTACGATTTGATTCCGAGTTGAAGCTCTTGTCAGATCTTCTACTATTTTCTCTTACACGATTCTCGAACGTAGTGTGAATTACGAACTATCGAGAACTCGTGCCGGCAGAACCCAGATATATTTAATCTTGAAAGACAAAATATGATATGCTATATAAAATTAGTTCAGCCTACTTGCATACATATAGGGCTACAGCAGGAACCTGAGAACTAATTATGAGTAAGACTTCTAGTGGAACATCGATACCTACCAGCAGTTTCTATAACTATAATTGCACTCGGACCCGTAATCTCAAGATCTTCTTACATTGAGCTCATGCTATTAAATACTTACAATTTCTCCCTACATTAAGATTTTTGATACCCGCTAATTAAATTTAATTACTGATAATTTAATTTAATCAGCATCTTGATATTCCTTAAATCCTTCCGCTTAACTTATTTGACCGCCGAATAATCAAATCCAGCTGTAGGGTTTGGCCAGGTCAAAATTTATGAGCTTCCTTAAGGGGGTATCATCAATCCCGATCTATCGGGATGTGAATTTCGTCAATAATTAATATTTACCATATAAATAATGTAGCTATCCACCTCACTAGGAATATAGACTCATATAAGATCGCACCCTCTAATGAATCAAAACAACGAATATTAAATATACGCAAATCAGTAGTTATTTCAGGATTAAGAGGATAAGTACTATTTATAATAACCTTGAAGTGTGAATTAATTTATATAATCAATATAAAATTAATTATTCAAAATGTCCCGTTCAATACACACAAAATGTACTAGTACAGAAAGTCAAAATAATAGACGACGCTATTATCTATTCCCTGTAACCAAGACAGGCCCACTAAAACTTTATACTACAATCGTACCGATAGTATGTCTATTTTCACCTAAACTGTTAACATAAAACATATATTCTATAAGAATCTAAAATCTGATCTTCTGTGTGTAAGCCGTACTCTACATATCATATTAAAAATACTATACAGAATATCAGACATTCATGCATAACAAAGAAATGATATACATGCATTGTATAAAGATTTTAATAAAATAGAAAATTAATTTTATTAAAATAAAATTAAATACTAAAAATATGGTTTTTAATATACCAACCTTAATAGGTTTAAGTTCATGAAGGATTGTAACCCACTCCACGTTCGTGACTCGCATTGAGAATACAGTAGAAGGCTTGATTGGGGCTTTAATTCGAAGCACTCACATTTATGGTTGTTGCAGTAACCGAAATTAATCTACTAGATTTTGAAAGGTATAATCCCAAATCTAACTTTGGGTGTACAGATTTTATTTTGATCGTTCAACATCAAAAAAAAATTTAATTTAGAACCTATTTCGGCGATTGCCTGTATAGTATTTTTTTTTATCAAAAAATCGTATTCAAATCAATGATCTTGGTAGTTTGCCTCCAACAATTGGTATCAGAGCCGTTTTGATTATGTTTACGGTTAATCGAGGGACCAAAAAAATTTAAAACTGTGCTAACTTTATTTTGCAAGCGTTCTAATCTCGATTTTATGATCGTCATTATATTCATATTTGATTGAATGTGTGGATGATGATTATAATTTAATTTTTAATCATGAGAGTTAATGGTGATAGTTTTAGGCTTTTTAGATCGATTGAGCCTTTGGGACATAAGTTTTGATGTAAAAACTTGGAATATTTCAAATCATGTGATTTTTTAAAATTAATAAATTTATTTTAGTTAAACAGTTTTTATAACCCCAAAAAATATTTTTAAAAACTAAGTTGGAGATGGAATTTATTCACAGATAAATTTTGCGATTTCTATGACATGTTCGTAGGTGATGTAATTAATTCTGCGTATTGGCAGTAAGGTCTTCCTCTCCATCAGACAGAATCAATTGCAGTATTGCCGGTATGAATCTCTTTCAGTGATAATTCTAGATAATTATTAGTGTGGATCATTTCTCCATCTGAATGGTTCATTGCAAAGCGATTGATTCAAGATTATGTGGTGGTTAACACTTAGCTGTAAATAATAGTATCATTTCTATCTGAGTCACTACTATTATTTACTAAACCGAAGTTATGCCAGTTATTTAATTTTACTTGGCATGGTCTGCTGCCTAAATAGTAAAATTAATAGGAATTGACATGTCTGGACAAACGACGAATAGTAGACGCCCTTCCATCGAGACACACTATTCACAAGATACCAAGCTGCTGGTGAATTTTTTTTTTAAATGGTAGAGAGAACCAATTTAAAATAATTAATGATTTCTAATTATATGATTCTCAGAATTTAAATGACTTTCAATTCACTTGTAATTATACTCAAAGAAAACAAACTAACGGGTCCAAACTATGTAAACTGAAAAGGGAATATGGATATAGCTTTAATTGCCGAGGGTATTCTTAAGATACTCGAAAATGTGTTTATTTCTAAAAAATGATTCTTCCTCTAGGAAGAAAGGCAAGAAGAAAAAAAATGTTCAAAAATATGGTGACATAATTTTCAAGATAGTTAGTGGGCTACAGACTAGTGTGAAAAAGTCGAAAGGTAGACATTTTTACTGTAACCAGACACGACACTGAAAAAAATAATGTCCAGTTTATCTTAGCAAGCTGAACAATTAGGGTAATTTCTGTTCATTGGTTGTGGAAACATATTTAGCGGTGTTATCTAGTGGTACATGGTGTATAGATATGAGAGTCACTAATCATGTCTCCAATTCATTGCAATGGTTCTAGAAAACCCAACAACTTAGTGATGGAAAAGATTTATTTGCATATGGGCAATAATACAAAAGTGACAGCAATTGCAGTGGGAGATGTCACTATCAATTTTAGTAGAAATCATATTTTAATATTGAAAGATTGTTTTTATATATATTCCATTAGAAGGAACTTAGTTTTCGTTTCTGGATTGGTTAAAGACGGATATTTGGTTTATTTTAATAACTCTGTGGTTATTAAGGATAATAAATAGGTTATCTGTTATGATACATTGGTGGATAATCTTTATATTATTACTCCAATCTCTCCTATATTGCAGGTAATTAAAATGAATAATGCATCTACTTTACCATATAAGAGAAAGTTTCATTCTTTAATGAACCAAACGTTTTTTTGACACTTACAATTGGGTCATATTAATCAAAAAAGGATAAACAGACTGGTAGTAGATGGACCTTTGAGTTCATTAGAAGTGGAGGCATTTTTAGTCTGTGAATTTTGCTTATAGGATAAAATGACCAAGAGGCCCTGTTTGGTCAAAGGCTATGGAGCTAAAGAATCGTTAGAGCTGGTCATTCTGATGTGTGTGGTCTTATGACAATCCGAGTTAGAGGTGGCTTTGACTACTTCGTCAGTTTTATTGATGACTACTCAAGGTATGGATACATTTACCTAATGCACCGTAAGTCTGAATGCTTTGAAAATTTTTAAAAATTTAAAGCGAAGGCAGAGAAATGTCTAGATAAAAGTATCAAGTCACTACGATCCGACCGTGGTGGCGAGTACCTCTTTGAAGAGTTTAAGGATTACTTGTCATCAGAAGGGATTACATCCCAATTGACTACACTGGACACTCCGCAATAGAATGGTGTAACAGAAAGAAAGAATAAGATTCTTATAAAGGTGGTAAGGTCGATGATGAGTTATTAAAAATTACCTAATTGGTATTGGGGACTTACATTAGAGACAACAGCTTATATTATGAACTTGGTTCCTTCTAAGTTAATACCTTTAACTCCCACAAAATTGTGGACTAGGGCAAGCTTAGTCTGAGACATATTCGAATTTGGGGGTGTCCAGCACATGTGCTGAAAGGAAACGCTGGTAAGTTGGAACCGAGGGCAAAAATCTGTTTCTTTGTCGAGTATCCTACGGAAACAAATGGTGGCTTATTTTATAATTCTAAGGATTAGATGGTCATTGTTAGCACCAATGTTCGATTCTTGAAAGATGATTATATTATAGATCATAGACCCAAAAGTAAAATTATTCGAGAAGAATTAAGAGAAAATACCAGTAGAACGAAAGAGGAACCACAAGTTACTGATATTCCATTGCCTCATCGCAGTGGAAGGATTATCGAGACACGTGTTGATCCCGAATCAGATTAGGGTGCTACCATTAACATGCTAGAAGAACATGTGAGTAATGGTGCACATGGTTCAGATTCTGCACAGCACGATACTTCTAGTACACAAACACATGTATTGTCTCATCGTAGTGGGAGGATTGTTCATTAATCCGATCGGTATATGTTCTTGAGAGAGTCTTTTGAGAGAATTCTGATAGAATTGGATACCGAACCCTATAGCTACAATGAAGCACTTCAGGATAAAGATGCAGATCTTTGGCAAAAGGTTATAAATTCAGAGATAGAATTTATGTATTCTAATCAAGTCTGGGAACTTGTAAAACCACCTAAAGAGATAAAATTCATTGCATGCAAGTGGATCTATAAGAAGAATAGAGGAGCAGGGAAGAAGGTAAAAATCTACAAAGTTAGGCTTGTTGCAAAAGGATTCACTCTGAAAGAAGGAATCGATTATGAGAAAACTTTTTTGTCGGTAGCCATGCTTAAGTCTATCTGGATTCTCTTATTTATTGCGGCTCATTTTCATTATGAAATTTGGCAAATGAATGTCAAGAAAGTTTTCCTTAATTAAAATCTTGATGAGTGTATCTATATGGTATAACCAGATGGTTTCATAGCAAAGGGCCAGAAGCACATATTGTGCAAGCTTAACAGATCTATTTATGGACTTAAGCAGGCATTGAGATCTTGGAATACTTGGTTTGATCAAGCCATAAAATCTTATGATTTTGATTAAAGTCCAGATGAGTCTTATGTGTACTAGAAACGTGACGAAAGCGTGGTGGTCTTTCTAGTACTTTATATAGATGATATCTTGCTCATTGCAAACGATGTGGGGGTGTTATCTTCTGTAAAAATATGATTATCTGGGCAGTTCAATATGAAGGACTTGGGAGAAGCCAGTAACATATTTGGGATTAAGCTTTTGCGAGATCGAAAACAAAGGATGTTGAGCTTATCACAAGTAAAGTACATCGATGACTTCCTTGCTCATTTTATCATGCAGGATTTGAAGAAAGAATTTTTTCCTTTTAGGCATGGAATCACTCTATCAAAAGATCAGTGTCCTAAGACACTTGATGAAATAGAAAAGATGAAAGCGGTTCCTTATGCTTCCGTAATAGGAAGCCTAATATATGCTATACTTTGTACTAGACCCAACATTTGCTTTTACCGTTGACATGGTTAGCAGATATCAGTCTAATCTAGGACAGGAGCATTGGACTGCAGTAAAGAATATAATTAATTACCTGAAAAGGATTAGGGATTTATATTGGTTAACTAGGCAGACAGTCTAGTACCATTGTGGTACACAGCTCGGGCTTCTAGTCTAATAAAGATTCTAGTAAATCTACCTCAGGTATGTGTTTACCTTGGAGGGTAGAGCTATAAGTTAGAGGAGTATCAAGAAGCCCTACATTGTTGATTCCATCATGAAGGCCAAGTACTTGGTAGCTTCTAAAGCTACCAAGGTGGCCGCTTGGCTCAGGAAATCTAGATGCGGTGCATTTAGTTCAATCGGCTATTACACTTTATTGTGATAATAGTGGAGCGGTTGCAAACTTGAAGGAGCCAAGAGTCCATAAGAAAAGAAAACACATTGAACGTAAGTATCACATGATACAAGAAATCGTACAGATGTGTGATGTTGCTGTGACCAAGATTGTATCAGAGAACAACCTTACAAATTCTTTTACAAAGATCCTACCGGTTAAGATTTTTTATAGTCATGTAGAGCGCATTGGAGTCAGATGTATGGCAGCATGGCTTTGAGTATATGTGAGAGATTGTCAGAGTTGTATACTAAAAATCATGAATTTTATTTTTAATAAAATTATTTTTCAATTTTATAAGAATCTTAATGAGTAATAAATGTAATATCGTTTCTTTAATGTTATGCATGGTTGTCCTTTATTTTGTACAGTATTTAATCTGGTGTGTAGAATACGACTTGCACACAGAAGACCAAATTATAGGTTCTTGCAGAATATAAATTTTTGTTCAAAATTTAGATGAAATTGGATAAATTATCGATACGACCGTTGCACAGAATTTTAGTAAACCTGTCTTGGTTGCGGGAGAACAGATAATAGCGTCGTCTATTATTCTGACTCTCTGTATTAGTACACTTTGTGTATATTGAACAGAACCACATTTGGGTAATTAATTTTATACTGACTATATAAATTAATTCACACCTCAAGGTTATTATGAGTACTTATACTCTTAATCTCAAAATAATTATTATTTGCATATATTCAATATTCGTTGTTTTGATTAATTAAAGAGTGCGATCTTTTATGAGTCAATAGTACAGGTGAGCTAGATAGTGGTATTAATTATATAGTGAATATTATTTTTTGACAAAATTCACGTCCCGATTGTTTGGGATTGAGCATACTCCCTTAAAGAAACTTATAAGTTTTGATCGGGCGAAACTCTACATGTGGATTTAATTATCCGGCAAGAAAATAACTTAAGTAGAAGGGTTTAAAAATTTTTAAGAAACCGATTAAATTAAATTGTCGTAATTAAATTTAATTGGCAGGTATCGAGAATCTTAACGTAAAAAGATGAGTTAAACATTTAATAATAGGAGCTCGAATAATCGGTTTTGAGAATATGGCTGGGAGTACAATTATGATTCTTTAGTGGTATGAATTGTAATTTATGTTTTTATGAAATTATTTCAGGGGCAGGCGAATTTTTATAATTACATTAGAAGCCCAAATCATATTTACTTGCAGGTCTGTGCTGTAACCCTATATATATGCGGTTATACTAAACATAAATCACAAGTCTGTCTTTCATGACTAGGATTTCCACGTATTACCTATTGTGATTAGTTTAGTAGGTTTAAGTTCACGAAAGATCGTAACCTATTCTACATTCGTAACTCGCATTGGAAATACAATAGAAGGCTTGATCAGGGTTTCAACTCGAATGATTCACACTCGTGGTTGTTACAGTAACCGAAATCAATATACTAGATTTCGAAAGGTATAATCCCGAATCCAACTTTTGGTATATGGATTTTATTTTGATCGTTCGACATAAATTTTTTTTAATCTGGAGCCTATTTCGGCGATTGCCCGTCTAGTAATTTTTTATTAAAAAATTATATTCAAATCAATGATCTTGACAGTTTGTCTCCAACATAAGAGACATTTAGTAATGAGACATTTGTTAAATGAGAAACTAGGCGCAAATTACTTATAATGAGTAAATGAGATATTTAGAAAATGAGACACACTTAGCAAATGAGTCATTAACAGAAAATGCGCAAAAAGAAAATGAGACATTTCTAAGCAACATAAACATCCTCAACAAATGAGATATTATATGAAAATGATCCGTAGTTAGCAAACGAGACCTTCTAATCAATTAATACATTCTAAGATTAAGGGACATGGTAGATAATGAGATATTTTAGTTAGTCATTACCAAGAAATTATTCATTATTGATAATGACACATTCTAGATAACGATACAATAAAAGCAAATGATTTTTAATCAACAAATGAGAGCCTATCACTATATGAGACATTGTAGATAATGAAGTGTAACATTTGTTTTTGGGAATGAGACATTTATAAGCAATCGATAATTTTTAACAAAATTTTTATACTTTGTAGATTATACACCATAGATAACGAGATATTTTATAGGTAAATGAGACATTATTAGAATATGAGACATTTTAAAGAGACATTATCATGCAAATGATACATTACACACATGTTATTTGTTTTGGAATATCAAACTAAGCAATATTTTTAGTGAAATAGTTTAATTTATTTGAACGTGAGCTAAAATCATTTGTTCAGAAGAAGAATCAGTAGATAATCCATCATATGTTGTTTTTATGATTTTGTTTATAGATTTTTATGTTGTTAGGGTTTGTTTTTCGAACTGTTATCTATCGTTTTCATGTTATCTATCGTTTTCATCTTCTGAAAATAATAGAAGAAGAAGAAATTGATTTTCGTACTATTTGTAATCTTATCAGTGAAGAATCGTAAACTCTCGATCTAGATGCTGTTGATTTTGAACTTGTGAAATGCGAGAAAAGCGCGAATTTGTAGATATCGAGTCGTCGTGTGTTTTTGATTCTTGATTTCGCGCAGTTGTAACGAATATAAAGAGAAAAATAGGTACAAAAAATATACGAATGAAACTTATTGGAATATTATTTTTGTTTGGGACATATTGGAACACAAGTTGTCCAAATGGAACTTAGTCCAAAATTATTATTTTTATTTTTTAATTATAATGTTTGAGATAATAACACGGTTTATTTTAAATTTTTGAGAGTAATGTTGATTTCTTAATTAAGAGTATTGTTGTTTCATTCAAAAACAAAAAAGAGAGAGACATCTTTCTGAGGAGAAAATAAAAAAAACTAATGTGCTCTTTAAAAATGTTAAATATTATCACTTAAAAGTTAGTTTTTAAAAAATAACTAACAAAAAAAATATTAAAATTATATTAGTGATTGATACCTACATGCATGCGCAAATATAAAATAATTATAATTTTAAAATTAAATAATAATAAAAAAAATAATAAATATTTTATAAAAAAATAAAGAGGAAATAGACACATATGTGATTTTTGAAAAAGAGAGGGGAGAGTAAAAAAATACAATTATTAAGAATAATTTAAAAATTATTAAAAAATCACACATCATCAAAATAAGTGAACACCAAAATAGTATAGATTACGAGCAGCTCCCAGCGAGTTCCCAAAACGAGGTGGGAGGGGCCGGAGAGCAGTTTACGTTGTTTATTTTTCCATTACCAGACTCGTTTCACTCGAAATCAATGTCATCGCTGCATTTCCTACAAACTCTGCCATCCACGATCCATATGTGGTTGCTTTCCTGTATTCGGTTAATTATATCAATAAATAATTTGATAATTATACATTAAATATAATAATAATAATAATAATAATAATAATCTATTGACACAGATCCCATCTCAAATAATCTTTTCCGTCTCCCATCCATCTAGGCATCTATCTAAATTCCGATTTCCATTTCCATTTCTTGTTTAGTGTAGAAGTAGAACTCTGTTTGTTGTTTGTGTGAATGATAGTAAATTGATTTTGGGAGGATGTCCGGAATATGGAGATGGAAGAAGCTCAGAGAAATTGCATCGAATTCAAGGTCTTGGGCGTCTTCAACGTCTACTACCCGGCCAAGTGGGCAGCGCTCGTCGCAGACATTCAATCGGGTGGCGACTCGTTTACTGCATGTGGGGTCGTATCGGCGGAGAATGAGGGAGTCGCTGATCGGAGTGCAGGAGAGATACAAGTGGAACCACGGCGGCAGTTCCCACGACGATTTCCACGCCACCCGCAGGATAAAGGCCGAAGCCAACTGCCCCCGCTGCTCCAAGCACATGGATCTCCTCTTCTCCAATCGCCACCTTCCTCTCTCCTCCAACCTCTCAATTCCTGGCGGTGGTGACCCTAATACCAACAATAAAGGAGGAGGAGGAGGAGGAGAAACCTATCAAGCCGTGAACCTTTGCCCCAGCTGTAAGACATTTTACTACTTTCGCCCATACAAGATTGCCCCACTTCAGGGCAGCTTTATTGAGATTGGTAGAGTTAAGGGGAAGGAGACCTCTGACAAGAAACCCAGCAGTAGCAAAGATGGCCACAACGATGAAGATTCTGGCAACAGACTCAGAGTGTCATTTTGGGATACTTTAAGGTCCTACGGTGGTGAGCCCCCGGAGAATTGGCCCGCTTCTCCACCTACTCCCCCTCCAGCTACGCCGGCCGGGAATGGTCTGGCGGTGCATACACCCCCTGGCCCGCCTTTTGCGCCTGGAGTTAATGTCATCCGTGCAACAGGTCCCGGTGGCTCTGGTGGAGGCGGAAGCGACAACGGGAATGGTAGTGGTGGTGGTGGCAACGTTAGTGGTTTAAAAGGAGAGAAGAATGGTTGGGAATGGGGTGGGTCAAATTTGGGGAAGGATTTGCCGACGCCAAAGGAGATCCGCAAGGGACTCGACAAGTTCGTCATTGGCCAGGGACGCGCCAAAAAGGTTCTTAACTTCTTCAGAGCATTGTTGTTGAATTAGGATTTTAACTAGGATTATTGTTAAGACTAGAATAGCTTAAATTTTTTAGGTTGCCTGCTCTTTGTTTAATCTATATTTCTATTTTATTGGTTTCTTAGTCGACGAGAATTGGGATTTTAGTATCCAAATTTAGACTTAACTCAAATTTGCTATTTTTGGTAATCTTTCTTATTGGAGCCACCTGCCTTCCAGACATTCCCTAGAACCTATGAAGAAATTAGCGCCATGTTAGTCTGTTGCAGACAAACCAGGTCACCCCTCTCCACTTGTTCATAGATGCGTTCACCACCTTCTTTCTTCTTTTTATCAAGGCCATTCCAGTGGCGGCTCTAGAAATATTTTTAAGGATATAAAACATGTTATGTCTCAAAATTTATAAATTTAATATATTGATACAGTTGTTTTCACACAAAAATCTTGTAGATAAAGTAACTTTTACAATTGTCTGTCACTACTACTCATTTTGAAATTGTTGCAAGATAACCTCGTTATCAATATTATTAAATACATTTTTTTTTCATTGTATGTAATAATTTGATTGAGTGTTTAAGTATTTCGTCAGGGTGTTTAAGCCTTTGGTTGAATGTTCAAGCCTTTTAACAAGGTGTTCAAGCATTTTAATTACGAATACAAATACAAAATATGTATATGCATACAAAAAATTAAAAATTTCAGGTTGTTCAGTTGAACACGCTAACCTACACGTAGAGCCGCCCCTGGGTCATTCAAAACTTCACATTCGCTTCACATTCGCTTCACATTCCATCAGGTAATGTGGGATGGATTAATAGCTAAAAGCTCCAGGCCTCTGCATCTTGAACCTTAAGATATACCCAAGAGCCATTACAACTCGTGCTCGAAAACCCAATTCCTAATAGCCATGAAGGTAAAATTAATTCCCAACTAGCATTATCTTGGATGTGCAATTTTAGCTATGAAATCAATCTGCTCATTGGTGGATCTAGGAATCATCTTAACCTATATGTCTGAGAGCAAGGAAACTATGTAAGTTATCTCCTATAAAGCAACCTTGCAGTCAAGAACCCATGGACCCAACCTGCAATAGTTGTCCATCTTCCTTGAGGCCTCAGTTGAACAATGCCTTACACTGATAGACAAGGCGTCCATGAGAACTTCCAACTTCCAAGAGGAGTTGAAATCTTCACTTAAATGGCAGAAATAGGGCTTGCCAACTATGAATAACTTAGTTACGAATTGACGATTGTTTTATAAAGACAACCATAAAAATGCTATTCATTTTTTTCATGCGTCAAATTCTGTAAAGGGTAGTTACAACATTGAGGATAATAAGCTTTCAGCCTCTCAATCACCTTTTGTCGCTCATACACCCTGGAATCCTACAGTTCCTTTGTTATCCAAGTGACCCAAATACAGCTGTAAAATGAATCAAACTACTCAATCCCGACTTGTGTCTTCTTTGTTAGAAATTCGTTTTAGATCGGATTATTACTTAAACAAAGCATGCTTGAACACATTTGAAGCTCATTATTTTTTTGAGCTTGGCTTGTTAGGCTTATACTCCTAAGAAAGAAAGAAAAAAAAAACCTACTCAAGTTCAGCTTGCAATCGACTCGATTAAAGCTCGTTTCAGTTCGTTTTGATTCCTAAACAAATTAAATTTGAACACATTTGTCATGCTTATTAAGATGGTTTCAAACTAAGCATGAACAATGCAATTGCTCTACTCGACTTGGCTCATTTACAGGCCTAATCCAGCCTTTCGCACTATTGCCAAACTATTCATATGTATAATATTTATTTTTTGCCTTTATTTTTAAAACACACACCTCAAAAGTATGAGTCTATTATCTACACTCTAGACACGTGCAATGCATCTAAGATCCTGGAACAAATTTGAAGAAAAATGGAGGCACTGATGAAAGTAAAAGTTTGAATTGGTGCATATAATTGGTCCTTTTAATGTAGGACAAAACCTAATGAAGGCTACCCCTTGATCATATTTGTTGGGCTAGGGGCTTTAGTATTAGGATTTAGTTGAGAAGGTAAATGTTTAGGCTTGAACTTGGGTGGATTTTTGTAGGAACTGAGCCTTAGTGTTTGCTGGTAGCTCTGGAAAGTAAGTTAATTGAAGGATGAAAGGCCATAATAAAAGATAGTGAACATAAGGGTAAGGTTATAAATTGGGTTGGAAGGTTTAAGATGTTAAAGTTGCAGTTAAGGTAAAATAGGGCTGGTTCTAGTTGTTTATATGCATGGTAGTGCTGGGATTTGAAACAAAGACAAGAAAGAAAGAAAAATGAAAATGAAGTGAATATAAACTTAGAACCTCTCTAAGGCCATCCAAGAGTTCACAAGTGAAAGATACAAAAATCTCTAGATAATCTTTTATCAATGGATCAACTTGTCTCATGAGTTACAAAGGACTGTTTCATTATAATGCTATAGTATCGTTCCTACCTTATATTAGGAATTCTCAATTCTAAACTAAGATTCCATTATTAGGATTCCCTATTTTAACCTAAGATTTAAACTTAAGAGTTGTAGATTAAATCAATCTAAAAAAAGCAACAATGGCCAAAGGATATGCTGAACAAGCTAGGAACCAATACATTATATATACTAGTGAGAAGATGGCGTCCAAGGGACGCCACAGGGGCCTGCTATAAAATTCAGTTAAATACACTGTATTCACAAAACTTTGCAAATGCACAGTATTAGTTATCAAGAGATTTTGTAGAATTTAGGATTGGTGTGAGAAAAAAATCACATCATCATTAAGTATTGTAATCATTTTGAGCTGAAATGATGAATGATCTATATAGATAATAATTTTTAGATGTTACATAATTACAATAATTTCTAAGCTTCATTATATGTTAGGCAAATACAGTAAAAAAATAAAGGAAAAAATGGTACAACTTAATAACAGAAAAAAGAGTGGAGTGTTGGCAACTGGAATCAATAGTCGCATGAGTGGCATAACTAATAGTGTCACTTTTTGAAATTAGGTTCCAGAACAAGCTGGTGGTGTTGAGGGTGTCCCCAGTTGGAGTAAAGTTTCACAAGGGACCATCTCGCACCTCGCACCTCGCACATATGGTTTTTGACCCTCTAAACCCTGATTAGTATTATGATAGAATTGCCCAAGAGTGGAGCTGAGATCCGCTCCTCATCTGTTCAATCAACAATTGAAGCTCATGATTAGCTTAATGAAATGTATTTGCATTTGTTGGAATAGGTTATCATGAAAACGATAAAAAATCTTATGGTGATTATGGGCAAGTGCATAAAACCATGTATAAGAAGTTGGAAATGCATAAAAATTTTATTTGGATGCATAAAAATAAGAGGCTATAAACATAGAAAACCATGTATAAGAAGTTGGAAATGCACGGCGTTCTAGCTGTTGAATAATGAATTGAAGCAAACTAATACCAAGTGAAAAAACTCCGCAGCAGGCAAACTAATGGAGCTGTTGCCATTGTTGCTGGGAAATGTGAATGGAGAGATTACTCCCAAGGTAGCATAACTGGCCGTCTGAAGATTTAAATTATCTCAAGCACGGGGCCTTGATAGCAGAATGTTTTGGACATGATTGGGCTTGCACCAAAGGAATTTATTATTTATCTGCTTGCCCAATTGTAGGCTGAATGTTCCCTTGTTGGATTGCTATCTGATATTTAAAGAACAACAATATTAAAAATCACAGAAAAAAGACCGCTTTTACAAACTATTAGAAAATGAATATAAGAAAAACAAAACTTACACAGTTTTCACAGACCAAACATTCAAAAGCCAAAAAATAAAATAAAGTAAACAAGTTTAGGATGTCTTCAGAGTTCTTGATACATCCATGATAAATTGTAATTTCTATAGCACAATATTATAAAATTTCAATGTGTAGAACCTTTGTTTTTCACCGCTCAAATGAAGTTCAGATTATCATCTCAATCCTCTGAAATTGTGGCCCGGTTTGGTATTGTTCCTGGTTTCTGTTTTCTATTTTAAATTTTCAGAACCACATAATTATTTCTTGCTCCGAAATTCTACCATTTTATCACCAATAGATGGGGAAAAAGGATAGATTGAAGGTGGTTCAACATTTTTATCGTCCAGGTCAATTATGTTTGGTGCAGCTCAATATAGAAGAATTAGAGTCAAACCCATCAAAATATGAAAATCACCCTCCATTATTTAATCAAATAAACTTCCAAAAAGTTACCTTTTTTCTACTATGAAATATAGATACAATAAAATTAGTGACATGACGCGCAATTGTTCAAGCCTAGAAAATTCAGATCCTACTCAGCCTTAATTCGATATTGATTTTTAGTCATTGCAATGAATTAAACTGACCCTAAGTCAAGTTAGTTACTTACCACACAGTTATTCAATGCATAGCCCCAACTCTTGGGCGAGAGAATTAAAACCCAGATGTATCAGAATAATAAGAATTACCTGGATTGGACGCTCTTGTGAACTCTGTCATGGAATTCAGCATTCAAATTAGGTTTCTCAATGCCAAAAGAACCTGAAAGAAATTTGATCAATAACAAATACTTTTAAGAAATTGCCGAAGCCCATAAATTAGGGTGATGAAAGTAAGCAGAATGTGAAGCGTGAGCAGACTCGGAGATTGAAGTTTCAATCCCACAAAAACCTTGGTCGCACAGCTGCCAAAGAAATAAGGGGTCCAGAGACAACAACAACAAAAATCAAATTCCAGATTCAGTGGATGTATTTAAAAAATTGAATTTACACAGCTATGGCACCACATATATTTATATATATATATATATATATATATATATATAGAGAGAGAGAGAGAGAGAGAGAGAGAGCAGATTAGGGCTTACTTTACAAATTTGGCTTCCATTCAACTGTAAACGAGAGAGACAGGAAGGGACCCCAGCGACGAACGATTGAAAGAGAGAGCAGAATTCCACCGTATGCGAAATGACGAAAAAGGGCAGCGTGAAATGTAGAAATAACGAAAAAGGGCGGACGAAAGGATTAGCGAAACACTGTTTTCATACACCCGGGCTTCATATATAGGGTAGATATAAATTAAAAGGGTACCCCTAATTTGTACTTATCAAAAAAGAAGGATTCCTCTAATTTACAAACTTGCCCTTCATTTTGTCAAATCCGAATTTGATCTAAGTTACGTAGTATTGTTTGGCTTCAACCAAAACCCTTGAAAACAGTCCCTTATCATGTGACAACAATGTTGGGGTCCATTGGTCCATTGGTCCATTAGTGGGGCTTAAATGGTTACTTTTTCTTTTTTCTCCCTTTCAAGCATAAATTATGAGGAGTCATTCCCACCTGCTTTCTGCTTTTTAATATTTGAAACCCTATGCCTGCAGAATTCTTACTCTGCATGTTTGTACTTAAGGCTTTTAATAGAATGCTCAGATACTTTACAGTCTCACTTCTTTTCTAACATATTATTTTAGAAAATGAATAATTTTTCTTCTATTTTAATGCAATAGATATAAATGTATATGTTATGTTAAAAGTAATCTAATATTAATTTTATTGACACACTCCCACATACCATATAAGTAAATTTATCTACTGCCATGTCTCTGTTGTAGTACATTGGAAATTGTTGTGTCAATATGTCGTGTTGTGTTGAACCAGGTATTTCATCCCATTTGAATTTAGGGAGCAAATTTTTTTACACCCTTTTCTTCAATCTTTCTAGGATCCTAGTGTTACTAAGAGATAGCATGTCTATTCATTCAGATTATTAATTATGTCGACATTTGTGAGATCATTTCAAGATTTGCAAAATTAAAATTTTTTAATTCTATTATTTTATTTTCCACTTTGTCCTTTATGTTAAATAATCTTTTTCTAAATGGAAAATAAGTTCTCCACCACATATTTTCCAGCTGGTTTGTGCTTTTTCTTGCAGGTGCTTTCAGTGGCCGTTTATAATCACTACAAAAGGATATATTATACCTCCTTGCGGAAAGGGTTAGCTCTTTACTGTCTTCCATTCTAATCATATCAGGGCCCATTAAGGGGATTTACACTAATAGTGTTGAATTTGGTACCTAAATTGTGATATTCCAGCAACACATGACTAGTAGCCTTTTAAAACTTTATTTGATTGCATTTAGTGTGTTATGATAGATCAGGGTTAGAATCTGGAATATCTGCGGCAGAAGATGATGATGATAACTTGGAGTTGGAAAAGAGTAATGTACTGTTGATGGGCACAACTGGTTCAGGTATGGTTGCTCTTTTGTTGTTTCTGAACTTTTCGTTGTGGCTTGCAGTGATAGTGGTGTCTTGGAAAATCTTAGATAATTTTATTACTTTATACAAGTTATCATCAAACAAGCTGCCTAATTAAGATTGCTCCACTGACACAATTATTGTGGACCAGGAAAGACATTACTAGCAAAAACCCTTGCTCGTTTTGTGAATGTGCCTTTTGTTATTGCTGATGCGACTACCTTAACCCAGGCAAGTTGATTGATCGGTTTTCTATTAACTTCCATGATTCTATATTGAATTGTATTGTATTGTATTGTCTTTTTTGTTGTTACCATTGTCATATTTATTTATTTGTGAACTTCAAAATGTCCAAGTAATTTTTTTTGTAAATCTTATTAAATTTAGTTTCGTTTCAATTTTTATTCTGTACACAACCACATTGACAAATTGGAAGTAATTGAATTTACAATAACAGATTTGTTCTAGGGAAAAGGGATTACAATGAATGTATAGCATTCATGTATTGCAAACTTCATACTTGTAACTTCCTCATCATTCCCACTCCTACTTAAAGTGCTAATTTATTCCTTTTTGCAGGCCGGTTACGTTGGAGATGATGTTGAGTCGATATTATATAAACTGCTTATGGTATGGTCTATGTTTTCCATGGTAATCTTGTGTACAGACATCAAAATTATTATTTATTTTTTAAATGTTGGATATAATGCAAAATTTTATGTTCTAGAGTTCTCGGTTGTATGCAGAATCTTTCTTTATTTCGGTCTTTCTATTCCCTTCATTCTTTCTTTGTTTTCCAATTTTGTTGCCCTTATTATTGTTGGATTGTGTATTTTAAAGTTGTACATTCCCCTAATTTTCTCTTCCTTTCCATCTTTTTCTTCTTTGGTCGGGGTGGGGCTTGTAATTTGGGATAGCAATATCAATCCTATATGTAGTAGCGTGGTTAAGCTTATTCTGTTGTTGAAGAAGAACAAGATTGCACTGGCCCTTCGATAATCCCTATATTTTACAAATAAATATTTCCATGGGTTGAATAATTCATATTTCAACGGGGTTGAATAATTCATAAAGCCGGTGAGCCTAATCCGCTTATCATGAGTGCAATTCCGAATGTTAGTAGTAACTTATTATTATTATTATTGTGTGCGCGCGGTTGCGTGGATGTAATGGTGTTTTCTCATTTTAATATAAATAAGTGTACTCACCTATCCAGTTGGATATGGCTTTCCATCATTCTCTTTCTCATAACATGGTATCAGAGCCACCATGAAACCCTAGCCTTCCTTCATCCACCGCCAGCCTCATGAAACCCTAACCCTAAGTCACCAATAGTCCCATCTCAGCCATTCACCAGTGCCAACCCTAACCCTAACCCTAACCCTAACTCTAAACTAGCGCCGAAAGACCCTTCCCTTCTCCATTCCGGCACTGACAGTCTCTGGGAAGCCCCGACAGGCCCTTCTCAGCCTTTTTCCAACGCTGACAGCCTTTTTTCTCCCACTTTCCAGCGTCGGCTGTCCTTGTTCAGCGCCGACAGCACCTTCTTCCCTCCTTTCGAGCGCCGAAAGTCCCTTTTCTCCCTCTTTCCAGTGCCGGTGATCTCTGTTCTCCCTCTTTCCAGAGCCAGCGACCTTTATTCTCCCTCTTTCCAGCGCCGAAACTCATCTCTTCTTTTACCAGTGCCGACAGCCCCTCTCCTCTCCTCTAGTCTAGCCGCCTGCAACTTTGGAAACCCTAGCTTCTCTCGGTACCTCCCTTTGTGTTAGCCGACTAGTGTAAGCACTATTCGATTCTTTGTTTCTTCCTCTCCTTGTTCTGACATATATATCTAACACCTCCCTCAAACTGGAGTATATATATCCACCATGCCCAGCTTGTTATATAAATATGAGACACGTGGACTTGGCAGGGATTAGTGAAAATATCGGCCACTTGGTCTCCTGTAGGAACTGACCCATAAGTCACGACACCTCTCTGATATTCCGCACGGACAAAATGGCAGTCAATCTCAATGTGTTTTGTTCTTTTATGAAATACTGGGTTTGTGGCAATATAAATAGCCGAGGTATTATCAACCCAGAGTTTGGCAGATCCTCGAAGAGGAAAGTGTAACTCTGGCAAAATCTGTTGTAGTCACATAATCTCAGTAGTTGCTAAAGCCATAGCTCGGTATTCAGGCTCAGCACTAGACCGGGAGACCACAGTCTGCTTCTTGCTCTTCTAAGAAACCAAGTTCCCACCAACAAAAATAGAATAACCAGATGTGGATTTCCTGTCAAATGTACATCCAGCCCAATCAGCATCAGAGTACCCTTCCATTCCCATATGACCATGAACAGAAAACTGGACGCCCATCCCTGGGTTTTTGAGCAAGTACCGAAGGATATATAACATTGCTTGCCAATGGAGAACACGGGGATCAGACAAAAACTGACTGAGTACACTCACTGGGTAAGCAATATCCGGACGAGTCATAGTAGTAAGATAATTCAGTTGTCCCACTGTACGACGATACTGGTCAGGATCAGATAGTGGCATTCCTTCCTTTGGTTCTAGTTTGACATTAGACTCCATAGGTGAGTCCACCCTTTTAGCATTCGTATATCCTGCACGCTCCAGATTGTCAAGAACATATTTCCGTGGAGAAATGAACACACCTTTCTCATTCCTGGTCACTTCAATGCCGAGGAAATGTTGAAGTTCACTAAGATCTTTCGTCTGAAACTTAGTACTTAGAAATGATTTAAGCTCAGCAATCCCTCCACTGTCATTACTAGTAATAACAATGTTATCCACATAGACGACGAGTAATATGCATCCCACTGAGGTATAACGAAAGAATACAGTATGATCATTTGCGGATTGCTGAAGACCAAACTCTTGTACGGCAGAATTGAACCTGCCAAACCAGGCCCTGAGAGACTGCTTTAGACCATATAAAGAGCGCTTTAATCGACGTACATGGTTAGGGGACCCCCCCCTGAGCAACAAAGCCGGGTGGTTGTTCCATATAAACCTCTTCCTCCAAATCACCATGAAGGAAGGCATTCTTCACATCGAGTTGATATAAGGGCCACTGATGAGAAGCAGCCAGCGATAAGAACAGACGAACGGAGGCCATCTTGGCAACATGCGAAAATGTATCAAAATAGTCAAGGCCATATGTCTGAGTATAACCCTTGAAACGCTCAAGGCCATATGACTGCATAGACCCATTTACAGCCGATCGCAGTTTTTTCTGGAGGAAGACTTACCAGGTCCCAAGTATTATTAGCCTCAAGAGCATTTATTTCCTCAATCATAGCTTTGCGCCACTTGGATGAGAAATAGCATCGATTACAGAAGCAAAGTATGCTGATCAAGAGTATTAATACCCCGCCGGATAGTTGCCGGTAAGCCACGATAGGATGTAGTAAATAAGGGATGATTTCTACAACTACGATAAGATTTGCGTAAAGCAATAGGAGAGTCACTTACTTGATCAGAGGTTGGATTCGGCTGGGGAGATACTGACTCAAGTAGAGGAGAAGTGGTAGAGCTTGGTGACACAGAGGAGTCAGAGGATGATGTAAGAACAGGTGCCTCGGAAACAGCAGGCAGAGACTCCTCGGGAATATCAACCGGAGGACTAGGCACAGGAGATGATGCCACTGGTAAATCAAGGGAGGACTGATACAGCAAAATCTGATCTAGACCATCATCAACAGAGGTGAAAGGTGGAGTAGCCAACCCATAGAATGAAGTAGATTCAACAAACACCACATCTCGAGAAACAATAAAGTGTCGCAAGTCAGGACTATAACATCGATAACCTTTCTGGGTTTTAAGATATCCCATGAAGACACACTTTAGTGCACGAGTATCCAACTTTGTCACATTTGGTCTGGTATCTCTCACATAGTAGACACACCCAAAGATCTTAAGTGGTAAAGAAAAAAGAATCTGTTGAAGGAGTAAAACAGACAAGGGTGTAGCACTATGTAGGATAGAGGAAGGCAAACGATTAATAAGGTAACATGCGGTCATCACAGCTTCACCCTAGAAAACTTTAGGAACCCGCATATGAAACATCAAGGCACGTGCAGTTTCTAAGAGATGTCTATTCTTTCTCTCAGCCACCCCATTATGCTGAGGTGTGTCGGGGTATGAGGTCTGGTGAATAATCCTATGTGTACGCAAGTAGGAACGCAAAAAGCCACCAACATACTCACCTCAATTATTACTATGGAGGATTTTCACAGTTGTTCCAAATTGAGTGAGGACTTCATTACAAAAGGCAGTAAACACAATAGGTAATTCAGACCGCTGTTTCATAAGATAAAGATAAGTAGTTCGAGAATAGTCATATATTAAAGTCACAAAATACCGAAAACCAAATAAAGATGTGACAAGACACGGGCTCCAAATATCGGAGTGACCTAAAGAGAAATGACTCACGGTTCTATTATTCTGTCTAGACGCATACGGCACACGCAGGTGCTTAGCAAATCTACACGACTCACATTCCAACTGTGTAACCTGACTTAAACTGGGACATAGTTT
>JAOTRH010000027.1:9028019-9054790 GCA_034768845.1 Heliamphora exappendiculata
TAACGGGATCGGCCTTGCAATATTCCGATACGTAACGGCCGATCCGTTACGTATCGGCCGTTATTTAGAACCCTGATACAAGTACATGAATTAAATCCTCAACATCTCCGGCTAATGTCCTGAAAACATCGGTCATCATCCCTACTAGATAATCGGCTACCGAGGCCTCTCTATATGAAGCCAAAACAAAGATGTCCAAGAAAAAACTACCAAGGGTGTCATCACCACACCATATATAAAGCCAAAATTAAATTGTCACTGCTTCCCACCTCAAAGAATATGTGCTTGGATAAGTTATCCCACACTTTGAGAACAACTTTCCACAAACCTCTACCACAAGTCATAGTCACTGAAGGAGTGCCCCAATCTCCTTTCTGAGAGCCATACTTTCCTTCTATCACTTTTCTCCACAGATTGTCCCTCTCCAAACAAAATCACCATGACTATTTCCCAAACGGGATATATTGAAGGCATCTAAGCTCCTAATTCCAAGTCATCCCACACTTTGCGAACAACTTTCCACAAACCTCTACCATAAGTCATAGCTACTGAAGGGGTGCCCTAATCTCCTCTCTGAGAGCCATACTTGCCTTCTATCACTTTTCTCCACAGATTGTCCCTCTCCAACAGAATATTCACAACTATTTCCCCAAACAAGATCTATTGAAGGTGGCTAAGCTCCTAATTCCAAGACTCCCTTTCTTCAGCAGACACACACCATTCTCTAATCCACCAGATGATATCTAAAATTATCTCCCATCCCTCCCAATATAAAATCTCTTTGCAGCTTTTCTAACATTCTAGCAAGTGAAGAAGGGATTATTACTTGATACATAAGCTCATGTATCAAGTAATAACAATTAAATTCAAGTAATAATCTTTTATGCAATACACTACATGCTAGGGTAAAATTCAGGGTGTTGGAATAATTGGAGATCATAACATGCAAATCCCTTAATTAAAAGTAAATAAAGAGAATGGGGGAAAATGTAGCAATGAACCCCGCGTCACGTGACTCACATTCTATCAACTTAACCACATGTGGGCCCTATTGGATAAATGTGGTCAAAATTCAATTCCCTGGGTTATAACTCAAGATTAGCCCAATGTTACTATGGCAATACCACAAGTTTGCCCCCATTCTAATGCTTTGACACCTCAAAGAATAATTTAGATTTAGTTCAATGTTTAAAAAATACAAATCTCCAACACTGTGTCCATCCAAATTTTGTGGTGTCCTACACAGAACTGTAGAATCAACCTATACGCGTCAATCAAAGATATACCATAGGAAACATCCCATAATCTTTTGATCACTCTAGTATTTTCACCATAGCATTTTGGGGCAAAATCCATCCTTTAGAATGGAGCAACCTATAAAAATTAAATAATTGAGAACTTATGCATCGCCACTAGAAAGGACATAACATGAACCAAGCATATTTATTAAAGGCAATAGATCTACCGAGGCGGGAACTTTATTGAAGCGAGATGCACATTGTTAAAAAATATATCAAGAATTACATAGGCAAGTATTAAATAGAAATTCCAAAAAAAAAAATCAAATTCAAACAAAAAAAAAGATAAATTAACATAACAAATAACACATTGTACACATTCTTCCTAAGTAAGATTTAACAATCATCCCCAACATTAACAAGAAAATCAATGTCCTCATCTACTTCATTCGATTTGAATCCCTCCACATCTTCCTCTTTTGCCTCCTCATAACTTGCATCTTCTTCATCAATGAATTGAAGCAAGGGAAAAAGGAACAAATGGAGAACGAAACCAATATCCTCTTTTTTCCCATTCATGTGAAAAAAAAAAAAAAAAGTTTCTGAAGAAAAAGAGAATTCGCTGAAACAAAAACCTTTGGCTGAATGAAACCAGTCAGTGAAATTGTGAAGACAAACTGGTAGATGAAATCAGAAATGGTGAAGTAAAGCCAGTCACTGTCTCGCTGAAAAGAAAACCAGTCACTGAAGAAACAATCACCGATGAGGACTCCAGAGAGTGAAGAGCCAAAATGAAACGAGAAGAATAGGAAGGAAGAAGAAAGAGGGATGACCTCTGAAGGAAGAAACATCATCCACTACACCACTATGGGGTGATCAAAGAATGAAGGAAGAGGGACCAAAAAAAAAAGGAAAGGGAGAAGAAGAGTGGAACGAGTAGGGGCTTACCTGGTCACCGGTCGTCTACTCTGATGAGCTCCAATGAGTTGCTTGAAGAGGAGAGAGGAGTGGCTCAAGCCATCAGCTATTCTTCTCCTTCATCTTTTCCGACAAAATAGTACAATCACAGCACTGAGGTATATTTTGACCGTTTATTTTTTTTTTGCGATTTGGTTTCCAGAAGAATGAATCGCGCCTCAAATGAAGCCTTGTGCCTAGTTGCAGGCTTTCTGTACATCGCCTCGCGTCTCACCTTTTGAGCTGCTGCTGGTGCACCTTGTGCTTGGGCGTGCACCTTTGATAACTATGGAACTAAATGATCATGTTTCACGAAAAAATAGTCATTCTATTGTGATTGCAAAATTATAAAGGACACACCCATTTCAAATCCCAATAGTGCAGAAGTTACTAAGAACAATTTTAAGTTTGGATGCATGTTATTTCTACAAGACAAGAAAATTAGAAAGAAGAAAAACTTGGGTAGAAAAGTAACATCCAAAAAGAATCGAGACCCGAGTTGTGGACTTTTGGTGAAGTGGTTGAAACGCACCAGCTTATCGAGTTCTACCAACTTTTCCATCTTACAAAACCCTGAATAAGACCATTAGCAACATGCATGCAATCAGTAAGAATATCCGTACATGCTCTTGCATCAATGCAGTAATGTTAGCAGCAAAACTGGCAACGCATATCATATAGAAGTGCTATTTCTTGCAAGAATGAAATCACCAACCACATTAAGGCACTGATGAGAAATTTCAAAGATTTACACAAAACAAACAAAAAAACCTTTAAACGAAATAGCTAAGATGGAGGGTAAAGAATTCCCTTACCAAAGTTGAATTCATGTGCACGATCTTATCAGCTGCTGGTCTTGCAATGAACAGTACCCCCAAATTTAAAATGAACTTTCCCAATATGCTCACAATTTATATCTGCCAGGAAATGAGAATGCACTATTAAAAGGATAAGCATCGGAAAACAAATGACATCAAGCAAGTTAATAATTAACCAACAACCTTGAGTCTGTTCAACTCAGGGTAGGATTCCTTTTGACATCATGCTCTTCAATTTTGTTGTTTACCATGAGCATGGAAAACATCCACGCTCTACTGCCACTAATGATTCCTTTTACAAAGCACACAAAAACTCGTTTCTCAAGACTGTAGCACACTAGCACTATAAATATAGAAATTTGCAATATCATGCAGACAGTTACATAAAGCACAAAGTACTAATAGTTGGAAGATTTGAGAATATATATATATAAAGAAAATTGTTCGCACAACACAACAGAATCCAAAAATGATAACTCGGTTAATACAGTCTTTTCCCTTTTTGATAACACAGTTAATATACATCAAAGAATAGCAAGAATCATTTCAGAATACAAAATACAGGTACAATAGGCAAAAGCCAAAGAGATGCAACCATGCAAAAAGGGCCTGAGTACTCATTTTTAACTGAATAGACAGAAAAAATCAGGCTTCCAAATAATTCTAAGACTATTCCAGATTGATGGATAAGAAATGAGAACAAGCTTATGCAAAATGTAATTTATATGCCGTACAACTCTTTTGATGATGTCAAAACAATGGAATTATTCCAACTAAAAATTGCATGTTTATGATATAATGTATTTCATCTGTAGGTGTATTAAAGATAGTGAATATATGATAAGTAATATTTTTCTTTTCTTCCTGATAAGCAATTAAAGATCATAATATATATATATATATATATATATATGAAAATAAATTTTTGACTATCAAGGCATCTTGAAAGTGATTTGCATTCTATGACTATGACATCTATATAAGATTAAGATGTATGCCATACATCACAAAGGTTGGGAGTTGGGGTATTGCTATTTGTCCAACAATAAAACTTAGAAGTGAAACTAATAGTGTTAGCATCTACAATAAAAAGGGTACAAATATCATGCTAATAACACATTCAAAATGCAAGCAGATGAAACCATGCCATAAAGGCCCAAGTACTTATTTTGCACCTGAGTAGTAAAGAACATGGACCAAGCTTAGAGATACACAATTTATCTAAGGCAATAGCGGAAAAAATAAAAAGAAACAACTTTGACAGCTAGTTGAGGGTCAAAGTTTGCATTGTGCATTTCTTTTGAGAATGTCCTAACATATGGCAGCGACCGCATTGAACAACTCTTTTTGGGCGTTTTAAACTCTCCACACGAAGGACTTTCTTTTTGGGCCTGCCAGGAGGCCTACGTGTCTTGGGTGGGCGCATCATGAGATCAACTTGGGTACCTCCACCCTCTGCTCCCTCACCAGGTTCCTTCCATAGGCTTTTATCAGGAATTGGATTTATTATATGTGAATAGCTTTCACGGTAGCTATCAATTGTGAAACAGTGCTCAGCGAACAAATGGGCATTCTGCCCACAAGAGATGAGTGCAGCAGCAGCATGTGCGCATGGTAAACCATAGAGCTGCCAACGTCGACACGAACACACTCTAGTTCGTATGTCCACAATATTTGTCCGCTCACTTGACACAATCTCAAATTCAACTTCATTTGCACGAAGTACTTGATAGCAACGAGCATCTGCAATTGCTTCAAGAATTCTCTTCTCAGCCGATGGCACAAGAATTGAGGTCCATCTCATTCCCATATTGCGACGCTCTGTAAACCAAGACGACATCTGATGGCGAATGTGCTCCATCATCTGAACAATAGGGAGTTCATGACATTCAAGGGCCCAGTTATACAATATTTCTGTGACCCCCAATGTGAAATGGCCATATCGTACCCCCTCAAAGTAGGCAACAGCCCAAAGTTGGGGAGGAAATTGCTGAAACCATGTTATGACATCTTGTGATATTTCTACCATCTCAGAGATCTTGCTTTCAAATTCAACCGCTGTAAGGGCATAAACAGCATTCCAAAAGATATTCACTAATTTTGAGTTCTTAAATGTATCACGAAAGTTCTCACTAACATGACGCAAACAAAATCCATGAAATGCGCTCGGGAAATGAGTCTCAACTGCTTCCACAATACCTGGCTGCCTTTCAGAGAGTATTGTAAGTCTAGGCATGTTGTCCGTATTAAGTCCAAGAAGCTTCCGCAATTCTGACATGAACCACATCCAATTCTCATCACTTTCCGCATCAACAACGGCAATGGCCAGTGGACACAATCCATCATCAGCATCAACAGCTGCAGCACAAAGCAATGCACCCAAATATTTCCCTTTCAGATGTGCTTTGTCAAGCTCCAAAAATGGTCTGCAAGCATTTATAAAACCGTAGATTGACGCACGGTAAGATACGAAGAGGCGCTGGAAGCAATTGTCTTGTCCAGTGGCAAAAACTGATGCAATGCTTCCTGGGTTCGTTTTCCTTATCTGTTCACAGTAAGCTGGAAGAAGGCGATACCCTTCCTCGAAAGTTCCATGTAGTGCGGCCATGCTGCGCTCCTTCCCACGCCAAGCTTGCATGTAAGACACAGCAACTCCATGCTGATCACGAATATCTTGCAGGATTTCCTTTGGCTTATACTGAGGATTATCCCGAACCCGGGCTTCAACAGACCTGGCAACCCATCCGACTGATGCTTGCTGATGGTGGAGGTTGTGAACTCCTTCGCAGGTGTGCTCCCCATGGAGTGTTCTAATTGAGAAGGTAGGAACACTGGGACATTTTGCAACATGTACGCGCCAAGGACAACCTTCCTTCGAGCATTTCGCTATAAAGCGGCTACGATCAGATTTCACAATCCGAAGATCAAAATGCAATGCTATAGCAATATCCTTAAGTCTTCTTCGACAAGTCTCGACATCAGGGAACTCCTGGCCAATAACTAAAGAATAATCTTGCAAACTAAGAGAGGAATCAGGAAGTGTGACTAGGGACTGATCAGCCATAAGATCTACCACACAAACAACCTCAGATTGTTATTCAATCGCTTTTCATCCTCATGGGGTTGTCTATGGATTTCCCCAATGTACAAGTGGGTACACTTATGACACATAACCACCAATACAAAACCCTCCCTCCAACGAGGAGGTGTTGAATTGCTGCAACAGTAACACAGAGGCAAATGAATTCAACTTCAAATAATACCAAGCAAGACAAGACAAGACCAAAAAAATTGAATATGCATTCACTTCATTCGAATGGTGGAGAAATAAATAGTGTAGTGAAAACAAGTGAGCTCATTTGGTGTTCACATTGTGGGGTTCTGGTTGATCTTGGCAGGAGTTAAGCAGGATCAGAGGAGTTGGAATTTGGTATTCACATTAAGGGGTTTTGATTTACCTCGTCGGACGACCATAAGAAAGGAGATGACTAAAAGAGGGAATCAGTTGGCGTCATGGGCGCACCCCGTATTTAGGTCCTCTGTACGAGATCCAGATACGAACGGCGAATAGTTGGTAACGGCGACGGCTATGGAGGCCTGGGGTGAATGCAGAGAGAGAAACAGAGAGTGAGGGGTTGTCGACGATTTCGCCGTAGGTAACAGAGGAAGGTGATGATGGTTAATGCAGATGCTCCTTCGGCTCGGTGGTTTCTTATTCAGAGCCCTAATTGTTGGTATTCAGCCAGGTACGGCGTCCAGAGTTCTCACCCAAATGTCCCGGGTAATTATTGTACCCTGTCACACAATAACAAAACAAAAAATATATGTACTAAAGAAAAACATAAATTTTTAATAATATATTAAAAATATCTATATTAAATGGAATAAGAATATTAATGAAATTACTCAATCTTTAAGTGAACTTTGATGACTGGTTCAATTTGAAAAAAGTTCAAACAGTCGTTGAAAAAAGTTCAAACAGTCGTTAAAAGGGGAGTTAAAATGGTTTTCAATAAATTTTTCAATTAGAATAAAGTAGAGTAAATAATAAAAAAAAAATATTTAAAAATTAATTTTAGAATGTGTACTTTGTGTACCTGTACGTTACCTTTTTTATTCAATTTTAGAGACATCTGATTAACAAATCAAGTATAAACAATTATAATTATATTTTTATAAATTTTTTTACAGAAGTCATGCAATGTATATGATACACGTTAACATTGGTCAAGGTTTGAATTGAGTAGACTGTAGAGAATCATCTACTAATCAGTGAATTTGGGGCTATAAAAAGACCAAAATCATAAAAAACAATGATAGCGTGGCACCCAGTATTTAAAATAACAAAAATAATAAATAAAATTCAAACTACAAAAAAATATAATAATACTATATTATAACAAAAATAAAATAACTTATAAAAAATATAAAGAGTTTTAATAAAAATTGAAATTTTAAATTTTACAAGCAACTATGAGTTTTAGTTAGTATTTTAATAGTTTTAATAAAATAAAATAAAAGTTAGATAAAAGTATTTTTGTAAAAATAAAAATTTAAATAAAATGCAACGATTTAAATACTAATGAAATAATAAACATTATTTTTTTTGAAAAATTAAGGCCACCTATTGTTTTATAATCATGATAAATATGATATTTTGAAAAATAATGTTAATAAAAGTTAGTTATTGTTTTAAATAATCATAATTATTAAAAGAAAAATAAATAATGAGTAATTTATAAAAAGATTCAAAATAAAATTTCTAACAAATTCTTACGTTTAATTTTAAAATTTAAGTCAAAAAATATACATCTAATTAAAATTTAGATAATCAAATATCAAGATAAAAATTTATTACATGATTAGAAAATTTTTATCCAAATTCTAATTACATGATCATTCTTAAAATGATATTAAGGTTCTGTTTGTTTTGACGTAATATATTTTACCTAGAAAAATATTTTATATGTAAAATAATTTTGTAAAAATAATTTTTTTATTTGTATTTTTTGACATTTTGTTAACATTTGAAACATATTTTCAATGAAGAAAATTTGGTAAAAGAATTGAGTGGAGGGGTGCAAATGTGCAATTCTAAAATTAACTTACTGAGTTAATTTTTTGTAAGTCAAATTTAGTCCAATGAGATAAAATATTTTATTAAAAAAAATATTTTTTATAAATATTATCAATCAAATAATAAAAAATAAGTAAAATATTTTATAAAAAAATATTTTACGTCAAACCAAATGGAGCCTAAAAATTTATCTCGAATTTTTAGAAATTTTATGAGTTTAAAAATTTATAGCCATTAAAAATACTAATAATTGATAAATTATAATAAAATATATTAAATAGATAAATAAATTTAGTAAAAATTTTAACTATACGATAATTTATAAAAATATATTAAAAGTTCATACCTAAATTTTTAAATTAATTCAAATTAAAAATTTTACATTAAAAAATTTTCAATATATTAATTTTCAATTACACTACACTTGGCACACATGCAAAAATCAGTGATGCATGAGGGACAGGTGTCCCTTAATTTGAATAATATTATTTTTAAAATAATATTTTATTTAAATTATTAAATATTATATTTTTATATTTTAAATAAAAAAATAAAAAAAATAATATATTTTATTAAATATATTAATAATTATAAAATTAAAACACCAATTAAACTTATTTCAAGTGCTTTGAATATTTGCTCCTCCGCAAAACTTAAGCACATGCCAACCATCGGAGACTCATTGCTAAAAGTAAAGAAATAAAGAAAAAAAATCTTTTTAAGGGATATTATATATAGTGTTTATATATATTCAGAAAGCTGAAGCTTAAAGCTTCAAGGAGGAGGAAAACAGTAGCTTCGACAGAAGTCGAAGGAGGAAGAAGATGCCGCAACTCAGTCGTACACCTCCGCCACCAGCCACCGTCCCCCCTGCTCGCCGACGATGCCAACCGCTAGTCTCCGTCCACCGACACCGGGGCCACGCCTCCGGCGACACCAACCCCCGACGAACCACCTTCTCTCTCTCTCTCTCTCTCTCCTTCTTCTCTTTCCCTCTCTCACTGTAACTCTCTCTCCCCCTCTCCTCTTGTGTATCCCCCTCTCCACATATTGTTTACATATCTCTCGGGCGCCACCATACGGCACACCGAGCACCTCCACACCATATCGCCACCACCACACGAGCACATCGGCATCACCGAGCGCCTTCATGAAGGGTCTGTGAGTGTTTCTTTGGGGTTTTGCGTGTGCGTGTTTTGTGTTTGGGGCTGGGTGTGTGTGTTTTAAACCTGTGTGTGTGTATTTGAATTATGCAGTGTGTGTTTGCTTGAGTTGTGTTGATCATATGGTTTATGTGTGCGTGAGTTTATTGTGTCCAGTGTGTTGTTTATTTAATTTTAATGGTTTAAATTAAAAAAAATAAAATTATTTAAAAGAAATTCTTAACATACTCAATGATAAATCTTTTTATGTGGATTTTAGAAATTTAGAGATTAAAATACAAAAATTTTAATATTTAGGTAGAATAAAGGACTTTTTAAAATATTAACCAATTAGACCAAGTTTTTATTAAAATAAGTGTTTAAAAGGTTTTTAAACTGTTAAAAATTGAAATACATAGTCAAATATAAAAATAATATAACGAGGAACAATACATGTGAAAGCATGCCATTAATAATTGTAACTTGATAGTACATTATGTTCTAATAAATAGTGTGTAATAATACATTCTATGGTAATTATACATTGACATACTTACTTTTTTATTTACTAATATATATATATATATATATATATATATATATATTATGATTAGTAAATTTTTATAGACTTTACCACAGTTTTTTTAAAAGTCTATAGTTTGTATGATTTCATTAATTTCATTGTACATATAGTTCATTTTAATTATCATTTACACTACATTTTACATCTAACAAGTTTTATTATACCTTAAACACAATATTACGTTCTTTTATTTAAACATACCACATTTTATTTTTGCAAACTATGGACTTTTAAAGTAATCTTATGTTTAAAACAGAAATTTAAAATAAATTCTAAAGAAGAATTTAAAATGTAATTTTATCTTTAAATTCTTGAAGTTTAGACTTTGCTTTTTATACCGAAAATAAATATTTTTATTAAGAGATGCAAGCATAAAGTTTTTTTAGAATAAGTACTAACTTCCTTTTTAGATAAATATTATAAAACATATCTTAGAAAATAAAGTATATCAATTGGTTCTTATGAGCAAATGTATGAATATCGTACTGAAATTTTTATTTTTATTTTGTTTAGATTTGGGATTATTGAGCAAAATTTTACAAACTCTTGGACACGTCAAGTGAACTTTATGATATATGGATTAATTTAGTTTTCAATTACCGTTTTATAATGATTTTGAGGTGTACCACTATTGAGACTGGTGGAAAATGATTGTAAAAATATAAATATTATAAAGATAAGAATGATAGTTTAAATAGCGTCATGTTCAGTCATGTCCGTTAGAGGACGATAAAGCATACTAGCAAGGTGATGTAATAAGGGCGACAGGTCACGGCCAGGTGACTAGGGAATTATTATTTTCACTGCGGATAACTCCATGGATTGCTGGTAAAATTGTTTAATTTAATATTATTTTAAAAATAAAAAGCGAGTAATAACTCAGATATCTATACACTTACACTAGTTTCGCTAATGATTGTTAAAATCATGTTTCAGGTGATGGTTAAATGAGTTTGGTGGAGTAGATGTTTTTTTTTCAGGATGAGGTGTCAACATTTTCTTAATATATGCACTTATGCACTAGTATTCTTTGAGAATTTTTAAAAAGATTGTTGGGATAATTTTTATGAAATTAATTATAAAAAAAAGTCATTTTACAACAAAGCAAATTGAATGAGTTATTAAAATAAGAGACCTCAGTTGGATTTTGATTCATTAACCGGTCACGAACTCTATTTTAAGAAATGGGTCGTGACAGAGATGGTATCAGAGTAAAGATTTTTAGAACCCAAAGTAATTTTTTTTTTATTTTTAAAATAGAGCTTAGGGCACTTACACCACATTTGTATACTTTTGTGTGCTTATAATGGTTTAGATATATTTTTAGGTGGGTCAGTTAGTGATTGCCCTTATGATAGTAGATACATTTGGAAAGTATTACCCTATTATACCCACCTATAGCATTCTCGTAGGAACCACTTAAAGCAAATCCTTTGAATTTAACCACATACGAAGTTTTCTCAACTAGTAGAAATTCTGATAAGAATAGGGAACAAAAGACTATTTTACCTAGGTTCAACAAGACGGGCGGTAGTCATATACTATATGAGAAAAGCATAGAAAAAAATGACAAATAAGAGCACCATAAGTAAGTGAATAGACGCCAAGATAGTTAACTTCTCCAAAATCTTGCTTCAAACCCAACAAAGTTACTATGAACCACATCAAGCAAAGGCTAGTCGTAAAGTGAGTTAGGCTAAATCCATGCCCCGATAGAATTTATTCCTCGCACCTCAACAATGGCCCCTTTACATCCGGTGATGATTAAGATTTTTAGTCAAAATGCCTATAGATGATTAGGAGAATGGAGGGACAAGAGTGGATAGTTTTTACACATGGTATAGCATTGGATAGAATTTTAGAAGCTCGTTTGCCAGTTTTTGCATTTTTTATGTGTTCTTACTGATATTCTATTATAAATAAGTATTTGTCTACTTCTCAAAACACTTTTTTATGTGAAGCTATAGTACTTGCAATGTGTTTTATTCTTCGAACACCACACATTAGAAAGATAATACGATAATTTCGGTAAGCACCTTAGAATCTTATAGAAAATTCAACGTGAGAAAATCCTTAAAAATAAAATCATAAGAACTCCCTAAGATTTTGTTAAATCAATAGGGCAATTATCCTTGAATTTCAATGAGAAGAATGTCTGATCACTGTTTCTTCTAATGGGAAGTCTGCGAAAATTTATCAAGTTGAGTTCATTCTTTTAAGACACCAACTCCATTAAAACAAAAATTGTAAAATATTTTGTGCAAAATATAAACTTATTCAACAAAATTTTGTAATTTTAACCACAACCTTTATAAACTGTAATTATGTTTTCCATTAGTAATAGCACGCAAAACCAAATCACAACCAATGTAGGCAACCAACTAGAACAACTTCAGCGAAAAGTAGATCAGCTACTTAAAATAATTCGGCACCAACAATAAGTAATGTAAGCTTACTTCCAAATTGACACACTTCTACAACCCGAACAAAGAAAGGATAACGAACATTCGAAAAATTTAGAAAGCTTGCGTTCTGATATCGAAAGAAAATCCAAAAAGATACCCAACTTAGGTGTGTTACAAGGAAAAATTAACTGAGAAAAATATAGGTACCTATGTGACTCCTGTAGAAAAGAATATTCTGGAAAATGCGGGAAATCAATAAAAGGATGTAAAAACTGCGGGGTGAGTGATCATCTTCGAAGAAAGTGTCCAATGAATCAAGAAGAAGTAAGAAAGACGACAAAAGACGGGAGCACGAGCCAGAACTCAGAGCTAAAGATTCTGGAAAGTCATGGTTTGAATCTAAACCCACAAATTGAAGATGCGAGAAGGCCACAAAGCAAGGAAGACAACCAAAGACAAGGAAATGTGTTTATCTGTGATACCTTAGCATCCCACATCGAAAAAGGGAGAAAGAGTTCCTGAGTTATAAAGAAAAGACCTTAGAACCTTACATAGTAACGAGGCCTTTTCTCAGGTGGTAGAGAGCCTAGCAGAACTCCGTAATTAAGCGTGTTTGGGCGGGAGCAATGCAAGGATGGGTAACCTCCTGGGAAGAACAAAACCGTGAGGGTTTTGCCCAAAGCACAATATCGTTGCCATGAGAAGGGTTGAGATATTACAGATGGTATCAGAGCTGACTCTCTCCACCTCCGAGTATGGGCCCTTACCGTCTCGCGTGACATGTGAGCGGGTTACTGAGTGCACATGTCGATAAGGACTGGTAGGCTATCAGAGCTGGCATGCCACTGCACGGGGATGTGCAGTCTTAAATGGGTGAATTGTGATACCCTAGTATCCCACATCAGAAAGGGAGAAGGAGTTTCTAGGTTATAAAGGAAAAACCTTTGGCCCATACATAGTAACGAGATCTTTCCTAGGTAGTAGAGACTCTAGCAGTACTCTGCAGTTAAGCGTATTTGTACGGGAGCAATACAAGAATGTGTGATCTCCTGAGAAGAACAAAATTGTGAGAACTTTGCTTAAAGCGAACAATATCGTTGCCATAAGAAGGGTCAAGGTGTTACAGAACGCTGAACTACGGAGTTCTGCTAGGCTCTCTACCACTTGGAAAAATGCCTCGTTGTTGTATAAGGGTCCAAGATTTTTCTTTTATAACCTAGGAACTCTCTATCCATTTTCAACATGGGATACCAGGATATCACAATCTACCCCCTTAAGATTGTACATCCCTGTGCAGTAACCTGCCAGCTTCGATAGCTTGCTAGTTCTTATCGACCCGCCCATTCAGTAGCCCGCTCTCATGACAAGTGAGACGGTAGGGCCTAGACTTGGAAGTGAGGAGAGTCGGCTTTGATACCATTTGTAACACCCTGACCCTTCTTGTGGCAACGATATTGTTCACTTTAGGCAAAATTCTCACGATTTTGTTCTTCATAGGGGGTTACCTATCCTTGCATTGCTCTCGCCCAAACACACATAACTGTAGAGTTCTATTAGGGTCTCTACCACTTAGAAAAAAGTCTCGTTGTTGTAGAAGGGTCCAATATTTTTTTTATAGCCTAAGAACTTGCTCTCCCTTTTCGATGTGGGATACTAGGATATAGTAGAATTTTGAAGTTAAGCGTGCTTGAGTAGGAGCAATGTAAGAATGGGTGACCCCCTAAAAAGAACAAAATCATGAGAATTTTTGCCCAAAACGAACAGTATTGTTTTCACGAGAAGTGTAGGCGCTTGCCGTCTCGCGTGACATATGTTAAAGGAAATACTGCCAAGATCATTATTTTTGCAAACGATTTTTGATAAAGAATTAACTGGACAGGTAAACGATGAAACGAGTTCTAGATAAAAATTTTGACGACGAACGATCAAAATAAAACCTGTGCAACCAAAGTTAATTTAGAAGAATACCTTTTGTTGATCGATTCTTGAACTACAATTTGATTCCCAGTTGAAGCTCCTATTAGATCTCCTACTGTATTTTCTTATACGATTCTCGAACGTAGTGTGGGCTACGGACTATCGAGAACTCGTACCGACAGAACACAGATATATTTAGTCTTGAGAGAACAAATATGATATATCAATGATAAAACTGGTCCAGCTTACCCGTATATATATATATGGCTGCAGTAGAAACTTGAGAAATAATTATGAGTAAGACTTCCAGTGGAACACATCACCTACCAGCGGTTTATGCAATTATGGAAAGATGTAGCGGTTACTGCAATTTTTATAAAATACTAAATTACAGTCCACACTACTAAAGAACTGTAATTGCACTATGATCCATAATCTCAAGATCTTCTTACATTGAACTCCTGTTATTAAATGCTTACCATTTCTCTCCACGTTAAGATTTTCGATACCCACTAATTAAATTTAATTACTGACAATTTAATTTAATCGGTATCTTAATATTTCTTAAGTCTTTCCATTTAACTTATTTGACCGTCAGATAATAAAATCTACTTGCAGGGTTTGGCTCAGTCAAAACTTATAAATTTTCTTAAGGGGGTATCGTCAATCTCGATCTTTCGGGATGTGAATTCCGTCAATAATTAATATTTTTTATATAAATAATACCGCTATCCAACTCACCGGGAATATAGACCCATATAAGATCGCATCATTTAATGAATCAAAATAACGAATATTAAATATATGCAAATTAATAATTATTTCAGGATTAAGAGAGTAAGCACTATTCATAATAATTTTGGGGTGTGAATTAATTTATATAGTCAGTATAAAATTAATTATTTCGAATGTCACGTTCAATACACACAAAGTGTACTAGTAAAGAGAGTCAGAACAATAAATGACGTTATTATCTGTTCCCTGTAACCAAGACATGCATACTAAAACTCTGTGCTATAGTCGTACCGATGTTATATTCATTTCCATCTAAACCGTGAACAAAAAATTTATATTCTTCAATAACTTAAAATCTGATCTTCTATGTGTAAACCGTACTCTACACAATATATTAAATATTATACAGAATATCGGATATTCATGCATAACATTGAAGAAATGATACACAAATATTGCTCATAAAGATTATCAAAAAATAAAAAATTAATTTTATTAAAATAAAATTAAATACTAAAAATATGATTTTCAGTATACCAACCCTAACAATCTCCCACTTATACTGAAAATTATGCTGCCATACATTTGACTCCCATGCCATTTACATGACTATCAAAAATCTTAGCCGGTAAGCTCTTTGTAAAGGATCTGCAAGCTTGTCTCCTGATGCAAGCTTTATGTCTCACTGAAAATCAAAGTTTATGTACTCCAAAAGTACTGGATTTTTTGCCTAGTAAACCAACATATAATCTTTAGTTCTTTTCAGGTACTTGATTATATTCTTTACCGTAGTGCAATACTCATGTCTTGGATTAGACTGATATTTGCTAACTATGCCAACAGTAAAGCAGATATCGGGTCTAATGCGAAGTATAGCATACATGAGGCTTCCTACTGCCGAATCATAAGGAACCGCCTTCAACTTCTCTATCTCATCATGTGTCTTTGAACACTGATCCTTAAATAGAGTGATTTTATGCCTGAAAAGGAGAAATCTTTTCTTAAAATCCTGCATACTAAAACGAGTAAGGATATCATCGATATATTTTTCTTGTGATAAGCCCATCATCTTCTGTTTCCCATTTCGCACAAGCTTGATCTCAAGAATGTGACTAACTGCTCCCAAGTCCTTCAAATCGAACTACCTAGATAACCATACTTTAATCGTAGATAATGTCCCCACATCATTTTCAGTGAGCAAGATATTGTCTACATAAAGTACTAAGAAGATCACCACGCTTCCGTCACGCTTCTTGTACACAGGACTCATTTAGACTTTGATCAAAATCATAAGACTTAATGGCTTGATCAAATCGAGTGTTCCAGTACCTCAATGCCTGCTTAAGTCCATAAATAGATCTCTTAAACTTACATAACATGTGTTCCTGGCCATTTGCAATGAATCCGTCTGGTTGTATCATATAGATATACTCGTCAAGACTTTCGTTAAGAAAAGCTGTCTTGACATTTATTTGTTAGATTTCGTAATCGAAAGGTACGACAATGGATAAGAGAATCTGGATAGACTTAACATGGCTACTGGCGAAAAGGTTTTCTCATAATCGATCCCTTCTTTCTGAGTGAACCCTTTAGCAATAAGCCTAGTTTTGAAAGTTTCAACCTTTTCGTCTACTCATCTCTTCTTCTTTTAGATCCACTGCATCTAATAGATTTTATCCCTTCGGGTGGATCTACAAGTTTTTAGATCTGATTGGAATACATAAATTCAATCTCTGAATTTATAACCATTTGTCAAAGATTTTCATATTTGTCTTTTAGTACTTCATTGTAGTTATAGGGCTCAGTATCCAGTTATGTTGGAATTTTGTTAAACGACTCTCCCAAGAATATATACCGATCAAGTTAATGAACAACCCTCCCACTACGACGAGGCACTACCTGTGTCTGTTTACTAGCAGTAACAGACTGTGCAGAATCTGAACTCTGTGCATCAGCACCCTATTCTTAATTTGCACCTGTCCTGATAATCCTCCCACTACGATGAGATAATGGAATATCAGTGACTTGTGGTTCCTCTTATGTTCTATTGGTATTTTTTTTCAATTTTTCCAGAACAATTTTGCTATTGGGCTTGTGATCCATAATATAATCATCTTTCAAGAATCGGGCATTGGTGCTAACAATGACCTTATGATCCTTAGGGTTATAAAATAAACCACCCTTCATTCTCTTGGGATACCCCACAAAACAATAGACTTTTCTCCTCGATTCCAACTTACCCGTGTTCCTTTTCAGCACATGTGCTGGACACCCCTAAATTCGAATGTGTTTCAGACTAGGCTTACACCCGATTCACAATTTTATGGGAGTGAAAGGTACTGACTTAGAAGGTACCAAGTTCAAAATGTAAGTCGCTGTCTCTAAAGCGAGTCCCCAAAACGAATCTGATAAACCTAAATAACTCATAATTGACCTTACCATCTCCATAAGAGTCCTATTCCTTCTTTATGCTAAACTATTTTGTTGTGGAGTGCCAGGTGTAGTCAATTGGGATGTAATCTCCTATGATGACAAGTAGTCCTTAAACTCTCCAAAGAGGTATTCCCCACCACGGTCGAATCGTAGTGATTTGATACTTTTACCCAGACGCTTCTCTGCTTTCGCCTTGAATTCTTTGAATTTCTTAAAGTATTCAGACTTATGGTGCATCAGGTAAATGTATCCATACCACGAGTAGTCATCAATGAAACTAACAAAATGCTCAAAGCCCTCCAGTTGGGATTGTCATAGGACCACATTGTTAGGGTTGGTATACTGAAAATTATGGTTTTAGTATTTAATTTTATTTTAATAAAACTAATTTTTTATTTTATGAAAATCTTTATGAGCAATGTATGTGTATCATTTTTTCAATATTATGCATGGATGTTCGATATTCTGTATAGTATTTAATCTAGTGTGTAGAGTACGCCTTACACATAAAAGATCAGATTTTAGGTTCTTGCAGAATATAAGTTTTATGTTCACAGTTTAAATAAAAATAAACATACTATCGGTACGACTGTGGCACAGAGTTTTAGTAGGTATGTCTTGGTTACGGAAAATAGATAATAGCGTTGTCTATTATTTCGACTCTTTGTGCCAGTACACTTTGTGTGTATTGAATGGGACATTTGGGGTAATTAATTTTGTACTGACTATATAAATTAATTATTAACCGAATCCACATCTCGATAGATCTGGATTGACGAAACCCCCTTTAAAAAATTTATAAGTTTTGACCGGACCGAACTCTACAGGTGAATTTGATTATCCGGCGGTCAAATAAGTTAAGCGGAAGGATTTAAAGAATATCAAGATGTCGATTAAATTAAATTATTAATAATTAAATTTAATTGACGGATATCGAGAATGTTAACGTGAAGAGAAATGGTAAGCATTTAATAACAGGAGCTCAATGCAAGAAGGTCTTGAGACTATGTGTCATAGTGCAATTATAGTTCTTTAGTGGTGTGAACTGTAATTCAGTGTTTTATAAAAATTACAAAAACTGCTTCGTCTTTCTACAATTACAGAAACCGCTGGTAGGTATTTATGTTCCACTAGAAATCTTACTCATAATTACTCCATAGGTCCCTGCTGTAGCCCTATATATATGCGGGTAGGCTGAACTAGTTTCATATCATTGATATATTATATTATGTCTCTCAAGACTAAATATATCTGGGTTCTGCCGGTATGAGTTCTTGATAGTCTGTAGCCCACACAACGCTCGAGGATCGCATACGGGAATACGGTAGAAAATCTGATAGGAGTTTCAATTCGGAATCAAATCGTAGTTGAAGAATAGATCGACAAAAGGTATTCTTCTAAATTTACTTTAGTTGCACGGGCTTTATTTTGATTGTACAACGTCATAAGTTTTATCTGGAGCTCGTTTCGGCGTTTGTCCGTCCAGTTAATTTTTTTACCTAAAATAGTTTACAAAAACAACGATCATGTCAGAATTGCCTCCAACAATTGGTATTAGAGCCATTTTATTTTTTTATTTTTGGTTATCGGGGCCGGGTAGATTTAGAACTGTTGCTAACTTTATTTTGCAGGCGTTCTAATCTGGATTTTATGATCATCTATTTTTTTCATATTTGATTGAATGCGTGCATGGTGATTTAATTTTTTAAATTACGAGGGTTGACCGTGATAAATTAATTTTTTGATTGATTGTAAACTCTACGGAGGCATATGATCAATGTAAAAATTATTATTTTTTAATTTTTAGTTTTTATTTTTTATTTTTTTATGTAATCAAAATAAAATAAAATAAAAATTAAAAAGAAACAAGAAGAACACAACAGAAAGCGACGGCGCAAGTCCAAATGGAGCAAAAATATTTTTTAGCAAATAGCCGGCTAATGGCAACACAATCCAGTGGTTTCCAAGCAAATCCAAGGCTGTTTCGGTTGTTTGGATTAATGGATGCTTGGGATTAGTGATGTCTCCAACACAGCAGCCGTCGATTTTCTTAAAACACTAACAGCAGTTTTTTATTTCAATCAAAATCGCAGTGCAAATCCAAAGCAGTGAGCGCCTCCAACGCAGCAAGAAGGAGCCAAACGCTGCCTTAAGGCAGTGACGTTATTCCAAAGAAGTGTCTCCAATGTAGCGGTTTTTCTTCCAAACCAAACAGGCGCTAAAAATCACAACCCAATGTTTTGATAATCCATCAAGCAAAAGCCAAACAGCACCAGGCAGTTTCCATAGGCCTTTTCGGAGTAGCGGTTTTTCGCCTCCAAAGCTGTTTTAGCAGCAGGCTTTTTGCACAAAACAGTTTCGGCGCAGTTTCCGCAGCAAGCTGATTGGCTAAGGCATCCCACGAGGTTTACAACACTAAGCAAATGGAAATCCCAGTTGTTTCCCTACTGTTTCGGAAATCCCAGGAGCTGTTTGGTTGGCTTGAATTTTTTGATATAAATTGATCAAAGAGTTGTGTCGCAAACGGGATACGGGAAGTTTATTCAGAAAAGGATTAGTAAAGCTTATCTTTTTTTTTAACAAGAGACTGAAACTCGAGTTTCAGATGGATCATAAAATCAAAATATTTTTTTTATATATCTTGTATTTAATTTTTTTATTAACTGCGTAAATGATATATATTAGTTTTATTTATCCTGTTAATTTAATTACTTTAAAAATTTAGTTTTAATTAAATTATTTTGTAATAAAAAATAAAATTAAGTTTTTTTAATTAATTAATTTTAATTAAATAAAAAAACTTTAGATATTTTATTTTTTTTCAAAATATCACATTTAAGATGATTTTTTTAAAATTAGATATCTTGAAAAAAACGTGTGAATTAATTTTGAATTTTGAATTAATTAAATAAAAAAATATTTAATCGAAATAAATTATTATTTTTCAAAAAATATGAAACGAAAAATAAAATAAATAAATGTCTTTAATCACTACCTTAGTTGAAAAGTTACTGAAAAAATTGTGCATTTATTAAATTTTATTTATTACGCATTTAAACACGAAACGATGGTTTGATAAATCAGAATACTTAAAATTGTGTACACGAAAAAATGTTTGATTCTTTCAGATCTTATATTTTTTGAAATTAATAAATTTATTTTAATTAAACAAATTTTTGTAATCCTAAAAAATATTGTAAAAATCTAAGTGGGAGAGAGAATTTATTTACAGATAAATCATGCGGTCTCCATCACCAGTTTGTAGGCGATGCAATTAAACCCTACATGTTGGCAATAAGACATTCCTCCCCATCGGACATATTAATTGCGGTATCGTCAGTACAAACCTCATTTAGGGATAATTCTGGATAATTGTTAGTGTGGATTACTTCGCCATCTGAAGAGTTCATTACGAAGCGAATGATTTGAAATTAGGTGATGGTTAACACTTACCTGTATATAGTAGTATACTCTCTATCTGAGTTACTGTAATTATATACTGGACTGAAACTATGCCAGCTATTTAATTTTACTTGGCATAGTCAGTTGCCTAGATAGTAAAATTAAAAAGAATTATCCTATCTGGTCTTATGAATAATAGTAGACGTTCACCCATCGTGGCATGCTATTCTCAAGTTACCAAACTGCTGGCGAATTAATTTTAAAATGGTAGAGAGAACAAAATTAAAATAAATTCAAAGTTTTTCTCATCATAATTAACGATTTTTTAATTATGTGATTATCAGGATTAAAATGAATTTCAACCCACTCACTTTAATACTCAAAGAAAATAAACTAACGGGACTAATTTTTGTTGACTAGAAATGTAACTTGAATATAACTTTAACTACAAATGGTATTCATTCAATACCAAAAAATGTGTCTATTTTAAAAAAAGGTTCTTCCTCGGGGCCGAAAGGCATAAAGAAAAAAAGATTCAGAAACAGGGAGACATAGTTTCCAGGGTAGTTAGTAGGCCATGAACTGGTGTGAAAAGCCGAAAGAAAAATATTTTCACTGCAACCAGACCGGGCACTGAAAAAAGCTATGTCCACTATTTCTCGGAAGACAGAACAAATAAGGTAATTTCTGTTAACTGGTTGTGAAACACATGTTTAGCGGCGTTATCAACCGGTATCTGGTGTGTAGATATGGGAGCCGCTAATCATGTTTGCAATTTATTGTAGGGGTTCTAGAAAACCTGACAATTTAGTGATGGGGAGATTTAGCTGCATATCGGCAATAATACAAAGATAACAGCAGTTACAGTAGAAGATGTCACTTTCAGTTTTGGTAGAGATTGGATTTTAATATTAAGAGATTATCTTTATGTACCTTCCATTAGAAGGAATTTAGTTTTTATTTCTGGATTGGCTAAAGACGGATATTTGGTTTATTTTAATAACTCTGTGGTTATTAAGGATAATAAACGGGTTATCCGTTCTGGTACATTGGTGGATGATCTTTATATTATTACTCTAATCTCTCCTATACTGCAACTAATTAAAATGAATAATACATCTACTTTACCATATATGAGAAAGTTTCCTTCTTTAATGAGCTAAACGTTTCTTTGGCACTTACGCTTGCGTCATATTAATGTAAAAAGGATAAGCAGACTGGTAGCAGATGGACCTTTGAGTTCCTTAAAAGTAGAGGCACTTTCAGTCTATGAATCTTGCGTAAAGGGTAAGAGATCAAGAGACCCTTTTCGGTCAAAAGCTATAGAGCTAAAGAACAGTTGGAGCTAATTCATTCTGATGTATGTGGTCCTGTGACAATCTAGGGCTAAAGGTGGCTTTGAGTACTCTGTCAGTTTCATTGATGATTACTCAAGGTATGGATACATATACCTGATGCACTGTAAGTCTGAATGTTTTGAGAAATTTAAAAAATTCAAGGCGAAGGCGAAGAAACGTCTGGGTAAAAGTATCAAATCACTACGATCCGACTGCGGTGAAAAATACCTCTTTAGAGAGTTTAAAGACTACTTTTCATCAGATGGGATTACATCCTAGTTGACTGCACTTGACACTCCACAGCAGAATGGTGTAGTAGAAATAATGAATAGGACTCTTATGGAGATGGTAAGGTCAATGATGTGTTATTCAGGTTTACTAGATTCATTTTAGGAACTCACTTTAGAGACAGCGGCTTACATTCTGAACTTAATACCTTCTAAGTCAGTACTTTTTACTCCCACAGAATTGTGAACCGGTCGTAAGCTTAGTCAGAAACACATTCAGATTTGGGAGTGTTTAGCACATGTGCTGAAAGAAAACATGAGTAAGTTGGAACCGAGGACGAAAGTCTGTTTCTTTATAGGGTATCCCAAGGGAATAAAGTGTGGTCTATTTTGTAATCTTACGGATCAGAAGGTCATTGTTAGCACCAATGCCCGATTCTTGAAAGTGAATTATATTATGGATCACAGGTCCAAAAGTAATATTATTCTGGAAGAACTAAGAGAAAATATCAGTACAATGGAAGAGAAACCATAAATCAATGATATTCTATTACCTCGTCGTAGTGGGAGGATTATCAGAACAGGTGCTAATGCACATGGTTCAGATTTTGCACAACCTATTACTGTTAGTACATAGACACAGGTAATGTCTCGCTATAGTGGGAGGGTTATTCATCAACCTGATCGGTAATGTACTTGGGAGAATCGTTTGACAAGATCCCGACAGAACTAGATACCGAGCCCTGTAACTACAATGAAGCACTAAAAGACAAAGATGCAGATCTTTAGCAAAGGGTTATGAATTCAGAGATGGAATCTATGTATTCCAATTAGGTATGAGAACTTGTAGAACCACCCGAAGGGATAAAATCCATTGGATGCAAGTGGATCTATAAGAGAAAGAGAAGAGCAGACGGGAAGGTTAAAACCTTCAAAGCTAGGCTTATTGCTAAAAGGTTCATTCAGAAAGAAGGGATCGACTATGAGAAATTTTTTTTGTCAGTAGCCATGCTTAAATCTATCCAGATTCTCTTATCTATTGCCGCACATTTCGATTAGAAAATATGGCAAATGAAAGTCAAGACAGCTTTCCTTAACGGAAGTATTGACGAGTGTATCTATATGATACAACCAGACGAATTCATTGCAAAGGGCCAGGAGCACATGTTGTGAATATTTAAGAGATCTATTTATAGATTTAAACATGCATCGAGGTCTTGGAACATTCGGTTTGATCAAGTTATAAAGTTTTATGATTTTGGTCAAAGTCCGGATGAGTCCTGTATGTACAAGAAGGGTAACGAAAGCGTAGTGATTTTTTTAGTACTTTATGTAGACGATATCTTGCTCATCAAAAACGATATGGGGGCATTATCTATGATTAAAGTATGGTTAAGCTTGTGCGAGATGGGAAACAAAAGATGATGGGCTTATCACAAGCAAAATATATCGATGATATCCTTGCTCGTTTTAGCATGCAGGATTCCAAGAAAAGATTTCTCACTTTCAGGCATGGAATCACTCTATCTAAGGATTAGTGTCCTAAGACACTTGATGAGATAGAGAAGATGAAAGCAGTTTCTTATGCTTCGACAGTAGGAAGCCTCGTGTATGCTAATACTTTGTACTAGACCCGACATCTATTTTTCTATTGGCATGGTTAGCAGATATCAATCTAACTTAAGATAGGAGCATTGAACTGCGGTAAAGAATATAATCAAGTACCTGAAAAGGACTAAGGATTATATGTTAGTTTACCAGGTAGAGAGACTAGTACCTTTGGGGTACACTGACTCAGATTTTTAATCTAAAAGGAATTCCCGTAAGTCTATCTCAGGATATGTGTTTACCTTAGGTGGTGGAACTATATGTTGGAGGAGTATTAAGCAGTCTTGCAGTGCTGATTCCACCATGGAAGCCGAGTATATGGAAGCTTCTGAAGCAACTAAAGAGGCCATTTGACTCAGGAACTTCTTGTTGGATCTAGAGGTGGTACCTTCAGTTCAGTCAGCTATTACACTTTACTGTGACAATAGTCGAGCTATTACAAACTCGAAGGAGCCAAGGGTCCATAAGAAATGCAAGCACATTGAGCATAAATATCACATGATACGAGAAATTGTATAGAGAGGTGATATTACTGTGACTAAGATTGTATTAGAAAACAACCTTGTAGATCCTTTTACAAAGAGTCTATCGGCTAAGACTTTTGAAAGTCATGTAGAGGGCATGGGAGTCAGATGTATGGCAGCATGATTTTGAGTATAAGTGGGAGATTGTTAGGGTTAGTATACTGAAAACTATGGTTTTAGTATTTAATTTAATTTTAATAAAATTAATTTTTCATTTTATAAAAATTTTTATGAGCAATGCATGTGTATCATTTTTCTTAATGTTATGCATGGATATTTGATATTCTGTATAGTATTTAATCTGGTGTGTAGAGTACGGCTTATACACAGAAGATAATATTTTAGGTTCTTGTAAAATATAAGTTTTATGTTCATAGTTTAGATGAAAATGGGCATACCATCGGTAGATTGTGGTACAGAGTTTTAGTAGGCCTGTCTTGGTTACCGAGAACAGATAATAGCGTCGTTTATTGTTCCGACTCTCTGTACCAGTACACTTTATGTGTATTGAACGAAATATTTAGGATAATTAATTTTATACTGACTGTATAAATTAATTCACACCCAAGATTATTATGAATAGTGCTTATCCTCTTAATCTTGAACTAATTATTAATTTGCGTATATTTAATATTCGTTATTTTGATTCATTAGAGGGCGCGATCTTATATGGATCTATATTCTCGGTGAGTTGGATAGCGGTATTATTTATATGGCAAATATTAATTATTGAAAGAATCTACATTCTGAAATATTGGAATTGACGAAACCCCTTTAAGGAAGATTATAAGTTTTGACCAGGACAAATCCTGCAGGTGGATTTGATTATTCGGCAGTCAAATAAATTAAGCGAAATGGTTTAAGAAATATCAAGATATCGATTAAATTAAATTATCAGTAATTAAATTTAATTGACGGGTATCAAAAATCTTAACGTTGGAAGAAATGATAAGCATTTAATAATAGGAGCTCAATGTAAGAAAGTCTTGAGATTATGGGTCAGAGTGCAATTATAATTCTTTAGTGGTGTGAACTGTAATTCAGTATTTTATAAAAATTGCAAAAACTGCTGCGTCTTTCTATAATTACAGAAATCGCTGATAGGTATCTGTGTTCCACTGGAAGTCTTACTCATAATTACTCCTTAAGTCCCTAGTGTAATTCTATATATATGGGGTAGGTTGAACCAGTTTCATATCATTGATATATTATATTCTGTTTCTCAAGACTAAATATATCTGGGTTCTGCCAGTACGAGTTCTCGATAGTTCGTAACCCACACTACGTTTGAGGATCGCATACGGAAATACGGTAGAAGATTTTATAGGAGCTTCAACTCGAAATTAAATCGTAGTTGAAGAATAGATAGACAAAAGGTATTCTTTTAAATTTACTTAGGCGTCGTGGGTTACGCAACCATCCTGTCAGAATTTGATTCCGGCGAAGCTCGATTTTGCACGTGGATCAAGGCATCGAGTTTTGAACTCACTGAGATAGGATTCTAGACCTGTATGTGTTATAAGGGTGCTATGGATAATCGAGTGTCTTTTTACCGGTTAGATTGTTGTAGATTTGATTTTCTATAAAGTTGAGTTTTTGGGCAAAAAATTGAGTTTTTATCGGTTTCGGTGGATGGAATCGGGTGTCGGGGGTTTCTTTTGAGTCAGGTCGACTAAACTCATAGGTTCAGTCGACTGGATCATAGTTTTTGGGTTCGGTCGACCGAACTGAGAGGTTCGGTCGACTGAACTGGGCCTTTGTGCGTTTTGGCTTTTCTAGTGTGGTCTTTGGTCGACTAGGGGCTTAGGTTCGGTTGACTGAACCTGGGTAGTTTTGTTTTGACCGATTTATGGAAATTGATCAATTCAAATACTTGTGGATTCCTTTTGCGGTTTGTTTTATGGCGTTGTGGTTTCGGGGGTCGTGTGGTGACCCTGGGTGTTTATGTGATGCCATCATTGGGTGTGACGCGCATGGTTGGTTCAAGGTTTGTTGCACGGTTGTGTGAGTGCTGGTTGTGTGCGCGACGTGAGTGTTCGTGGTTTGATTAAAGGTGAGGTTCTGGTGAGAATTGGTCTGAGGGAGGTTTCAAGTGTTGATCTCTGGGTTAGGTGTTGGCTGTCCCTGTGTGTGGACGGGTCCAAGTTTGTGGATAGGTCATTCGGGTATCGAATGACGGGTATGTGGCTTGTGATGTCTTGTCGGGTTATATAGTTATGTGCTTTTATAACTGTTTATTCATGTATGGGTTACATGGCATGATATCTTATATGTATCGTGGTTGCATACTATAGAACTCAGAGTTTTATTAGGCATGGATGTGATGAATCTGTGGGACACATGCATGTGGTGTATGTGGTATGTTATA
>JAOTRH010000027.1:9060133-9075481 GCA_034768845.1 Heliamphora exappendiculata
CCAAAAAAAAAAAACAAAAAAACAAAACAAATTACCAGGAGCCTTGCTCTCTTAAAGCCCCATCCAACAAAACTTGTTACACTCACCATTATACACTTGCAATGCAGTTTTTTTTCCTTTTTTATTTGGGTGACCAATGGCAATAGATCATAAGGTAATTACTTGTAAACTTGCAATTTCAGTCTAGTATCAACATAACCTTTTCCTTGGTCTCACCACCATGACTATCCGTGACTTAACCGACCAACAAGCTTCCTTGGAACATGGAGTCAGTACTTTCGAAAATAGCACGTCCACCACGCAAAGCTCATTGTCCTCCTTTCAAGACAGTATAAACACCATCGAAACCCTCATGATCACTTTTCAACATGACCTAACTAGCATAACAAATGACATGGATATTCTTGAAAAATCGATGAATCAAATTAATGTTAACATTAAGGCTCAAATTTGTAGACATGGGACTAAATTTCACAAGGAGCTCTGCCTTGAGGTAACAAGTATCATGGTCCAAGAAATTACCCAATTAGTCGATTAGAGTTTTGCGAATAGGAAAAATCACTTAGGAAAACAACCTATTGAGGAGACTCCAGTAGAGTCTCATGCTTTACCTCACAATGGCCTCTTGCTTGCTAGAGGTTGCATGCCCGTTCTAGTAGATCCATCAATCCATCACTCTATCTTTCTAGCCATTCTTACACCACCTCAAGTCCACTTTGGGCAAGAGGTTCCTCTTGCCCAAGATAGGTACAACTTGCTTAGCCTAATCTACAATAAATTTGATGACATCATGAGGAGAATCAAGATTGGCATTCTTTCATTTGATGGATCATTAGACCTTAGCGTTTCGCATATTAGGTGCATGCTTTATAATATCATTTTGATTGGCATGGAAGGACCTTTTTGCTAAGATGAAGGTTGTTGGATCTGTCAATATATTTACTGGTAAGGGGTTCAAGAAAAACCTAACGCTTTTAGGAGAGGCAAAGTTCACCCGATGGGATGATATATGACGTAAATTGAAAGAGAAATATTTTCCATGAGCCATTGAAAACAATCATGAACGAATGGCGTAGCCTGAAACAGGGTTCCTCAAGTATGGGTGATTATGTAGCTCAATTTGAGGTGCTAATGTTGAGATGTGAGGTACAAGAGGACTAACGGATTCGAGTCACCAGGTTCATTAATGGATTGAGATTTGAATACCATAAAGACGTCAATTTTCACTTTCCTTAGACTTTAGAAAATGCCTACCATTTAGCTAGGGATATGGAGGGGTATTTCGAGCCACCTAGTCAACGAAGGATTACTTCTCAAGTTAGGGAGTCATATATGTCTAGATCATTTGATGGCTCATTTCATCCCTTACAATGAGACCACAGATGCTTCTCATGTCGCTACATTGTTCTTTAGAGAGGTTGTGCACTTTCATGAACCTACTGCCTTTGTGTTTGACCAAAATGTCAAGTTTGTTAGTTATTTTCGAAACATACTTTGGAAACCATTTGGAACAAACTTGAAGTTTTCCTCCGCCTTTCACCCTTAAATTGATGGTCAAAACTAAGGTCATTGATTGTAATTTAGGTGATTTGCTTTGGTTCTTAGTAGATGACAAGTTAGATAATTGGGACTTGCTATTACCCATCACAGAGTCTGTTTTTAATAATTCAGTTAGTTGGTCTACGGGTAAGAGTCCTATCGATATAGTTCATAGTTTGTTCCCTCACTAGCCTATTGATCTAATCCCTTTGCCACCCGATTATTGTCCTTCTGAGTAGGCCGAATCTTTTGCCCAACACGTTCGAGAGCTACATGCGGATATTAGGTACAAAATAGCTTTAAGTGATGACACTTATAAGCTTGTTGCGTATGCATATTGAAGGAATCAAGAGTTTAATGAGGGTGCTTATGTTATGGTGCATGTTCAACCTGAGTGTTACCCTAAAAAGTTCTTCAACAAACTACATGTCAGAGTTGTTAGACCTCATCGTATTATTCACTGATTGAGACATAATGCATATTCACTTGACTTGCCATCTAATATGAGCATAAGTTCTGTTTTCAATGTAGTGGATTTGTTTCGTCATCGGGGCACATTTGAGCCTCCCATAGTTCATGCAGGTGGTTTGACATTTGGTATTGCTACATCTGTTGCATTGGTGCCTCCCCACCTTTCACAATAAATAGATTAGGTTGATGTACTGGATGATGTTGGGTCTTCTCACAGTGACTACTAGCGATATCTTGTCAAGTAAAAGGATTGTCCCATCTCAGATGCTACTTGGATTACATATGAGTTGTGACGCCTTGTCCCAATATCTTAGAGCAGTATCAGTATCACCATTCTTTGGAGTCGAGTTCCTTCTACTCTCTGAAGTCGAGTCCCATCATGCAAGGCCCTGAATTCATTGTACACACGTCATGCAGGGCCAAAAAATCTAACTTGGATTTAGGTTTGATGTTAGGCTTTAATTATGTAATATTCTTTATTTTGGGAAATTAATGTTTTTTTCCATATTTAAAGATCTTGTGGTTAACCTATAAATAATTTTAATAAATGTTCTATTTTTTTATCTGTCCCACAATGTTTGTTTCTAAATCCTAATACATTGGGTTCATGGCCCAGAAGCTTAATGTGGAATATAAAAATATACATATAAACACCGTTAACACATAATCACATAGGGAATAATAAAATATTCAAAGAGGATTCATATGAAAGGAACTCTCCACATTTTTTATTTTAAGGAGGGAAACTACGATCTTTGATGTTGCCTTGAATTCTCGTTGGATACGGCTAAGAAGTACGAACAATTAAAAAGAAGGTGATGTGTTTGTTGGACATGTGTTGGATATCAACACTTGTCGGATACTCCCTAACACGTGTTGGACACTTGTCTAAACGTGTCATACTATTCTCTCTCTCTCTCTCTCTCTCTCTCTTCCCTTAAAGAATAGGACACACTTTAAATACTCTTCGGACACTTGGAGGACACACGTGTACATCACTTAAATATACACGAATCGTCTTACAAGTTTGAAAAGAAAGTAACTTGCAATCCAAAGATAAAATGAAAGCATTATATTTTTATAATTATTAACCCATTCTCCCCAGGTTCTTGACGAAGGCAAAGAATTTGTCTCTGGTTAAAATTTTGGTGAAGTTCACTATTTGTGATGCATGTGATGATGGGACACTTTTTCTTTAAAGATGTTTGGTTAGTTAAAGCTTAGTGATGTCAAATTTTTTGATCTATTATGTGATCTATGAATTAATGGAACAATTTTTCTTTAATGATATATGTTTTGTGAGCTGTAATTTTATTGTATCTTTTTTTAAGAATGTTGTCATCGGAATGCAATTGTTGTGCCAATGATATCTGATGTTTTATTTTAGCTATGGATATATAGTTTTTCAATTTTAGTAAGTGTCATATTGCATTTTTTACGTCATCTTTTAATGAAATATTCAAATATATACAATATAATAAATATGTAAAATTATCTGTTTAAGTGTGTCCCTAGCTTGTTGTGTCTTGCATTTTAATTTGTTGGCATGTTTGTGTGGTGTCGCGTGTTCATGTCCATGCATTTTAGGATTTGGTGTAATGGGTGGGTGGTTCTAGGGCTAGAGGAGTTTCTTCCTCTTTGGGTTCTTCACTCTCCCACCGCCCAACAAATGTCATTATTTTCGACAATATTATCAGTTTTACTTAAGAAAATTCTCATACCAAATGGGTCTTTTATTTCCAATATCGTTACCTTTTTCTCTTCTTTTTAATTCCTTTTCAGGCCAATTAATCAATTGTTGACTGTAGTAAAGTTCGGCACTAAACTAAATCTTTGGATGTTTTGTTTTTGTTTTTTTCTATAGTTTCAATTCGAATTCAGAAATGACATTGTCTTTTTAAATCCCCCTATATAATAGTTTTAAAATTGTCTCAATGAGAATTAGATTAGCCTTGCCTTTTTTTTGGGGTCACATGTTTATCTTTTAGCCAGTTGTGATATGATTTTTTTTTCCCCAGAAATATGCAATGCAACAAGCTTTCAAAACTCTAATGGGCCAGATGGATTCACAAAATAGCCAATTCAATAATGCTGTCTTTTCGCCTGGATCACCTTTCCCTTTTCCAACTCCTTCGGCGTCAGGGCCGGTTACCTCACCTCCTTTTTCAACTTCCCCAGAATTCATGCCAGCTACATCACCTTCTCCTGCTACCGCACAGTCTGTGGTGACTGTAGATGTAGCAGCAACCAAAGTGGAGAACCCTCCTGCTACAGATGTCAAGGACATTACAGAAACAAAGGGTCCCAAGAAATATGGTACCGTGTTTTCTCTTTCTTAATTTTACCATTTTATTTATTGTTTTACATCTAAATAACACTAACATCCACTACAACAGTTTAGAAGCAGATAATATCAGTCAAAAAGTGAAAAAAGTCTAGAAGGGGTAATAAACACTTTGGTGTGTAGCACTTTATGTTTCCTTTCCACATTAGTTTCCACTTCGCCTTCTTGTTTCTGATAGATCTCCAACAGGGGCAGTGCCAGGTCTATGTAAATGATGGGGCTGGCTTCATTTTTTGGGGGCAATACGTGGGAGGCTCACGAAATTTTGGAGGAAGGGCCTTGCAGACAGTGGGCTTCCCCCAAATTTGTCCTCCTGACCCTCCTCCCTGTGTTTCTAATTTTCAAATGTACCCCCCTCCAATCCCATTTAGAAATCCTAAATTACTTTTATGCATTTATGTTTTCGAGATATATCATATTGTTCATGTCCATTTTTAAAATTTTTATTCTGTTTTTTAGTCCTTTATGTTACTCCAATACTTCAAGAAAACATAAGTATTGTTTATGTTTTAGATTTCCTAAACCATATGCCTTAGAATGTTATTCTATGTATCCCAACACTTGGACCAGTGGTTATCAGATATATGGAATTGTTGTTTTGGAATGATGAGTGTTATTGTACCCATAGAAAGAGGATCACAATTTGTGCCACTTGTCATTGTGACACTGAGAAAGTGTGCCTATGGCTCTGGCATCTGCTACTTCTACCTGTTTGTGTATGCATGGGCATGGGGAACGTGAGCATGCAAGCATTGCTGTAACGTTCCTTGTTGAGAATATCTTAGACACAGTTGCTATAAATTTTTTAATCTACATAGTTGCTATGAATTTTTTAATCTGTTATTTGTTGGGCTATTCTTTGGCGAATTTGAAACTTTGTTTTGCTATTGATTTCTGAGGTTACTCATATTTGCAGCTTTTGTAGATGTTTCTCCTGAAGAAACATTTCAGAAGAGTACTTTTGGAGGTTTTGAAGAAATAAGTAGGTCAGATTCATCAAAGGATGATGGGCCTGCTGACCAGGTATGAACTCAATTTTTAAGATACTGGCTGAGGCCTGTGGTGGTTTCAGATGTATCCCAGATCAAATCACAATGAACATTTAATGAAGGTTTCTCAAAATGGGGTTGCTCCGAAGCTTGGGGTCGGTGGTTCTTCTGAGTGGTCCTCATCTACCCGTAAGTAGAAGAATCACATAAAGTCATTTCCTTATTGCTGTCTTTTTAAATAGAAATTTTAATATGACCTGACCTGCCGGCAACATAATTAATTGTATATGTTGGTACTCAATAGTGGCAAACATTACCGTGCATGTTACATCCTGTATGGTTCATAGTTTAAATATCAACTGTTACGGCCGTTTTATTACCAGATTTTGGTACTTTGTTTCCATCACAACACTATTTATCGGGTACCATAACATTCAATCTGCATTGGCCATTATGGGGCTGTAACTCAACTGTTAGACTACCACTACAGTTTCGTGACAGCCGTTGCAACTGATATTTACGCTGTTGTGCTCGCTATAGTAACTGTTTTTCTTGTATGTTACAAATTTTTAAATACTACCCTAATTTCATATTTTAACGTTTGTATACATTACATTTGATAATTAATGTTAAAACTCTAATAACAAGATCTTCTAATCTTTCCTAAACAGTAACACTTAATTTATTTTCTATTTTGGATTTTTCTTGTTCTTCATATTGTTTTTGATTTATCAATCTTGATTTGCTCGATTAGATAAAAAAAAAAAAAAAGAGAGAGAAGTGAAGAGCCACGCAATATTTTCTGTAGATGGTGTCTTGGTAGTATGTCATATAGCATGCCTTATATTTGCCACTAGTGTTGTGTTACATATACTACCGCTGTACTACGAATATTGGCTTTTGATTTCTTTTTTATTATAGATTATCCAATCTATTGGCGTGTGTAACGATTCTAGATGCCAAATTTCCCTCAGCCCATGTAATTCTTCACCTTTATTTGGGCATAGGAATAGCATAAAACTCATTATCATTTATCATTCAGGAAACATGTTTTTTGTGTGGCCACAATGATCATTAGAAACCATTAAAAGCATACAATATGTGATAAATAAGATCAAAACATGCTTATCAGTGAGGTTTTTAGCAATTGCTAGTGACCGGAAAAAATTCACGAGTCCAGTTTCTGATTTCCGTTTGCATGGACTGATACTCTCAATATCATTACACTGTAACTGGAAAACATTACACTAGCTGATACCACTATTTTAAACCATGGTGTGGTTCCGTTTGCACAGTTAGTTTCTCCATCCTAAGCAGTATGTGCCACTCTCAAAAAGGATTCCTATTGCTAGAGGAAATCAGTTTCACTAGTATAGTTGTTATGTTGTTGTGGTTCATGTGAAGAAGGAAAGAAAAACAAAATGAACAGAAAAAGAAAGAGAAGGAATCATTTGGTACCCAGTGATTAATTGGGCTTCTGTTATACTGATTTTCTATGTTACTGCGTTGCCTATTCAAAATTTATGAAGTATTCATGTGGGACACTTGACATGGGTTATGATGTGGGATGCGTCTTGTGTGTATTTGGGCATTCACTCAGCAAATATGTTCAAATAGTAGAGTTTACTATAAAACTATGCATATGACTGTGCCTATGCATTAAAACAAAAAAACCTACATTAGGTTGTAAAAACTATCTTACTGTAAAATTAAATAAATGTTAAATGTTTGTAAAAAAAATATGATTTAGCCTTTTCCTGGTGTCCTTGGGAATGAAAGTTTGATCACTTCAACAGCTTGACACATACCCAAGTTCTTGTAGCATAACTGATTTGGAAGAAAACGTGATTTTGCTTTGCATGCTGGTGCACTGTATTTCGAACTTAGTACTCCTTCAATGTCTTTATGCTGCAGCCCTATATGTATTAAGTGGAAATATTTTTGGAATTGAATTTAAATAGTGCAAGTTGCAATGAGCTATTGGAAAATTGGCAGCCCCATCCCGTCCTCCCCCATTAGCTTTGGAAACAGGCTACTTTTATTCATCTTTTGACTTTTGAGGCTAATTTTGTTTGGAATCAACAAGGCCTATATATTGGCTTGACAAAACCCTGAAAACACACAAAATTAAGCCCGCCTAACAATAATCTAATACCACCAAAATCTTACCAAGTCTCTATGAGGGTGTTTGAGAATGCTACTGCTAGTTGCTTTTAGCTTCATGTTATTAATTTTAATTATAAGTTACAAGTTTTTCCAAACACTCACAACTCCTGTTATAACTTTTAAATACTTTTTCTTCTATTTCAGTTACAAAGTACAATATTTACCAAACACTCACAATTTTTGCTACAAGTTACAATCTATAAGTGACTAGCAGTAGCATTCCCAAACACCCCCATTAAGTCTTGGTAAATTGGAATACAACAGCAATATTTAAACATCTCATGTACTTGACAACTTAATATCTTCTTTTAAGTCCCATATCAGCTAAACTGCATTACTGGGTCCACAATCCTTTGAATGCTTTGGAACATACTCCTTTTGATGTGGATCGGCATAGCATTGGACAAAGAATTATGTTGAGTATTTAGTAATTTATTTTAGTGTTACTTTAGTTTCAAATTTATGGGCGTGTTCTTTTAATTAGGATTTAGTTTTTATTGTCCTATTATATTCTTGGTAAATTTTATGGTTTCTATAAATAGACATATATGTAATAAGTTTTGGACTGTGATTGGTACACTGATGAATTGACCAAATTGGGGTTGATGCTTGCAATTTTCTCGATTCACCATCTTCATCTCTCCTTTTCATATTCCCTTCTCTGCTTACTTTTCCCCTCCTGTCCATTTTTGTTTGTCTCCCATTAGCTGCTACTCTTTCTTTGCTCTCTATGTGCTACAACAATTTGATATTAGTGCAAAGTATCGGTTCATTGTTTCTGTACAATCAACGTCGTTGCCTTCTAGTTATGGCCTCATTGTTTCACAAATAAATTGTATGTGAATATATAGCCCTTTAATATGTTCATTGTTGGCTTGTATGGTTATTTCCTATCCACCTTTTTCTCTTTTAGCCCTAGAAACACACACAATTATTCTTTAGTTCATGTGCTCAAACGTTCCCTTATGTTTTCAATTTTTTTTCTCCGTTTGTGCCTTTGTGGAATGTTTTAGAAATGTTAATGTTTTCTAGCCGACCGAAACGATCCACCGATCGAATTTTTTATCCTTTGCTAGTATAATGAACTCAAGGCCATGTTTTTCTTCTACACTTCCCCACTCTACCACCCCTACATCCGAACAGAATTGGTGTTGCCTTTCTAATAAGTACCCAGCTAAGCCCAAACATCACTAAATCCAATCCCCTCAATTCCTTGGAAACCTCTCTATGAATAAGCAAATGAGATGTTGATTCTCCATCCTCCTTACATATTCAATACCAATTAGTTAGGATATTTCTGTGTAGCAATCCAACCAAATAAGGCCACCGTTGATGGTACTTTTACCTTCCATATGCCTCTCCACAGGAAGCAGACAAACTCCCATTAAAAGACTTACATCAAACCTCCCGCTACAAGAAATCTTCCACCAAATCGAATCAACACCGTCCTTTATCCCTTTGTAGCTATACAACCACCGAAGTAAATCTGCCAAATGATTGAACTGCCTCCAATCCTGCAGATCCCTTCTTAATTCTTGAACATAATCTGCTACAGAGGCATCCTTGTTTCTGGGCACAGAGAAAATGGACGGGACTCCCTACATTGTGGCAGTGCATTGTCTCCACCAATGATCATGGCAAAGCCTCTAATTTGGTTCCCCCTCCCTACCTTAAACAGAAAACTCATTTCCCTATAAATAGGCCTATATGTAATGGATTTTGGAAAAATGACTGGTGTATTGATGAATTGTTATTGAATTGAGATTGATGCCCACAACCTATCTCTATTCTCTGTTCTTCTTCCAACTCTCTCTTTTCCCTTCTCTTCAACCTCTTTTTTCTCCTATCAATCATTCTTCTCCTTGTCGATCGTCTCCTCTTCTCTGGTTTTCCCTCTTTGTTCTTACTGTGCTACGCCATTTTTGTTTGCAAGCTTTTGTTTAGTCTGGTTTTATTTTCTCTTTGCCTGACAAACTTCCACTAGAAGTCTAGAAGTCAACAAAATATTGTTTAATTGGCCTCATGCCTTCATTTGGTGGCTCCAAAAACGCACTCCTTTGTTTGCTGATGTTATTTTTGACATTCATGCAAGATCACTGTTTGCGCTATTGTGTTAGTACTATCCTGGTGCTTAATTTTGGTAACTTTGCATTGAGTTTTAGGGTTTTATATAAATAGGCTTATAGTTTATCAATTCTGGGGCTATGACATGTATATTGGTGAACTGATATTGAATAAGGATTCATACCCCAACTTCCTTCTGTTCTCTGTTTGACCAATGCCAGTAGTAGTCAACAAAAGAGCCAAAAAAGGTAGTGTCATTGACCTTGTGACTTCATTTGGAGGCAACAAAAAATGTACAACTCCATTCGTGGATGTTATTATTCATATTCGTGCAGGATCACTGTTTTCACTACTGTGTTGATATTATCTTGGTGTCTTTGGATAATATCTGCTTTGTATTGTTAGCATCTGGATATATCCTACTTGCCACATAGGTTGAAGGTCTGCTAGTACCCCTTTTTCCCCCCTTTTATCGGCAAATGCACCCACACCCACACCCACACCCACACCCACACCTTGTACTTGATAAGGTTTGAACTCTTTACCTCCCATTTGGGAGTAACACCCATACTATTGGGCAAAAGGCCTCTTGGTTGTGCTAGTACCCTTGGTATTGGATATATTGACTTTGATGACTTGATTTCTGAAACGCGTATCACAATTTGCTTATTCCTGTTCTTCCCATAATTCTATAAGAATTAAGTAAAAAATTTGCTACTTAAAATTATATATACTTTTAGCTTACATTTTAAGAGGTACTTAAATTTTTTAAGTGGTATGTATTTTAGTTATTAAATTGGTGTCCTACGCAGAATGTCTCCTTCCCCAAAGTCCTAGAATATTTGAATCCCTATTGTATCGTAAATTCATCTGCATGTGCATCTTTATGCATTTGTTGTCAACATGCATGGTTTGTCATTGCATCAGTGTATCTACTCAGGTGCTTTCAAGTTTATCCTTTTTGATTTTGAAGGAAAATTCTTTTTCCCCTCCTGAGATTTAAGAACACTTATTAACCATTGAGCTAACAGAGTCCTTGGATAAATGCCAAACTAAAAATTGCTATACACTTGGAATTCAATTATTAATGTGTGGTTGAGAATTTTCAAGCAGTGTCTCCCTGTCCTCTCCATCCATCTTCCATTGTTATTAGAAACTTTTGATTCCCAATTTGATTTGCCATTTTTGGATAAAATCAGTGATATTTATTGCAATTCATGGTTTTATTCACAATTCATCTAACTCTCTAGCTCCCTGACTAAAAGACAGGATAGGGAAGAACTGCATACACCTCATATTTTACTCCCTACTCAACTAAAATTGTGGGTCCCACTCCATCACAAGGAGTAAAACATGAGGGTATGTATACCATTGGTGTATTCTAATGGCTGAAATTGTGCTTATATTTTCTGTCACTTTTACTTTTTTACTCTCTCTCTCTCTCTCTCTCTCAAATCTAACCTCTTTTTCAACTCAATTTGATTTCTGATTCTCTCAAATCTGATTTCGTTTCACAATATGATTTGCAATATGATAACTATGATATCTTTTAATTGTAGTTTAAGGATCCTTTTTGTGCTCGTAATTTTTATCTATTTTGCAGCTGTTGGTGTTTTCTACTTTTTAGCTGAAGAAAAGTTCTTATCCATTTATTGACAGGAAAAACAAGTTCTGGTTTGTCAGTGGAAGCTTTGGAGAAAATGATGGAAGATCCAACAGTTCAGAAGATGGTTTATCCGTAATATAGTTATTCTCTTATGTTCTAATTGTGCTTCTATGTGGTTTTCATTGAAGTTCCTAGTTTTTGCTCGTCTCAAATCTCATTTACGACAAATTCAAGTTGTTGTTCCAGTATTCTGTCAGTTTGTTGATGCTTGGGACTTGAGAGTAATTTATTGGAAACGTATAATACTGTAGATTTCTTTGGGTTGTGTGATTGATTCAAGTTCCCAACTCTATTTTTTCCAATTTCATCTTTCTCAGTTTATAGTTCTATGGGTGTTTCTCTTTATTTAGAATAGGTAGTACAACGGTTTCATAGTAATTAAATGTATGCAATCACCTTTTGTGTCCATTGGAATTCCATGTTCTTTTTGTCCTTTTGGGGACAAGAAAAATTTAGACATTCAATGTTGGAGGAAGCCATAATTCTTAAGAAAATCCTATATGCTTGGAATTCTTTGATCTGATTTCTTGTGTAAACTATTGGAATAAGTTTCGGGAACTTTTACCACAGAACTCTTTCATATCCTCATTTTCCAGCCTATTTTAACCCAAAAATGATATTTTGTTTTCTTGTTTTCAACTCATTTTATTCAATCAGTAGTGCATGAATCCATGAATATGCATTTCCGTCTTACAACCACTATCGGGGCAGCTATCATTTGGTGTTAGATGGAGTTCTTTGTAGGCTCACCTTTTTATTCCGTCTACACTTGCAATGAAACCATCTCAAATATCGAAAAAACCAGGATTTTTTCTGAAGGACCGATTTCTTTAGGGGCAAAAGCGAAAGAAAGACAGACAGAAATAAAGAAATAGGGACCTTTCTCTACTGTATAAGGATGGAAGTTGAGCTCCTTCCACGGCTTTGCATTTGCATAATCATCTTAGAAATCTAGATTTCTCTAGAATTCTCATACAAGTTTTGGGAATTTTGTACCTTTCCATATCTATGTCTATCCATTTGGTATGTTGGTTGCCTGTTTTTTGTGTGCAGTGTTTTAAAATTTATGTTTGGAAGGCTATATTGCCTAAACCTCCCTTGGTCGCACTGCCTATATGCGACCCTGTTTGCATTGGTTCGTAGACATTACTACTACCTTGGTACTGGCTGTGCTTTCTTTAGTCAGCAGCCATCTGTCTATATAAGCAAAGGGAGTAGATTGACAGGTTATGGCTCATAGCTCATTACAAACTTGTTGAGATGAACATTGGGCTGGGAGGTTCTCTTGTTCCTGCTGCTTGTAACATATAACTCTTTGAAAGGTTGGAACGGTATATCTGATGCAAGTCTGGGACTCTAAGCTGTAGTGACATAGTTACTACTATTGCAATGGTGGCTTACAGTGCCTCATGCCTTTTAGTTCCATTGTTATAAATATTACTCCCTCCATCACACTACCATTTGTTGCTTATCCAGGCTTTGAAATTTTTCTTTTACATCAAGCTTGCAAACGCATGATCCTCATGTTGTGTCTTCTTAAGTTTCTTAATTTCAATATGTTGATTTTGTGATCATCCAAGTAGTAGTTCTTGTTTGACCAATATGTTAATTTAGAGCATCAGACATATGCATGTTGTTGATTGATATTCATTCCCACATCCCAGTTCTCTTGGTGGACTGCTCCTTCCACACCTTTTGTATTTCTCTTTTTTATTATTATAATTCTTTTTGTTGCTGATTAAATAAAGAAAGGAAATCCCAGTTACATGGCTGATATTGATGTTCCTTCATTTTTTGTTTTGTGTTTGGTTGACTATACTGATTAGGTTTGCTAATAGCCATTCTCTAAAATTCTAGTAGACACTGAAATGAATAAGCGAACTGTAGAAGTTCAGTTGGCCACAAGAATTTGTTTTTTTAAAATGTTATTTTGATTGAATATAATGCCTATAATAATCTGCTATATAAAAATTGTTGGTAGGCTGCAAACAATTTGGAAGACTTTCACGCCTACATATACTGAACTTTTGAGAGAAGCTATCAAGCTACAATATGATAACTTTGGAAAACTTAAATGGCTGTATTTTCAGTAAGTTAACTGTAGTTTACTTTGTCTTGTAGTAGTTGCTTATCTAGTGATCTCAGTCAGCCTGTATGATGCTGTAATCACCTACACTGCTTATATGCCATGTTGCTTGCGAATTTGATTCATGTAAGATAAACTTGACCTCAGAAGTGCTGTGTTGCTACCTAAGCTGATTGTAGTAACCTGCTTTACATACTGTCCAGGTTGATGATCTGGTATGTCCTCAGCATAGAATAGAAATGCGTAATTGGATGAAATAATTTCTTTTTTGGCACCTAGTCTTTGGTGTTACTGTACAAGTCTTAAGGAATGGATCATTGATTTATCATTCATAAATTGCTTGTCTTCATCACCCTCTCATGAGGTGTAGTTTCTTTGTGGTAGTGATCATTTTTCTTCTTATGGATGATTTTGTTTTTAAATGAATTTGACGGGATTTTTGAACTTCTCTGTTTTCTTTTGGATTATTTCCTGCCTTGTATCATACAGTAGTTGACACTGCTTATTGGTTAAGTTTGATGTAATTCTTGGTCAAAAAGATTATTATCCATTTTGTATTCTTGCAGATATCTACCAGAGGAGATGCGGAATCCTACTACCTTTAAATGTGAGTTCATTATTATTTGATGCATCTCTCTTTGTAAAATCAGGATTTGGTTATACTTTCAATCAGAATTGAATAATGAAAAGATTTTCTTCATTTGGAAACTAGGAGTGAATGCCAGAAGCAATTTCGAAAATGCAAGTTTATTATATCATATTTGAACCATAGCATATCATCGCGTTTATAGATCTTATGTGTTGCCTTCTTTAAGTTCAATAATTTCTGTTTGGTCCGACTAATTTTCTACCTGAAGGATTTTCAAAATTACCATGAATTCTAATATTGATGTAAATATGGTGGTTTTTGATTTTTTTTTCTTATATATTTATTTTATTTTTACCACAAGCACTAGTTCTTGGTTTTTGCTCCTTTTGTTTTGATAGAAAATGTTTCTGTCCGACAATTTTTTTGAGAAAAATGAGTTTTTTTGGCATTTGGCCATGACTTCGAAAATGAGCTAAAATACATTTTCCATTATTTGGCTCACACATGAAACCCTTAATATTACATGCTTCCAAATAATTAAATCAGCAAAAAATTTCGTGTTTCCACCATCAACATTGTCTGGCGACAGTTGTTGTGGTGGATGCCATTAGCCTGCGGTGGAGGTGGTGGAGGGTCTGCGGCGATGGCGTTGGTGATGGAGGAATGACAACGGCAACGGTGGTGGTGGTCTGTTGGTGGTAATGGTTAAGCGGTGGCAGCAGTGGTAGTGAGGGGCAGCATCAGTGATGGTTGTCGACTTGTGGAAGTGGCGGTTATGGGGGTGATGGGTAGCAACAGTGATGGTGAGTCTGGTGACAGTAAGGTACATGGCGCCGGGAGATGCAAGCGACCGGGGGTGGTGGCAGTGTGGTGGTGACAACGATGATAACAACAGCAGTGGTGGGGGCAGCTACAGCTAACAGATGGGGGGTGGTGGCAGTGGTGGTTGTGCGGTGATAGTATTCCATCTCTTTTGTTTGAAAGTGGAATGCATTTTCCACAAAATCAACTTAATTTCTGCAGATCATGGAAAACATTTTCCATGGATTTCCAATTTTTACCATACCAATCACCAAAAAATACAAAAAATGCTTTTCTTTGAGCAAAAGGAGCATTTGTCACTCCTATAATTTCCTTGGTGTATGTTTAAGCTAGTAGAATCATTTACCTTTTATGAACTGATAATAGCTCTTACTTTTTGTAATGCAATAAGTACTGAAACTATGTTTCATAATAGGGATGCTACAAAATCCACAATACCGTCAACAGATAGAAGACATGCTGTAAGTACCCTTCCACCTAGTTGCATCATTAGGTACAGTTCCTAATTTTTTTTACTTATAAAATGAAAAAGAAAAGAATTCCTGGCATCTTTTTTCCCACTTTTATAGTCAGTCACATACGCCTCTCTCTCTCTCTCTCTCTCTATATATA
>JAOTRH010000027.1:9075581-9118705 GCA_034768845.1 Heliamphora exappendiculata
CTATGGCTTTAGCAACTGCTGAGATTATGTGGCTACAACAGATTTTGACAGAGTTACACTTTCCTCTTCGAGGATCTTCCAGACTCTGGGTTGACAATATCTCAGCTATTTATATTGCCACAAATCCAGTATTTCACGAAAGAACAAAACATATTGAGATTGACTGCCATTTTGTCCGTGCGGAATATCAGAAAGGTGTTGTGAATTTTGGATCAGTTCCTATAGGAGACCAGGTGGCCGATATCTTTATTAAATCGCTGCCGGGTTCGCGTGTCTCATATTTATGTAACAAGATGGGCATGGTAAATATATATGCTCCAGCTTGAGGGGAGTGTTAGATATATATATAGCTTAATAGTATCTTTATTATTATTCTGTGTGTGTGAGTGTAGTGATGTAATAGTGTGGCTTAGTTTTATTATAAATAACAGTACTCGCCTATCCTTTCGGGTACGACTTTCCATTACTGTTAACAATCATAGTGAGGTTTTTTTTTTCCTGGCTCGTTGGTGGCGGTGGTGATGAGTGTGGTGACCACGTGGGTTATTGGACGATGAAAAGCATCATTGTCTCCATCATATGTGGTAATTGTGAATTGAATATATTGTAGCAAGCAACAAAATTTTGTTTCATTTTTATCAGAACGGCTGACATGTTTCCTTTTCGGAGAAAAACGAAATAAAATATACTTGAATATCGAAATTCTAATATTTCCTCCAAAATACATCAAAATAGATGGAAACACTCCGAAACATACCAAGATAGTGAATTGTTTCAAAAATTTGGGAATACAAATAAAATGTGAAATTTATTGGAAATTTTGAGAAGTTAGAAAGGAGAAGAGGAGATCGAGAAGAAGATAAAATAAGGAGTCTGGGGAGCGTATTGCGCCTAAAAGGGCAGCACGCTCGTGCTACGCCCTGTTTGACGCTTTTTTGAACAAGTTTTTATGATCCAATCTGTTCATTACGTAGAACTCGTAGAGTTTGTCTAGCATGTGAAATTTTAGATTAATCTGATATTTGTAGGTAGGTGATTGAGTAACTTTTGTTTAACAATGTTTTTTTTTAAATTATAATTTTTATTTATTTATTTATAAAGCAACATTAGAATGTCTTATTCAATCACTTAGCTAAAGATATTGGATGAATCCGAAATTTTATATGCTAAACAAACTCGACGAGTTCTACGTAATGAACGGATTGGATCATAAAAATTTATTCGAAAAGCGTGCCAAACAGTGCGCAACACGAGTGTGCTGCCCTTTTAGGCGCAACACGCTTCCCAGACCCTAAAATAAGTATGATTAGATTACTTGTTCTCTTTCTTTTATCGCAAAACACCTTATTTTTGTTATGATTGTCATTGATCCATTTTGTTTCCTTTTAATCCTTTATGCTACAAGAAACTTTCATTTTCTTATGTTTATTTCTTTTTAATTCCTACATGGTTTGGGTAGCAATGAAATATTTATCATTTTTAGTTCTATATAAGTATTTGATATTAACATTAATCCATTATCCAACTCTAGTGTAGTTTTCTATAGTCTAATTCTCTAAAATAAATGTAAAACACGTGAACACGTTCAATTGTTGATTTGTTTATCTGAAGCACATTAAAATATACTTTAGTTTATATTTCCAAATGGAAGTAGATAAGAAGAAAAGTGGGAAGAAAAAGAACGAATCCTGATCAATATATTAATTAATTATACTCAAATTATAATCTGCAGCCTATCACATATGACCTATTTATAGATAAACCAAACCAAAATAATACGAGGAAACAAGTTAAAATAAAAAATAGACATATATAAATGATTTAAAGTCCCTAAATAGAATAAATTCTAAATCTTTAATTTATCTTCGTCCAATTCTTTTGTGTCCTCATCCCTATGGTTGCTAATTTTGGCTTAACAGCCATGGGGGTTTGACGTTGACGCGATCTAACAAGTACAAGAAATTTCATGTATGCATCTAAATTACATTTATTTATTGACGTATCCCAATCACGTCATATCATTTTTCATTTGAAAATGTCCTATGTTCGTAGACAACCATTGGGTGGTGGAATGTTGACGGTGTAGCCTATTGCAGTGTGTGGTTTGCATGATTTATACATATATGGTCCTTGTTGGTTGCCAAATATTGTGCTTGGGTTGTTCTTGCCATTGTCGTATTGATGGAGGCTGGAATCCGGATAAGCACCATAGGATGCTTATGGGAAAAAGCGTGCCTCTGATTTAGGTTGGCTGAGTTAAATTGGTTAAAGAGATTATGTTGAAAACTTATTCTAGCTCACCAAGTACTCAATACTGTTTTATCCTTAAACAACTTGATTAAGGGCAATCTGCATTTTGAATATTTTTTGAAATGATGTTAGTAAACCTCATACTCAACCCTAAATGGTTTATTAATGGAATGGGGAACCTATAAGTGGGAAACCAAAAAAGAAAAAGAAAAAGAAAGAAAGAGAATTTCACGTGATGTGGACTAGGTGCAATTGTTAGAAAATCTAAGGGGATGTAGGTGTAATTTAACCAACATTTTTGTTCGAGAAATGCTAGCTACCTTATGAATGTAGCATTTTTGTATTATACAAATATGATCTTCGGCAATCTCCTTCATAGCTGAGAATTGTAGAGAAAACTTATATTAGTAAATCTGGCAATTAGTATTTTTTCCTCTTGAGGTTACATATTAGTGGAGGCCTAGTGGGTCTATTTGATGGTTGTTTCCTTTAATATTTGTTTAGACGTGCATCATTGTTACCAAAGTGTGCTTTTTTTAGAAATAATAGGAGATTACAATCTGTTATTCAATCTCTGACAGTCATATCGTACTCTGTCTGCCCATAAACCCCAAACATCCAACAGAAACAATATTGGCCTGTCAAGGCAGCTTTCGGTTCTGAAATGTGTTTGTAAATTGTGATTCTTTCAGTTTTTTGCCTATGCTACAATTCGTCTGATTTGCATGTTCTTAGAAGCAAATTCTTTTTGCAGCTTGGCTCTGCAGAACTATTTATGCAGGAATCCAAGTTCCTAATTTTTGGGAATGGCAATGACCAACCCCCTACAGGCTTCATGTTTGAGAAACAACAGTTGAAAGGTTTATATTTCAACCAATCCCCTACAAAGGTATTTTACTGCCTAAGCCTTTTAAATTCTGCAGGACCTCTTATGCTTGAATCCTTTTTTTGCTCAGTCTAGCAACTATCATATCTCATAAAAAGTACTTTTCAGTTGCCTGGATGAAGGTGTTGTCACAATCTTTTCATTTATATTGAAAAAATCATTTTTTCGTTGATATTTGATTTATAAAGTCAACATATGGCAAACAACCAGTGATAGAAAAGCAAGATCAAGTCACAAATTAGGTGGAAGAGTCGTAACTTAACTTTTCATTTGAGAATATACTGGCTAATAATTGTTTTACGATTTGTGTACTTTTATATCCCTGTATACATTTATTTCGTAAGCATATCTGAAAAGTGCTCACTTGCCAAAAAAACAGAAGTATAAATAGGTCATTTAAAACTGTGTGAATCGGTAAAAATGGGATCAATTATTTAATGTGTGCTTATTCTGGGCGCATGGTTCAGCTCTTGTTGCCGCTAACTTATTTTATTTTATGGCATGAAAATCCATTTTTGTTTGTATATTATCAACCCACTTTGGGCGACTTTTTGGTTTGCTTTTGTTTGTATCAACCCACTTTGCGGAACTTTTTGGTTTTTAACTGTTCCACTATTTATCTCATCTTTGTTTTGCCCTCCTGTAATACCTTTCTTGCTAGTCTAAGAACTATCAAATATTTTCATCTTTTTTGGTTGATGGGAAATAAAACCAAGGTTCTGAATATCTTATTGGGTATGATACCGTTTTTGTCAATGGTCCAGTCATACTGGTACCGGTATGTCTTCGCGTACCATTTTGGAATTATCGCTATAATTATCATATGTTTATAAAAATACTTATATGAATAAGTATATTATTGAAAACCCTTTTAACTGGCGTCACTTTCCACACAAGTTAGCTTTGGCTAATTGCAACAGAGTGGTGGTTGTGAAGACTGATGACCATATTTGAATATTGTAAGAGAATATGTGAGAAGATAGAAAGCATCACAACTCACAAGTATCCCCACTATCTATTTTTGCTGCCTTGTCAGATCACAGCTTTATCATGTAAAAAGCCATACAAGAAATCTTAATTTCAAAGAAAAACTCAAAGTTTCTCTTTCTCTGGCAAAGTCACCCACTTCCACCTACCAACCCACCACTTCACTGCCAGTTATCACCACCTCAACTAAATACCTCTTCATTTTTCTTCTCTTTGGCTCTCTTTATCATGCTAGGAATCCACCATCTTCCATGCTAGTTGTAGCCACGGGCCCACAGCAAACCACCAACCAATATCCCTTTTCTCTCCTTCACTGTCACAGGGTCTTAGTTTAGCTTCGATTTTTTTTTGACTGATATATTCTTTCTTTCTGCAAGGATACATCCGAGTAATTCCTACTGAAACAGTCTGGTATGACTAAAAATAGGCCACAACATTTGAGATACTTTGAAGCATACGGAAAAACAAAGTAGTATGGCTCGGTATGAAATGGATTCCCAAACTTGGTAAAAGCAAAATAAATCTTACAAGTGCAAACTTAAAAAATAAATCAAAAAACGGAAAGAGAATTCAGCATTGACCCTAAGTCCCATTTTTTTGAAATTTTTTTAGGACAAGTCACCTCCTAAAAGATTATGACTCAATAAGTTCCAACTAGTTGATGCCGAACGGTCGGCAATTAAAGGACTATTAACCAACAAGAACAAGCAATCTCACAATAATCAACCAATATCAATTTTTATTAATCAAAGTCTATCTAATACATTAGAAGGCCCTCTTATTTATAAGTATAAACCCTAATTAAAAAAAAATTTAAATCCTTAACTAAAGAAAACAAAATCATATAATATCATAAATTACTAGTAACAGAAATGATATCTAAATAATATAATATAATATCTAAATAATATAAATCTTACTAATATAAGGAAAACAAATAAAATCTAATAACATAATGCCATATATTATCCGCATCATTCTCCTCCACTAAGAAAAATAACTCATCTCCGAGTTCTGCCGAAAGTATTGAACGTGTCCATACCAAATAATAAGGCATTGTGAATAGATCAACCGCTTCAAGGTCTACGGGGTCCAATAAGTCTGGACTATGAGCCGGTTGACGAGACTCATAAGACAAGGTTTAATAGCCCATAGAAAATTTTCAACATCCACAAAATCAACTTAGCCGAAGGTGACAGAAGAAGCGAGAGATGGAGAAGATAACGGAACAGTAGGCTTATGCGGAAGATAGTCCACAGGTGATGGAAGCAATGGTGGTGAAGGAGTGTCAGGCATGGGTGGAGCTGGAGGAGTAGGAGAAGCGGCAACATTCTCGAACCAAAAAACTGACCATGAGGAAGTGGGCTTCGGATGAAGAAGTGTTTTTTCCTCTAGAGAAACTTTTACCACTAAAACATCCTCATAGGTATCTTCTAAGTTGTTATAATAGTGCAACATCTCATTTAGTATATCTGGATGTAAGCCAGCAAGAAATTGAGTAGCAACAGTAGATGCGGACAATTTTGATAAATTTGTGAATTTGACAAAGTAATAAGAGACACGAGAATCTTGTTGTGTAAGATTGTTGTCGAATAGTGAATTTCTATGAAATGCTATCAGGAATTGGTCACGGCGATCTATGTTCCTCCGGAAAGAGTGCATGATGCTGTGAATATTGTGCATAGTTTGGTCATTGAAATCAATTTTTTTTAACTCCATTTTTTTGTCACTTCTCTTTTTTTTTTTTTTATTCGTTTTTGTTAGAGTTTATTTTAGTTTATTTATATTTAGTTTATTTCTTTAAATAGTTTTGTAATTCTCTATGCGTGACTCATATATATATATATATATATATATATATATATATGTTGTGGGGTGTAGTGACTTTAATTAAGTCTCTTCATTCTCACCATAATTCTCTATTATTCTCTCTTTGTTATTCTCTTTCTTCTCTCCTTTCAACCCTAAATCAATATTCTACAATTTAACCTGGTATCAGAGTTTCAATCCAACCTTAGAACTGTTCTTATCATTTTGAAAAACACAGTGACTCAGTGAGGTAGAAACGACGTGCTAACGTCATCTTCCGTACGATAACGTTAGCGTAACGCCGGCGACTGTACAGACACTGATGATCGGCGACTGTACGGACACTGATGATCGGCGACTATAAGGTGGAATTTGTCTACCTTTTTGAAACCCTAGCTTCGATCTGCAGTCGATTTGTTTTGAAACCCTAGCTTCGATCTTCGTCTACCTTTTTGAAGCCTTGAATCTCAAATCTGAAGTCATTTTTTTCCAAAACCCTAGCCCTTTGATTGTTTTGAAACCCTAGCCTCAGAATTTAGATCCTCTACTTTTTCGACTCCATCAGTGCCGAGACACATTTTTTGGTCCGATTTGTGTTTGATTTGGTGTTATTCATCTAGATCGGCTCTTGTTTTGTCACCCGCCTAAGTCGGCGACCCCTCTGGTTACGCATTTTGGTTCGCACAACCTTGGTTCCAGCTTTCTGGTTCACGTGACCACTCTATACGAAAACCCTAGGTGCCGACAGTGCTTGTTTTGCCCAGATTGGTAATCGAGTTGGTGCAGTTCTTCTCTTTCGGTCGATTCTTATCTTTTTTTCCTCAAATTGACTCTCTTTCTGGTCGCAATATGGTTCGCGCAATGAGTTTGGCCACGATTTTGGTTTGCGAATGATTTGGTTGTTGCTTTCGACTTGATTCAGGCTCCATGCTGTTGACTTTGGTTCATGATTTGGAGATCTTTGCCTCCGGTTTGGGTCTGCGGCTTTGGTTCTCTGTTTGGGTTTGCGATTTGAGCTCTTCTCTGGTTTGGGTTTGCGACCATACATGAAACTTTTTGTACGTGATTTGATGTTGATTGGTGGTTTTGATGTTGACTTGAGCCTCGGATTTTGGCACTAGAACACTATAATCCTAGTTCGTGATTTGTCAATCCAGGTTTCGCCAATTGTTTTCGGTTGTTGATACACATCCTATAGCTCTTGTACGGTTCAATTTGCCTTTGTTATGATATTCTGACTAGATTTGGTTTTTGATTTATTTGGTGTGTTTGGATTTGGCCTCCTTTCCTCTGCTTGGGTTTAATTTGGCTGCAGTACAAACTTTTTTGGGATTTCATGATGCTCTTCATATTCAGCTTAGCACGTTTGTTCAGACTTTGTAAAATTCTGTCGCCCTCTTCTAGTGTTACCTTAGCTAATTCGGGTAATATTGCTTGTGCAGCTCTTATTTCTCCATCTTGGATCATCGATTCAGGTGTTAGTTCTCGTATGTCTGGTAATCATTCTCTTTTCTCTCATTTGACTCCTATTAAGCATCATATCGTCTTAGCCGACGACTCTTCTCGACCGGTTCACGGGTAAGGTGTCCTTCATCTCTCTCCTTTGGCCTTACCTTCTAGTCTTTATATTCCTGAGTTTTCTTTTAACTTGCTTTCGGGTAGTCAACTCTCTAAATCTATGCATTGCTCCGTAACCTTTTCTCTTACTACTTGTGTATTTCAGAACCTCAAGACTAAGAAGATGATTGTTTCGGGGCATGAGAAGAATGAGCTCTACTATCTTGACGTTAATTCTGGTTATCCTTCCCATACTTCATTAGCCTCAAATACTACCATTTCACCTCTTCAATGGCACTTTCGTTTAGGCCATCATTTAGTGGTTAAACTTAAGTTGGCCATTCCCAACTTACCTCCTCTGTCTAGTTTTGAGCGTGAAGCGTGTCAATTAGGCAAGTATCACCGTAGCTCTTTTCGCGGTCGTAGCTATCCTTGTCAATTCGAGTCTTTTGATGTTGTCCATATAGACATTTGGGGTCTTTCTCGCACTCCAAGTACTAGTGGCTATTCTTATTTTGTTATCTTTGTTGATGATTACTCTCGTATGACTTGGTTTTTTTTTTGTTGAAACACCTGTCTGAATTGTCTCATGCTCTCTCTACATTCTATAATAAGATTTTTACTCCATTTGGGAAGCGCATCAAAGTTATTCGATCTGATAATGCATTAGAATATATGCAGTCTACTGTTGCTTCTTTTTGAGTTGATCGCGGTATTATTCATCAGACGACTTGTGCTCACACATCACAACAAAATGGCGTTGCTGAACGCAAGTATCGTCATTTGTTAGATGTTGCTCATACCTTATTGTTTCATGCCCAAGTACCGCGACACTTTTGGAGTGATGCTGTCCTCACTGGTTGTTATCTCATTAATCGCATGCCTTCCGTTGTTCTCATTCGTCAGCCCCCCTTTTCCTTGTTATATCCGACATCTCCACCTTTTTTCCTCACTCGTGTTTTTGGTTGTACTGCCTTTATGCATGTTCTTGATTCTAGTACTGATAAATTATTCCCTCGGGCTCGTAAGTGTCTTTTTCGGCTACTCTCGTACTCAAAAAGGATAACGATGTTGTCCTCCGGAGTCTCGTCGATACCATGTGAGTGCCGATGTGACCTTATTTGAGTCCACTCCTTTTTTTCCTTCCTCAGGTAATCTCCTTTCTTCTGATCTCATCTGCTGTCGTGAGAGAAAGTCTTTCTCTTCTCCAACTCTTCCCCTTCCTATGTCACTATCTTCCCCTTTTCACCCACCTTTGCAGGTTTATCAGCGATCTCAATATAGGCAAATTATCTCGTATGGCCCGAACACTGTCTTCTCTGGTAGAGCCTCCTCTTTCTTCTGCTCCTTCTAATTCTGATGACTTACCGATTGCTTTGCGTCGCGGTAAACGTACATGCACCTAACATCCTATTGCTCACTTTGTGTCTTATGCTTGTTTGTCATCTTCTCTTCATGCTTTTACTTTTACCTTGTCGTCCATTTCGATTCCTACTTCTTACATGCAGGTTATGTCTCTATCTGGCTGGAAACGTGCTATGGATGAGGAAATTGATGCTCTTTATAAGAATCAAATTTGGGAGTTTTCCTCTCCCGCCTGAAAAGCATTCCGTGAGGTGTCGTTGGGTCTATACGGTCAAGTATCTTTCAGATGGTTCTGTTGAGCATCTTAAGGCGCGTTTGGTTGCTAAGGGCTATACTCAGGCCTACGGCGTTGACTACTTGGAAACCTTCTCTCATGTGGCTCGTCTTAACTCTGTCAGGATCCTTCTATCAGTTGTTGTTAGCCGTTCTTAGCCATTATTTCAGCTTGACATTCAGAATGCTTTTCTTCACGGTGATCTTCAAGAGGAGGTCTATACAGATCAGCCCCCTAGCTGTTGTACCTGGCAATGAGCACCTTGTTTGTCGCTTGCGTAAGGCTTTATATGGTCTCAAGCAATCACCTCGTGCCTGGTTTTATCGCTTCAGTTTTGTTGTGTTTACTTATGGTTTTCAACGTTTCACATTTGATCATTCCGTCTTTGTTCATTATTCTTTTGCTGATACTATTATGTTGATTGCTTATGTGGACGATATCATTATTTCTGGTGATAATTTTACTGGTATAGCTGCCTTAAAACGACATTTAGCTCACCATTTTCATACTAAGGACTTGGGCATTCTCCGGTACTTTCTTGGGATTGAGATTGCCCGCTCGTCTCGAGGGATCTCTTTATCCCAATGTAAGTATACTTTTAATCTTCTCTCTGAGACTAGGTAGCTTAGTGCTCGTTCGGTTAATACATCTATGGATTCTACTGTTAAGCTCAATGCTGAACAGGGAGAACATTTTCTAGATGTTGGTCGTTATTGGCGGCTTATTGGGAAGTTATTCTATCTCACTGCTACTCGTCCTGATATCACCTATGTTGTTGGTGTTGTTGTCAGTTTATGCATGCTCCTCGCCAGTCGCACTTTGATGCTGTTTGTCGTATTATTCGATACTTGAAACGTGCCCTGGGCCGTGGATTGTTATATCGTCCTTCGCATTATTTGTCTGCCATTGGCTTTAGTGATACTGATTAGGCTGGTAGTCGCCTTGATAAACGGTCCACCTCTGACTATTGTACATTTGTTGGCGGTAATCTTGTCACTTAGCGTAGTAAGAAACAGACTGTTGTTGCCCATTCAAGTGCTGAAGCCGAGTATCGTGTTATAGCTCAAACTGACTCTGAAATGTTGTGGGTCCGCTATCTTCTTCAAGAATTCGGCGTCACGTTTTCTAGTCCTATGGAGATATTTTGTGATAATCAAGCAACCATCTTTATTACTAATAATTTCGTGTTCCATGAGTGTACTAAGTATATTAAGGTTGACTGCCATTTTATTCGAAACTTATTGATGACGAAGTAAATTGCCACTCCCTTTGTTCGCTGTTCGCACAGAGAATCAATTGGCTAATGTCCTCACCAAACCGTTGGCTTGTGCTTCATTTTAGCGATTTATCTCTAAACTGGGCATGCTTGATCTCTATACTCCAACTTGAGGGGGGGGTGCTAGAGTTTATTTTAGTTTATTTCTATTTAGTTTATTTCTTTGGGCAATTTTGTAATTCTCTATGTGACTTATATATATATATATATATATGTTGTGGGGCGTAGTGACTTTAATTAAGTCTCTTTATTCTCACTTAATTCTCTATTATTCTTTCTTTCTTCTTCTCTTTTTTCTCTCCTTTCAACCCTAAATCACTATTCTACAATTTAACTGTTATTTTCTTTTTTTTGAAAGAAAAGAAAAAAAAATTAAGCCTACGACTCAAAGCCTTTCTTGTAGGAGTTCCTTAAGTGGTGCAACCAGGATAGCAACGAATTTTTTTGGTGGGTGGGCATTAGCAAGGATTTCATGTGGTAAAAGAAATGGTTTTCAACTAACGACGAAGAATTCATGTAATAACAAGTAATGTTGGGAAAGCTTATGTGATTTAACGGAAGTAGAAGGTGAAGACATTGTAGAGAAATGAGGTGGACGTAAGATAGTTAGGGAAAAAGAGAAGTTTTTTTTTTCATTTTTCATTTTTCTTTATTCTTTTTTTGTTTTTGGTTTTGGGTATGGACTTGGGCTGTAAAAGAAGGGGAAAAAGGGTTTAGGCTTAAGTATTGGGCTGGGCTTTGTTGGGTATAGTTGGGTATGGATACGGTTGTGGGTTGGAAATAAGTGTTTGGGTTTAAATATGGATCGGGTTGGGTTGGAGAAATAGTGCTTGGGTTTTAAAAAGATGGTTAGGTTAAAAAGAATGTTAGGGTTTCTGGGATTTTGGGTAAACATAACAAGGTTAGGGATTAGGGTTGTGAAAGTTTAGGTTCTCAGGGAAATAAAAAGCACAGGGAATTAGGGTTTGAGTTTGCGATGGTGGCGCGATTGTGGTGGCGGCTGTTGGTGGCGACGGCACGAGGAAGGGTGATGGAGATGGCGTTGGTGGTAGCGCGACTAGTGGTCGCGACCTTGGAGGTTGTCGGCACTGGCGGCTGGTGGGGGGGATCGCTGAGGCAACGGTGACGAGTGAAAGCGACGGTGGCAGCGCGAGGTTCTGACGGTGATGAATGTTGGCGATGATCGATGCAGAGGCGTCTTATGGTTGCGAGAACGGTGGTGACTTCGCAAGAGGGAGTCGCCAAGGATTGTGGTAGCGACTACCTTGGAGGCCTTCGGTTCAGACAGCAGTGCGAAGGGAGGCAGCTGCGGTGGCACGAGTGGAGGCTGGTGACGGTGCAACAATGGCGGTGGCGCAGGGCTTAGAATCGATTAGGCTCTGATACCAAATGATGCCGAACGGTCGGCAAATAAAGGACCAGTAACCAAAAAGAACATGCAATCTCACAATAATTAACCAATATCAATTTCTATTAATTAAAGTTTGTCTAATACGTTGAAAGATCCTCTTATTTATAAGTTTAAATCCTAATTTAAAAAAGAAACTTGAATTGTTAATTAAAGAAAACAAAATCATATGATTTCCTAAATTACTAGGAATGGAAATGATATCCAAATAATATAATATCTTACTAATATAAAGAAAACGAATAAAATCTAAAAATATAATGTCATATATTATCCGCATCACTAGTATTGTGGGAGATTGGGTTCATGAGCGTGTTCACTACTAAAATAAAAACTTGATTGAGACTGCGTCGTAGTCTACGTAATTGGCGTTGTGACTTCAATTTATCTTAGCTTTGCAACTTATAACCATGTACATGATAGTGCATATTCATATATGTGTGTGTGAATCTCCAAGAACAAAGTGTGGTTATTGACTGTGTATGGCTAGACTCATTCGTGACATAACTAAGCAAACAAAGGTCACCACTAGAAAGGAGGACCCCTCATGGGTTGTGAGGGTGCAACAATTGTCCTTAATGTGAGTAAAGCTAAACGAAAATTGAATTATTCAATATACATAACCTAAGTAGCATGAACATGCAACATGACTTGACATGAACATGCTTGCATGCCAACTTCTAAAAAATGCAGGACATGAAATGGTGAGGATACGTTAAAAATTTATATTTATGTATATTTGTTAAATGTCAAATATGTAAAAAACTTGTTAAAACAAAATGAGAAATGTAAAACACATCACTAATTAAATTTAAAAACTATATATTTGATCTTTAAAATGTTTCAAATCATATTTAATGTGCATAAGTTTCGTTTTGAAGAATAGACAATATTGTTACTATGAAGAGATTTATCACCCGATGCATTCAGATGAAGTGTTGAAAAGTATTTGACATTTTAAATTTAGTTTTCTAATGACACATTTAAGAAGTGTGACATTCTTTTAGGGGTACTCAAGGAGTATTAGTATTCGACATAACACACTTATGTAGAAATGAGTGTTTCTTAAGGCATGATTGACAACCCAAATTTTTTGGCTAGAAATGAAAAAAAGCCAACATAACCATGTTGGAGAAAAGGTAAAAAAAGCTAGTAAGCCAAAAAATTAAATCAAAACACTAATTCCTAGAATACTTTATTCAAACTCTCACTTCATTATGAAAGACAATAATACCCTTCCTTGATAGCTTATTTACTACCAATGTCAACTATATATAATCGTTATAATTAAATATATAGAAGGACAATACTATCTAATTTGAACAAAGAGTAAAAAAAAAAAAACTAATTTTTTACCCAATCAACTAACTTAAAAAAAAGCTAACTAAAAAGCTAATTTCCTAAACAACCTACTTTGAGTCCAATTTAGCCTTTTGGTTAAAAACGCCTCTCATTGAAGGTGCCTCCCTTTTTTTACTAGGCCAACTCCTTTTCTATCGGGCGTAGCTATAGCAAATCCATTTAGAGATCAAGACCCCTCCAAAAGTAGAGATAGAGGCAAAACAAAAAAGCTAATTTTTAAGCTAGTTGTCAATTGAGCTCTTAATACATAACACGATAGATATCTAAATATGCAACTGATGTAATAGGTCCATCAAAGATATATCTTGTGATATTTGCGTGTTTGCATTCATTTCTCATTTCATAATTTGAGAAACATTGAGAAATTAGTCAAAAAAATTTGATATATTTCTCAATCTTTTGAAACCGAAAAATTTCTTTGTTTTGTAAAAATCGAAAAATTGAGAAATTGCTCAGTTTTATGAAATGGAGAAATGAACGCACACTTTCTCTCCCTCCCTCTCTCCCTTCTTTAAAAACACATACAAATTGAGAAATTTCACATAAACTAAGAAACTTCACTTTTGTTAATGTAAAACTGAAAATTGAGATATTTTTGTGTTCCTATGAAATTCTCATTTTTGGTACACTAAGAAATTGCTTTTGTAACGCTAAAATTGTGATACTTCTCAGTGAAACTAAGATATGAACACTCATTTTCCCTTCCTCTATCCATCAAAATGCCAAAGGAAAAAAAGATCAATTTCACTAGAATTAAGAATTTTTTGGTTTTGTGAAAAAATAATATGAAACTGAGAAATCAAAGCTTTCTTTTGCTCTCTTAAATTTGTGAAATGCCATGGATTAAATTTTGAATTTCTCCCTCTTGTTTTCCAGATTAATAAGAATAGATGCGAAACTCTCAATTTTTGTAAAAATGTATATAACGATAATGAATAACCACCAAAAATTCATATTTTACTTTTGTATTATTTTTCACACAATATGTTTCTTGTTTGATAGATCAATAGATCTCGGCAGATAGATTCCATCTTCTGAAGATTTCAATTTTATCATATGGATGTGTTTAATGAAGTTGCAAAAGCTATTGAGTTTTAAAGCTATTTAATATCCACCAAAAATTTACTTTTTCACTTTGCATAATTTTATTTCAATGTTGACATTGTTTGATAGAACTTGGTCTGAGGAAATGCTTCAGATTCTAGGTAACATAGTGGTGGGTAGTTTTGTGTTTGAACTTTAGAATAAGCAGCAAGCTTAACTCTGATGGGCATTTTTCTGGACACTCCCCTTGAGTGGTGCATTTATCACTACTTCATGGGTGACAAGCACCTTCCGTGTGCATTTAACACCTGCAGCCGTGTTTACTTTTTGTTTTGTTAAATACGGTGGCAAATCATCAGCCAAATCTATACAATTAATAACAAGACCTAACAGGTTAAAAAACTTGTACCCGTAACTTATTCTACATTTCTACCTAATACTATGGAAATGGGGCTTCATAGTAACTAACTTTTAAAGATATTATTCCCTCTGTTCCTTTTTCCCATGGTGCACAAAGGAAAGCATCTTTAAATAATAGATTCACAAATATGTCTTTCGTATTTTGTTGAATTTTTCTTGGAGACAGGATTATATTTAAATGTAACTTATGAGACCGGTAATATGGAAAAATGAGGATTTAGTTTTCTGGATTTAAAACTTGGACATAAAAGTTTTGCTTCCAGAAAAGAAGATTGAAACTGCTTGTTAGATGGTGGTAATATCACTCTTCTCAGAGGAATGGGCTGGAAGCAGTATCTAAGATGGGAATGGGCTGGAAGCAGTATCTAAGATGCAACTCAATCGTTGACATAATGTGAAAACTTGATACATACAGACAACGGTAGCTTTAGGAACCCTACTGCTCTCTTCATACATTTGTAGTTGCAGAAGTGCTGGCCTTTCGTACTACAAAGTTTTATCTGTTTTTTGTGTGTGTGTGTGTGTGTGTGTGTGTTAATGGAGGCAGGGGCCCTTGGGACCCAACATTGAGAGTTAAACCTCCGGATACTTGTAATCACTTGCTAACCATGTGTATGGTATATGTTAAGTCAGAGTGTTTCCAGCAGAAGACGAATACATGACCTTCTGGTTTACGGTTGGTTGAGTGACAAACTTAAACCTTTGGGCTTGCTAACCTGACAAGATACAAAGTTTATTCTTGATTGACAAAAATGTAGCCAATTATGTGGAGGAAGCATGTACCGAATGTATACATACAAACATATATATATATATATGGATATGTATATCTATTTACCAAAAAAATAACCTTTTCTGTCGAGATCAACATCAACATTAATAGGTTAAATGCGATAGAGAGAAAGTTCAATGCCTGATTTCAGGACTTCATTAAAATTTAAATAGCTGAACAAACCAAGAGATTTTGGCAAAAAGATAAAGAATCGAATACTAATAAAATGAAATTTTATTAATCTTCGTAAACTAGAAACAAAGATTACAAGAAAGAAATACCGCTACTCACCTACGATTGCTCGGCAAATGTTGAGTATCCTCCCTTGAAGATCCTTGAAGAACGGAAACCATCTACATTACACTACTCCTAATGCATAAATAAAAGATAAAATAAAAAATAAAAATCTGTAGTGGATTGATGAAGTTGGTGTCCTTTACAATGGATACCATGCAACTATTTTAAAGTTTTATAAATAACTTCTAATAACTACCTAAAATACAAAAATAGGTCCTACGATGCCAAGTGTCCATCATTTAACTTCTATTAACCGCCGGTCTTCCCTTGGAGTGTTACTTATCATACTTAGCAATATAATATTTGAGCATTTTAAATATAACATTATCTTTTGTCAAGCCTTCATAAAATATAATAGGCCATTTAGATAATAAAATTATTTTCTATTGAGCCTATAAATATTGATAGACTTTTAAATAGAAAATATTACCCTCAACAGAAAAATATTTATTATGGTGTAAACAATATTATATATAACTGAAGTTACAGTACACATTTGAAAAGACTCCACCTTTATGGCAGTTTCATGAGAAGCACTAGTATGGTTCAAGATTGGGACAATGTGAGGCATTAATTCTTATAATGTGATTCTTTTTCAGGATGTTGCCTTGGCCATGGTTTCCATGAGACCCAGCCCTCTTGGTCCCATCATGGAAAAGCTGTCTTTGTCAGCTGAAAACTATGGAACTGGTCGGCGATTTTTCATTCAAACCCTGGATGATCGCGCTCTATCACCTGATGTCCAAGAAAAGCTGCTGAGGGAAAACCCACCTGAAGGGGTCTTCAAGATCAAAGGCAGTGACCATTGCCCTTTCTTTTCAAAGCCACAGTCACTGCATAAAGTTTTGCTAGAAATTGCTCAAATTCCATAGCTTAAATATTTTCTATAAATTTTCCTAGTTTATTCTTTTCTTTTCTACCCCCATCCTCTCTCTCTAAAGGAAGATAGATACTTTACTTGATTGCTTAAATGGTTGTACGATATATTCTTCCTCTTCTTTCTTCTTTTGAAATATGGATATAGGGAGGGGTCTTACCTCATTTTGTTTCCAGTAATATCTTTTCTATACGTGAATGGTGAAAGCTGTCGCTAGAGATTAACATAATTCTTTGTTAAGGGACCACTTGGAGCTGGTAGAAGATATCCCGACTTTGTTTGCGCTTTTCATTTCTTTTCTTTTCTTTTCTGTTTTGGGAGGGGATGGAAACCATTAAAATTTCCATCGGATTCTGAGTATATATGTAGGTCTCTACACACACACACACACACACACACACACACAGTTATATGTAGCAAGAAGGCCAAAATGTATGCAAAGATGGAGGAAAGGATTGCGCCCCATGTGCCCACAATAAAAAATAATCTTTCAAAACAATATAAAAATACAGACATTCGCTGTATCAAAATCAATTTTGTAGCCAGAATTTAATACACATACACCCACACACACATACATATATAATAAAATTATCCTCAATTTAATAAATTTTCTCTTTAAATTTTTGTATTTAAATAAACTGTTTAGACTAGAATTGTCTATGGGGGATAAAACCATTGATTCTACCATTCAATACTTGACAGACAAGCCCAGTTATTGCATTATTTCATTTTATCTTATAGATAAAAAAAAAAGGGGCTCAAAATAAACCGATTTAGTATCTTTCAATTTTTGTGCATGAAATCTCCACCTTAGCCTAGGTGGGGTTCTTTTTTATTATTTTTTATTCAATATTTATATTTTATTGCGTTAACTAGTTCACACCCTTCGGTATTTATTTTTTAATGCTTTGACTGGTCCATACACTCTAGGATTATTTTCTAGTAGTTTGACGGGTCCACACTATTCAGTGGTTCATACTTTTCAATCTGACTGATCATTGCCTTCCAGTCTTTTTAGCATTTATAAGTATCATTAGTACTTATCAAGATCAATTATCTAAACTCGGAGAGAGATAATACTCTAACATTTTTATACACAATAAAAAGTGAAAATGATGCTTAAGTATTAAGCGTCATTGAACCAATCAAATTGTGATATATAATTTTTTAATATAAAGATATTATGAATTCTAAGAAAAAAAATAATATGGAACTTTAAAACCTTAAAAACCCACAATGTTTTATTTCATGCAATAATATAGTCTAAATATTATGATAACTTTTTTTAATATAACAAGAATACATAATAACTGCATATTATTAGGAGTAAACAAATTACTAGACCAATATCCCTGAAACATTCCATATTATTTTTATTATTCATGATTTCATATTATTTTTTTTACTATTGCATCAATTGGTATACATTGTATATGTCCAAACTGACATAAAATGTTATATTAAGAAAAAATATGAACTTATTGAAATTAACTAAAAATATGTCATTTAACAGAATAAAACGACGTAAAAAATTTCATATAGTCAACTCTAATTTTTTTTGATAACTCAGAATAACCAACGTCGATTGATATAGACAAAGACTTAATTTAATTTGATTTTAGTTTAGTAAAACAATATTTAATTACAGTGCATTTTTACGAGCCAAAAATTCCATGTGGAAACTTAAGTGCATTTTAATTTTGAACACTACAGCGCATTAAAAATGTTGGAAACACCATGTGGAAACTTAACCTAATGTACAGTCCTAACATATTCAAAAGGCAATCTTATTAACAAAAAAAAAAGCAATAAGAAATTACAGTCGATCAAAAGAATATAAAATTCTAAAACTTATATGAAGATAGAGAAGTTGAAGAAACCAAGGCAATAATTTTAAGCCTTGACGACCATGGATCTTCACCATTAGCTAGATGAAGATAGAGAAGTTAAAGAAACCAAGGCTATAGTATTGGAGGCTTCCGATAATATTATACTTTTGTTCTACAAGGTTTTTTCACTTGCAGTAGTTCTACGGTGCATGAAAAAGCAATGCTTGCTAGTGGTGCATTGGCTTATGCCACGGGACCACAATTTGAGAAGTACATGTTAATTTTCCAACAATTAATGTTCGGATATAAGTTTGAATAATTTTTATGCATAGCAAGTTTATGTCATCTCATTTGGGGTGGTTAGTGATATTTGTTTTGCGTTGGATGAGAAAATCTTACGATACTGTGATTGGATCAGGTTACTCTTTCAAGAATCTATACAACTGTAAACTACACAAATCCATCAAGCACCCCATATTCTCCTGCTTCGGGGATATTGCTCTAGTGATTGGAGAACACTTTCATAAATATTTTCCTAATACAACACGAACGATACGTGGGCTACAGTACGAAATAGAAAATGTGTTAGGCACCTCTTTTGTCCAACCGTTAGGTTGGCCTCTACTTTCTCACGTGGTTCGTGTTATAAATTTTTAAAAGTACCAAATATAGAACGGGAGGTTAAAGAGAATTCATATAAAAACAAACAAGAAAAACAAAAATCCTATCTAAAAGAAAAGAAAACTCCTGCGGATCATGCAACACAGTCCTCGTATCTAACATGCTGCATTTATTGTCAAACAAAAGCAAGGAGAAGTTCCAAAACGTGATTTACACTACTGGATTAACAGAAAACTCACCGTTGTTGTAATTAGGGGTTGTGGCCATTATAAAATACAAGCTAAAAACTACGTCCGTAGCAACAAGAGGTCGCGACCGTGATAACCAGAGATCATTATATAGAATACGTCCATGGCAACCAGAGGTCGTGGCCGCAGCAAACAAACAAATGCAAGTTACGGTTGTTGCAACCAAAAGTTACAGCCGTGATAAATAAGGTCGACGGAATGATTTTTATGGTGAGCAGTGTGTGAATAGAGGTTGAATATACGAAAAGCGTGTAATTATAGAATCAAATAGATGTTTTCAACATACTATTTTTCATAAAATCATGTATCAAAATAATTTTCTACAACATTTCAAATATTTTACATTCAATATTATGACTAATCATTAGCAACAAGCATGTGAATATGTATACAAAAGAAAAATTAATAGAAACTCTAGTCGTAACAATCCCATGAGAGAAAGAAAATGAGATTTTAGAAGTATTACAATGATCTACGAGTACCTGAAATGATCGTTCACCTACAAGCGTTTCCTCAAATAACGTGAGTTGGGGTTGACTAGCCAATCGTACGCCAGGAATCCTCCACGCACAGATGGTAACTCCAACTCGACTTGAGGGGGATGAATATGGTCTCGAAAAACAAAAATAAGATTGGGGAGTGTATAGGGTGAGTATCGGATCCTGGGAGTATTTGCACTAAAAAATGTCACTCTCCTATTTTTTTGCTGAAAACGATGCCTATTTATAGGCTCCAGTGCACTGACGACGTCTTCTGGCACGCTGCCACGCGTCCAGAATAGAAGGTTCTATGAGAAGGACGTGGCTGTGAACATTGAACTTCGCGGCCGCGAAGAAAAATTACGAACTATGATGGTCGTGACATTCAAAGGTCAGGACCATTTGTGAGATCGAAGCACCATGACAGTCGTGACATCCCAAGGTTATAGTCGGTTCTATGATTGAAGACCCATGATGACTGTGACATCCAATGGTCACGACCGATTGTAGAATCGAAGCATCATAACAACCTCGAAGTTCAAGGATAACGGAGTCAAGTTTTATTGAAGCAAAGAGTGTTTTCTTGGATTTTGAGTTGAGTTCCTGGTTCTATAAGTGCTTGGAGGTATTCTTCAGTGTAGTCTCATATATCTTCATCATTAGAGATATATGAGTGTGGGCCCCTGCAGTCTCACGTGTCATGTGGGCAGGCTACTAGGTGGGCGTGTCTATAACGACTGGTAGGATACCAGAGCTGGTAGGCTATTGCACGGGGACGTGCAGCCCTAAGGGAGGTGAATTGTGATATCTTGGTATCCCACATCGAAAAGGGAGAAAGAGTTCTTGGGCTATGAAAAAAAAAATTTGGACCCTTACATAGAAACGAGGCATTTTTCCAGGTGATAAAAGCCCTACCATATTCAGTTAAGCGTGCTCACGTTGGAGTAATACAAGGATGGGCAACTCCTGGAAAGAACAAAATTGTGAGGGCTTTGCCCAAAGCGGATAATATCGTTGCCATGAAAAAGGTCGGGGTGTTACAAGTGGTATTAGAGCTAACTCTCCCCACCTCCGAGTGTGGATCCCTACCATCTCATTTGTCATGTGGACGGGCTATTGAGTGGATGGATTGATAAGAACTGGCAAGCTACTAGAGTTGGTAGACTACTGCATGAGGTCGTACAGCCCTAAGGGAGTAGATTGTGATATCTTAGTATCCCACATCGGAAAGAAAAAGGGAGTTCCTCAACTATAAAGAAAAAATCTTGGACCTTTACATAGTAATGAGTCCTTTTCCCAAATGATAGAGACCTTAGCATAACTTAGTTAAGCGTGCTCACGCTAGAGTAATGTAAGGATAGATGATCTCCTAAGAAGAACAAAATCGTGAGGGTTTTGCCCAAAGTGGATAATAGCGTTGCTATGGGAAGGGTCGAGGTATTATAAGATCTCTGTCACAACCTATTTCTTAGAATGGCATCCGTGACCGGCCAACGATCCTTTCAAAACTTCCCAGAGCATAGTAGTGCGTATGTTAGAAAATTCATACATCATTCAACTTTTTATACGCACATAACATGGAGCAGATACATTTATTCAAGGTCAAACAAGAAGCCAAAGAGGGAAAAATATCCACTCTAGTTCAATGTCTTTTAGGCATCACATGAAACATGTTTTCAACAAAACATTAGCAAAGATAGTGTAAATACATAGATATACGAGTTATTACTCGCTTTCTATTTTTAGAATGATATCCAATTAAAAATTTTTACCAGCAATTCGGGGAGCTACCCCACAATGGAAATGATCATTCCTTAGTCGTCTGGCCCACCGTCAATTAAGATATCCTAGTATCCCATATCAAAAAGAGAGATGGAGTTCCTAAGTTATAAAAGAAAAACTATGGATCCCTACATAGCAACAATAAATTCTTTCAGGTGGTAGAGACCCTAACAAAACGTAGTTAAGCGTGCTCACGCTGGAGTAATACAAGAATTGGTGACCTCCTAAGAATAACAAAACTGTGAGGCTTTGCCCAAAATGGACAATATCATTACCATGAGAAGAGCCAGGGTGTTATAAGTGGTATCAGAGCTGACTCTCCCCACCTTCGAGTGTGGGCCCATGCCGTCTTGTATGTCATGTGGGCAGGCTACTGAGTGGGCTGGTCGATAAGGACTGGTAGGCTACTGTACGGGGATGTGTATCCCTAAAGGGGGTGGATTATGATATCTCGATACCTCACAATGAAGAGAGAGAGAGAGAGAGAGAGAGAGAGAGTTCTTGGACTATAAAGAAAAAACCTTAGACCCCTGCATAGCAGCGAGTCCTTTTCTCAAGTGGTAGAGACCTTAGCAGAAATCAGTTAAGCGTGCTCACGCTGGAGTAATGCAAGGATGGTGACCTCTTGAGAAGAACAAAATCGTGAGGGTTTTGCCAAAGAAGACAATATCGTTGCCATGAAAAGAGTCGGGGTGTTACAAGTGGTATTAGAGCCGACTCTCCCATCTCCGAGTGTGAGCCCCTGCCGTCTCGCGTGTCATGTGGGCGAGCTACTAAGTGGGCGGGTCGATAAGGACTCGCAAGCTACCAAAGCTGGCAAGCAACTGCATGGGGGCGTGCAACCCTGAGAGGATAGATTGTGATATCCTAGTATCTCACATCGATAAGGAAGAGGGACTTCTTAGGCTATAAAGGAAAAACCTTAGACCTTTACATAGTGACGAGACCTTTTTTAGGTAGTAGAGACCTTGGCTGAATTCAGTTATGCGTGTTCACGTTAGAGTAATACAAAGATGAGTAACATCATGCGAAGAACAAAATCGTGAGAGCTTTGCGCAAAGCGGACAATATCGTTGCCATGAGAATTGTTGGGGTATTACAAGTGGTTTCAAAGCTGACTCTTCTGACCTTCGAGTGTGGGCCCATGCCGTCTCTCGTGTCATGTGGGTGGGTCAATAAGAATTGGCAAGCTATCGGAGCAAGTAGGCTATTACACGGGAATATGCAGCTCTAAGGGAAGTGAATTGTGATATCTTGGTATCCTACATCGAAAAGGGAGATGGAGTTCTTGAGCTATAAAAAAAAACTATTGGACCCCTACATTGTAACGAGGCCTTTTTCTATGTGGTAGAGACCCTAGCAAAACTTAGTTAAGCGTGATCACACTAGAGTAATGCAAAGATGGGTGACCACCTGGGAAGAACAAAACCGTAAGAATTTTGCCCAAAGCGGACAATATCATTGCCATGAGAAGGGTCGAGGTGTTATAAGATCTTTGTCACGACCAATTTCTTAGAATGGCGTCCGTGACCGGCCAGTAAGTCAAAACCCACTCGAGGCCTCTTATTTTGAAAACTCATTTGTTAGTTTTGGTATAAAATGATATCCTTTTATAAATTTTCCAGAAAGCTTTCCTAGCGATCCTTTCAAAACTTCCCAAAGCATACTAGTGCGTATGTTTGAAAATTCATACATCATTTAACTTTTCATACGTACATAACATGGAGAAGATATATTCATTCAAGGTTAAACAAGAAGCAAAAGAGGAAAAAACATCCATTGAGTCCAATCTCTTTTAGGCATCACCTGAAACATGTTTTCAAAAAAATATTAGCAAAGCTAATATGAGTATATAGATATTTGAGTTATTACTCACTTTCTATTTTTAGAATGATATTAAATTAAAAAGTTTTACTAGCAATTCAGGGAGCTATCCCATAGTGAAAATGAACATTTCTTAGTCACTTGGCACACCGTCGATTGGGTTATCTTAGTGTCCCACATCGAGAAGAGAGATAGAATTTTTGGGCTATAAAGAAAAAATCATGAACCCCTACATAGCAACGAGACCTTTTTCAGGTGGTAGAGACCCTAGCAAAACGCAGTTAAGCGTACTCATGCTAGAGTAATGCAATGATAGGTAACCTCCATAGAAGAACAAAATTGTGAGAATTTTGCCCAAAACGGACAATATTGTTGCTATGAGAAGGGTTAGGGTGTTACAAGTGGTATCAGAGCCGACTCTTTCCACCTTTGAGTGTGGGCCCATGCCGTCTCGTGTGTCATGTGGGCGGGCTATGAAGGGGCAGGTCGATAAGAACTAGCAGGCTACTGCATAGAGTTATGCATCCCTAATGCGGGTAGATTGTGATATCCTGGTATTCCACATCAAAAAGGGAGAAGGAGTTCTTGGGTTTTAAAGAAAAAATTTTGAACCCCTACATAGCAAGGAGGCATTTTTTCAGGTGATAGAGACCCTAGAAAAAATCAGTTAAGCGTGCTCATGCTAAAGTAATGCAAGGATGAGTGACCTCCTGGAAAGAACAAAATCGTGAGGACTTTGTCCAAAGTAGACAATATCGTTGCCATAGGAAGGTTCAAGGTGTTACAAGTGGTATTAGAGCTGACTCTCCCCACCTCCGAGTGTGGGCTCCTACCGTCTCGCGTGTCATGTGGGCGGGCTACTGATTAGGCGGGTCGATAAGGACTGGTAGGCTACTAGAGCTGGCAAGCTATTGCACGAGAACGTGCACTCTTATGAGAGGTGGATTGTGATATCTTGGCATCCCATATCGAAAAGGGAGAGAAAATTTCTAGGGTATGAAGGAAAAATCTTGGACCCTTACATAGTAACAAGACCTTTTTTTAATGTGGTAGAAACCTTAGTAAAACTCAGTTAAACGTACTCACGCTAGAGTAATGCAATGATAAGTGATCTCCTGAGAAAAACAAAATCATGAGGGCTTGCCCAAAGCGGACGATATCGTTGCCATGAGAGTAGTCGGGGTGTTACAAGTGGTATCAGAGCTGACTCTTCCCACCTCCGAGTGTGGGCTCCTGTCATCTCTCATGTTATGTGGACGGGCTACTGAGTGGGCGAATTGATAAGGACTGGCAGACTATCGGAACTGGCAAGCTACTGCACGAGAACGTGCACCCCTAAGAGAGTGGATTGTGATATCCTGGTATCTTACATCAAAAAGAGAGAGGGAGTTCTTGAACTATAAAGAAAAAACCTTAGACCCCTACATAGCAACGAGGCCTTTTCTAAGTAGTAGAGACCCTAGCAAAACTCCGTTAAACGTGATCACGCTAGAGTAATGCAAGGATGTGTGATCTCATTGGAAGAACAAAATCGTGAGGGTTTTGTCCAAAGCGGACAATATCGGTGCCATGAAAACGGTCAATGTGTTACAATTAGACTCCTAATAATCCTGGAATATTCCAATTGAGATATGCTTTTGCCCATATTTTTTGATAGATGTAGATTTACATCTACCTGCGTTCTCGTTAGACGGTCATCATTCTTAGTGAATTTACAAAGTATTTTCTCAATGTAATGTGATTGAAACAAAGCATATCCCTCAGATGTTGTAGAAATTGACATTTCTAAAATAACATATGTCACTCCTAAATCTTTTATGTCAAACTATTTGTTCAAAATTTTCCTAGTAGAATTGATCATTTCATCACTACATTTGATGATCATGTCATCAACATAAAGACAAATGATGACATATTTTTTTGTCTGTGTTTTTAACACAGACACACTTGTCACATTCATTTTTCTCAAAATCATTTGACATCATAGTGTTGCCAAATTTCTCCTACAATTGCTTTGGCGCTTGCTTAAAGTCATGAAGAGATTTGACGAGTTTACATACTTTATTCTTTTGTTAAGGAAGAACAAATTCTTCTGGTTGTTTTATATAAATTTCTTTATTTAATTCACCATTCAAGAATGCTGTTTTCACATCTATTTGATGTATATCTAGATTAAGCATATGTTTGGACTAGCTTTTTTTTAGCATTTTGACATTTTAACTTTCTTTTTTTTGTAAAAAAGTAGATGTAAAAATATATAGAAAAAGTCAGTCAAAGCTAAACAAGTAGGCTTTTTTGGAAGCTTTTAAGAAAAAAAAAACTCCCAAAAAAACTAGTCTAAATGTAGGCTAAATAACGCAGCTATAGAAACTAACATACATATAGAGTTATTCTTGTAATTGGTGAATATGTATCAAAGTAATCAAAACCTTCTTTTTGTCTGTATCATTTGACCGCAAGTCTTGCTTTGTACTTATTAATTGAACCATCTACTTTCATCTTTTCCTTGAATATCTATATATACCCAAGAGGTTTACAACATGGTGAAAGATCTACCAGTTTCCATGTACGATTCTGAATGATGAATTTAATATCGCTATTCACGGCCTCTTTCCATAAATGAGCTTCAGCACTGGACAATGCCTTCTTGTAAGTTCAAGACTCATTTTCTAACAAATATGTTAGAAGATTTAGACCAAAGGATTTAGAAATTCTAACCCGTTTACTACGGCTTGGCTCTTCATTCTCTTCTCCTTCTTGATCTTCATCGTGATCACTACTTTGAGTAGTGTCATGAGTTCCTTTTATAGAGCTTGTCTCTTATCCAAATTTACAAGGGAATATATGTTCAAAGAACACTGTATTTCTTGACTCAATAATAGTATTAACATGTATATCTAAAATTTTAAATTTGTGAATCAGAAACCGATAAGCACTACTATTGTTAGCATAACCGATGATGAGTACACAGTCAACGATTTTAGGTCCTAATTTTGACCTATTTGGAATAGGCACTGCTACTTTTGCCAAACACCCCCACACTTTTAAGAATTTGTACGTACGCATTCTACCTTTTCACTATTCAGAAGGTTTCTTATTCGTCTTCTTGTGAGGTATCTTGTAATGAATATAATTAGCTGAAAGCATAGCTTCCCCCTACAGATTCTGAGGTAATTCATAACTAATCAACATAGCATTCGTTATATCCTTTAAAATTATATTCTTTCATTCAGCAACACCATTTTGTTATAGAGAATAGGGAGCAATTGTTTGATAAATTATGCCATGTTGTGAACAGAATTTATCAAAAGGTGAATTATATTCACTATCTCTATCGCTCCTTAGAGTTTTAATCTTCTTTCTAATTTGATTTTCAATTTCATTCTTATAATATATAAATATTTCTAAGGTTTCGTTCTTACTTTTAAGCAAATAGATGTAACAGTATCTAATACTATCGTCAATAAAAGTAATGAAATACTTTTTACCACCTCTTGTTTGAATTGATTTAAAATCACAAATATAATTGTGAATTAAATCTAGAAGTTCTGTATTCCTTTCTACAGAATGGAAAGTAGTCTTAGCTAATTTTGCTTATATACAAATTTTACATTTATGATTCGGATCAATATCAAATTTAGGCAAGCAATTACTGTTAATTAATCTACGTAGAAAATTGTAATTAAATGTCCTAATCTACCATGCTATAAAAAGGACTCAACAATATAAGCAAAAGAAGATTCACTTTTATTCATAGTAGTTTTTGGTACAACAACTATTACATTCCGTTTGAACAGACCGTCAGTCTGATACCCCTTACTCACAAACATTCCACTTTTTGTGAGTACAAACTTGTCAAACTCAAACACTAGCCTAAACTCATTTTTACTCAACAAAGAACCAAAAACTAAATTCTTGCGAATGTCTGGCACATGCAGCACGTTGTTGAGCATAAGTTCATTCCCCGAAGTCATCTTCAATATAACCTTTCATTGGCCTTCCACCTTGGAGATAGAAGAGTTTTCCATGTACATAAGTTCTCCATCTATCGTCTGATAAGTAGAGAGCATTCGTCTGTCTGAACAAATGTGGCGAGTAACTCTATGTCCACCCACCATTCTTTGGAATTTTCAACTAGGTTAGTTTCAGACACAACAACTAGAAAATATTGGGAGACAATCCAATGCCAAAGTAAAATATATACATGCTCGGTGATCCAGAAAATATATCTTTATTAACTTTCAACAATTACAATAATATGAAATTACAGGAAAATGAAATAACAGAAATAACATGAATAGAATTTACAAATCGAGTTCTGCAATCGCAGTTTCTTTAAGAATGATTCACCGCCTACCGAGGGTGTTGTAGGTTTTTCACCGGCGTCACTCTCCCAGGATAAAATGGCTACACGATCGTTGGAACACCACCAAGGATCAGCTACGAACGTACCCCGTTTGTCTTTCTCTCTCTTACAGCTTACAATATAATCTGAATTGTATCTCTCTTTTCTCACCTCTACTGTCTTCTTCCTTTTTCTGTCTCCCTAAAAAGCTGAATGGGATGAGAATATATAGGCCTTCCATCATGGAGGAGATTTCAAGAGAATCAATAGCCATGAATGGTATTGATTCTCAAGATTCAATTACCAATTGAATAACCAATTCAATTACAATTGAATTCTGCTATTGAATTCTGGAATTCAATGGCCAATGCATTCACAAAATTCTAACAGAAGACTGATGTCATCCACCCCCATAGAAAGATTGCCCACTTCAGTTATGTTGGATTAGGCATTCTTCTTGCGCTTGCTGCGATAGTCTTTTGATCGATACTTGGGCTTGTCACAGATGTAACAATTTGCCTTGAATTTGAGTCTTTTGGAGTCATCGCCTTTGTCACCAACATGCTTTCTCTTCTTGTTGTTGACCTTGGGCGCCTGTTCCACAACATTTGACTTAGACTCCATCCCGATCTTTCTCTTAGACTTGCGGCTGTCTTCCTCTATCCTCAATCTGACAATCAGTTTCTCTAATTTCATCTCCTTGCGCTTACACTTCAAATAATTCTTAAAATCTTTCTAGCCCTACAGTAATTTCACAAAAATAGTAGCAACTTGAAAAGATCCACTTAGAAGCATATCTTCTACATGAATATCATGCAGGATAAGATGAAGATTTTGAACTTATCCGACGACTGGCTTGGAATCCACCATCTTATAATCTAAAAATTTTACCAACGATGAATTTATTCGCACTGGTATCCTCTGTATTATATTTGCTATCCAAGGATTCCCACAGTTCATTTGTCGTTTTGATTGAACTATACACATTGCACAATGTGTTGTCCAATTCATTGAGGATATAATTCTAGTACAAAAAGTCAGCATGTTTCCATGCATCTACCACAACAACCACCTACCGATTGGTTTCACCTTTTGTCAATGTCGGAGTATCCTCACGTAGGAATCTAGCCAGATTCAAAGAAATCAGATAGAACAATATTTTCTGTTGTCATCTTTTAAAGCAAGTTCCATTAAATTTTTTTGACTTTTTTCTGTGATTCACCGGAACTGTCGTAGTGACAATCGGTATCAGAGAAGGTACAGAAAGTAAAACCGGTACAGGGGTATGGGAAACAGAAGTTGTAGCAGAAATACCAATATTTGCATAATCCATATTTTATTTTCTATTATTTATAGAAATAACAACAAACAATACTGTTTATCAACCCGAAAAATAAATCTGAAAAAACTTTATTTTTCCTTAAAAAAACAGCAATTAAAAATAGTACTGCAGATAAAAATATTTTTTTCCTTAAAAGACTGCAATAATCTGTGAACTGCAGAAATCGTTTATATATCTGAAATTGAAATAATCTGTACAACGTAGATTGATATCCTAAAAACTGGTTTTATACTACAAACCATAAATAATAGCACCAAAAATTAAATACTAAACTTAATAACCCGTAATTAAAATTGTATTTAATCTTAATCCACAGAATTAATAACATTGAAACGAATTACAGAATTAATAAAATGTAATTAAAACAAAAACATAATGTAATCTGTCCAACAATTTTGTAAAAAACAATTAAAGTGTAAAACAAAAGATAATTTCAATTGATTTTTGTCTTAATAATGTTGTTTAAAATAAACTGAAAATAATCTATTTTGTATACTGACAAAATAACATAAACAACATGTACAGAAACAAATAGCGAAAAATAGAAATACATAAAAATAGTATCTTTAAAATTGAAAGTACTGAAATTAAAGAATCTGTTATGATAGAAATTGATCAAGGCTCATGTTTAACACAATATTCTTAAGACAAAAACGCTCTCATTTCGATGCTTCGAGTTGCAGTGTATGTCTTTTAAGATACATCGATCGACGAGCAACAGAAGCAGCACATCAATCTGTTACTCTGGCGAACCGAAATTGTGCTTAACTCTCTCTCCATAATTGCAAGAAAATGGCAGGATTGCAAACAAACCACATAAGCAGAGTATAAGGGGAGAGGTTTTGGATTTTCTGATATCTGAAATGGGTAGAGGGTCTGTCAATTTAAAGACCCAGTGGTGCCTAATTGGATTGACCGAACAGACATGAACTGGTTTGGTTTGGCAGTTAAACCCGTCAATATACGCGAACCAAAAACTGAAGTCCAATAAATTATTCAAAATAAAAAATTTAAATAAATTTTTCGTAAAAAATTAAGGTTTGACTCAACCCGCGACCCGAGCCTGGCTCAGTTGGTCGATCAGTTGAACGAGCGAGCAACGGTGCACACGTGTAGGGTTTGGGTTGAACCCACCCCTGGATAGATCCTTCTCCTTCCATAAAATTGAGTATCCAAAGAAGCACAGCTCTTAGGTAAGGTTGGCTTATAAAAATCGCTCAACAGCTCTTCTCTCAACCAATGTGGGAATGAACATAAGTTATCAACTTTTATCAATTTTAATAGTACATTTTTAAAATTAATTTCTCATTCACCTGTTAACAGTTTTAAACGTCATAAAATTTATGATTAATCTACTTATGGAGAGGAACATATTAGAATTTAGAATCATTAAAAAAATTAATTATCTCCGAAGTTATTTAATTTCAAAGTTAACTATTAACCATGTTTTACCAAGTTCAAAACGAACAATTTCTTCATAAAAGATGTGGCTGTTTGACCACCTAGGGTTGATCATTCCTCGATCCTATTGGAGTCTTAGTTGAGTCATGGCCTATTGGAGTCTCGGGATGATACTGCAGCGAGGAGGATGACAACGTGACTAGGTTAGGGCCTAATGGCATCTTCATCTTGAAGACCTCGAAAAGGATCCTGAAGAAGATCCTGAAGAGGTGGAGAGTGTGGGCTAAAAACAGTTCTGGAGATATCATCAACTAAAAGACATGCACCCCTTTTTTTCTCTTTTCTTTTTATAAAAAAGACTGTTTTGCTTATTCCAATGTGCCTTAGTTTAAGAATAATATTCTGTTTTTCATTAGATTTTATTCTTTATTCTTTGGTATTGTAGGAAGTCAAGAAACTTTTCCCTTCTCACTATGAATATAATTATTGGGAATAAATTTTTGTATTGAACATTCTTCTTTCTTAGCCCTGTGACCATTATACTTGTGTCATTTTTATTTGCAACTACTTGGTCTTGTGCTATAAGTATACAAAGAAGGTCTGGCCTAGCATGAAACTCATTTCAAACGTAGGCCCATACCTCTAGTACCAAAAACCTTGTCTTCAACTGCGAGGCCCATACCCCAGCATCAACAAGCATATTGACTGTGTAATACCTCACTTTTTACCCTCGTGAGTTAATAATTAAAAGTAGGTATTAAGAGATTTATGAAAAATGATTATATATTAATAGTATTTAAGTAAGTTACAAAACCTCTTGATATAGTTTAAGAAATTAAAGAATAAGTAAAAGTCCTTTTTGAAAAAATGATCATTTTTCTTAAAAAATTTACGAAAAATTAGTGAACAGTCAAATTTATAGGGCGCTTACTGTTTTCATCCACCATAAAAAAAGTTATCGCGGAAGGTTCATTCGTATAAAAATTTTAACGCGCAAGCTCATTTTGAGACAAAAATACCCTAAAACAGATAAATTTATCTGTATGTAGAACAGATAAATTTAACTGTGTGTCTTATACATGTTTTGAAAGACACAGATAAATTTATCTGTACGCAAAGATAAATTTATCTATTTGAAAGGTATTTTTGGGAGAAATCGGGTAATTGGACCTCGCGCGTTAAAAAAAATGATGGACCTTACGCGTTAAAACTTATTTTCTTGGACCTTTCGCTGAATGTCCCAAAAATTTGCCGCAATCACCCGAACTTTAAATAATTATATTAAATTTACTTTTTAAGTCCAATTGATGCAAATGTTAATTCAATGAAAAACTCATTGAGTTTATTTTCACATGGCCTAAACCTCAAAACTGAACGTGTACCAAACAAAATAAAATCTACATCTATTGAAATTTAATCACAAATTCTCAAATTCAAACAGAAGCATAACCATGCATACACCAAAGAAAAAAATCACATAAGAATTTACATGATTTGGCACAACTTGCCTAAATTCATGAGTGAGAGAGATAATTCATTATAATTATAAAATGTACAATCATGAGACCAAAAATACCAGAAATTCTAACACTTTCACAACCCAAACCTTAAAATAAATTTTGTTTTTTCGCTCAAAATCACCCCGGTGCCCCCGAAATTTTTTTATCTCTCCCTACGTATATCTCTACTCTTTTGATTCAACTCTCTACACAATAACTAGAATTATAAGATTCTTATTTACAGACAAACCTAAAATTATAGCCTCCATATAATTATAAAACTCTAACGTATTAGAGTTTTTATAGATTCATGATTCTAACTCAACCCAAACACATGTAAATAAAACTCTAATTATATGATCCGTTGGATACATGACACACACCTAACAATTTTCACATTGCCTTGAATTTTGCAAATCACTTTGAAGATAACTAGTGTTGATGTTGATTCTGCTATTGTTGTTAATCCGCTACACTCAAACCAAGAACTCGTCACATTCGTCGAGGTATCTGCTGTCACTCCACCTATTCGTCGAGGTATATTGGTTTCTCATCATCCACCGAATCAAGAAATCACCATCTGATTGACTCTACCTGCAATAAATCTTGATAGTTTAGTGCATCACCTTTTTCCTTATACACCATACCAAGTCGTCGCAATTTTTCTCTTTTTTGTATAAAATAAATATTCTTTGAACTATACGAGCTGAGATAAAAACATATATCTATGCTCTGATCTCCAACTACGACCTTGAATTGTCAACTATCTGCTATAATACCACTTATAGGGATTTGACCACCAGTCCTTGAATGGAAATAGAAGCACAACTATACACACACTAAAGAGAAATCACGAAAAGATTTACATGATTCAGCATATACGGGTAAGAGAGATAATCTATTACAACGCATAGTGTACAATCATGAAATCAAAAATATGTCAAAAATGACACTTACAATCCGAGTCTTGAAACAAATCATATTTTTCTGCTCAAAGGTTACCCCAGTGTCTCTGGTATTTTTTCGTCTCTTTCTATATTTCTACTCATTTGATTAAGCTCTCCATACAACAATTCGAATGATAAGGTTTCTATTTATAGACAAACTCTAAAATCCTAGCATCAATACAATTATAAAACTTTACACATATTAGACTTATTATAGATTTATTACTCCAATTCAATCCAAATACATGTAAATAAAATTTTAATTATATGAGTTCGCAGAATGCAAAATACACACCCAATATTATCTTTACAGAAGATCACAAATTTGATACCTTCTAGTAGAAAAATCATAATAAATTTATTTTAAGTCAACATGACATGTAACAAGTGAAAATTTTCCGTAACTTTAAGATCTAGTTGCCGTGTAAAAATCAAAAAAAAAATTATTGAACGAAACCAAATTAAATTGTGGCCCTCCAAAGTTAACTGTTTAGTACAGAAATTTGGGACAGATTCATTCCTTTAAGTTTAAAACTATTTTTGATCAATCAAAGCTCATTTTTAACATTTGCAAAAATTTATAGATGTAGAACTTTGAAAATAATCATTTATGCTCAAGAATTTCTTCATTTGGTTAAGTTGAAGTTCTTAAGAATTACTTAAAAGTTGAACTAGACTATAAAAATCAAATTTAAATTACTATTCCTTTAGTCTTCATTTTTTTTCATTTCCAAAATCTAATGAAAATATTCTCAAAGCTTGTAAATGGAAAAAAAAAAAACGTCAACCATCCATAATTAACATAAAAATTAAAAAGAGTGTAAACATATTTCAAGGTTACACCACCAAAGTTTGTACACAAACTTAAAACATAATATTATAGCAAAAATGAGCCTTTTAGCTCAAGATCTATCTTTTCATTCACAAGTCCATCAAGCATTCTTTTGTGCTTCAATCAAGCATTCTTTTGTGCTTCACCTTCTAAATCATCACCTAAAATATGGAAAGGTGAGCTCACAACTGGTCGAGAAAATATTAAAATAAGATTATATGTAAACACATAAGTTATGGTTGTTGGAAATAAAATTCCAATAACTAATGACAGTGCATAATGATTACACGAAAAAAAACGACAAAAATTTAATAAAAATTCTAACTTGGCAAAATAAAATTACACCTTTGATGTTTCTCTAGTTTGATCTCATCTCAGCACTCGAACAGAAATATGTCTGATGGATGCACACGAATAGGAAATCATCTACACCTCAAGTCTTCTACCTTATTCTCATATGCCTGGTTACGAATCAAATGTGGACTAAAAATTCGTGACCTAAACTCTAGTTAGCTGCTTAATATCACGAAAATATTAAAACCTAAACTGCCAAGAGATTTAGCTACATATAAATAGGCTACGCTAGGGACTTGTGGAGTTAATAAAATTCAAACTCCTTATAACATTAAGAAAATTAATTCAATCTGAATTTAATTCATAATCCATAAATTTATAATTCGTACCACTAAAGAATTATGATTGTACTCTCGACCTTATTTCAAAATAATTTCGAGTTCCATGTTATTAAGTGCTTATTTATCTTTCTACGTTAAGATTACAAATACCCGTTGATTAAATTAAATTACTGATAATTTTATTTAATTGACCACTTATAATTTTTTTTAAACTTTTCACTTAACTTATTTGATATGACGAATACAAAATTCACTTGTAAGGTTTGATATAATCAAAACTTATAAGCTTCCTTAATAGTGTATAATCAATACTAATATTAGGATGTGAATTCTTTTAATAATTAATATTTATCATACACGTTCTGTGGTTATCTAATTCACCGAGCTTATTGATCCATAAAAGATCTCACTCTTTTATGTATCAAAATAACAAATACTAAATATATGTGAGTATTAATTATTTCGAAAATAAGAATATAAGTATTCATAATAACCATGAAATTTTTATACAGTCAGTATAAAAATAATTATCCAAAGACGATCCTGTTTAATACACACAAAGTGTACTAGTACAGTGAGTTTGAACTATATTATTCTCCATAATCAAGACAGACCTATTAAATACTGTGTTACAATTCTACCGATCGTTTGTCCAACTCTATTTAAGGTTGTGAACAAAAGCCTTATATTCTACAATAACCGATAATCTGATCTTCTGTGTGTAAACCGAATTTTACGCACTAAATTATTTACTATGTAGAATAAAAGACACGCATGCCTAACATTAAATAAATAATATAGTACAGATATTACTTATACAGATTCTTATTAAAATATAAATAACAAATTTTATTAATGAATAAAATAAATACTAAAATTCATTACACAAAGTATGATTTTTAGAATATATCCGTGCCAATGGTGTTATTAACTCTTTTTTCATTCTTAAGAAAGTTTTCTAAAAAAAACACTTTCTCTATACAAAATAACTTCTTGAAGATTTTTTTTTTCGTAAAACACTTTCTTTCTCAAAACTCATTTTATATCCAAGATCTCAACATCTCAACTCAACAAAAACATCAAACGCTTTTTCTTTCTTTGGTTGTGAGTCCTTTTCCATAGATCCTTAAACAATAATCAAGAATACTAGATTAATCATTGCATAATTTTACAAGCTTTTACCGAAAGTCATCCCATACCCAAACCTTATTCTTATGGCATCACCAACCCAAAACTTAAATCTCAACACAAAACTCGAGAACACACACAGTACTTTCTTTCTTCAGAAAGCAAATGACTTTTCTGCCACCCAAAATACGTTTTTATATTAACTTTAAGTATGTAAACCAAAAAGATAAAACAAGATCATTAACATCACTTTGAGTAAACTTGAGTCAAGTCACGACAAGTATTTAAAAACATAGTGGTAGAAACTTTAAATAGAGACAAGTAGGTAAAAGTTTGAAAGGAAATAAACACTTCACCTTTAACTTGTAAGCATGCACATCAAGAATTAGTAAAATTTCTACCTCTAATTAAGCTGAGATAAAGGTTGGATAGAGGATTTGGGCCCTCTAATCCAAGATTGGTTGAGCTCTCTAAGCTTTCTATTATCTTCCTTCAAGGTTCAAGATCAATGGAGAAAAAAGTGAACTTGAAGAGGTAGTTCTTTAAGAACACCTAGAACACACCAAAAACATCTTGAAGACTCAAGAACACCTTGAAGATTCAACAACATTGAAAGAAACAAAAAAAAAAGAGAAAGAGGGATTTAATCTGGAAAAAAAGAGAGAAAAAGAGGTATATAATCCTTTTCTGGCTTGGTCAAAAGGGTTTTTAAAATGTCTTAGGTGCTTAAAAAATTTGATCCCTCATCTCTAAGATTAAAATTAATGGCTAGGATCCAATCTTATATAATTTAATTAATTAATTCATAAAAGATGATATCAAGTACATTTGATCCAAGAATTAAGATGGAGTCTAGCAATTCATTTTAATTAAATAAATACAAGTAAATCAAGATTTAATTTTACTATGGGTCAGCACGCCCATCTAATGGTTCCAGACTTTTATAGAAGGAACTAATTGAGAACACACCACACCTCTCTCGTCTTTCCACCAAGGTCTGTCCTTCTTGTTAAGTGTGGGGAGGGTATTATTAATGGATTCCAACAAATTGTCAAGGCAACTCATTTCCCAACCATACAACTCTCTTCTAAACCGCACATTCTATGGGGACCAGAATTGGGATCCTTTTAACATATCAAGAACAGATGCTTCCTTTTGATTTGACAGCATGAAAAGTCTGGAAAATTGCTTCTTCAATGGTTGCTCCCCCACCCACGAATCAACCCAAAATTTTATAGTAATTCCATCCCCCTAGAGAGAGTCCCAAATTCCTAAAGAACACATCCTCAGTAAGGTTATCAACTGCTCCCAAATCCAGGATCCCTTTCCAAATTACAGATTTTTTTGAACCTCCAGAGACTTGAGGTAGCCAATCCAACGGGTGGCCTTTATATTTACAGTATATTATCTTTCTCCATAAACTCTCTTTTTCGTTAGCAAATCTCGACCACCCCACTTGAACAGCAAAGCAGCATTCCTGTGCCTGAGATTTGGCACCCCAAACCCACCGGCTTGTTTGTTCAAGGTAATTCTCTCTCATGCAACCAAATGAATCTTTCTCTGAGTGTTGCTGTCCCCCCAAAAAAATCTTCTCTGTATGCCTTCTAATTGTTTACCCACACTAATAGGCATTCCGTATAGGGACATATAGTACACTAGAAGGTTCGATAAGATGGCTTTGATGAGCTGGATCCTCCCTGCCTTAGTAAGATACTTCTTCTTCCATGGAGATAGTTTCTTCTTGAACCTATCCACCAGTAGAGCCCAGCTCATAACAAGCCTAGGGTTTAAACCCACAGGTAGACCCAGATACTTCATAGGGAGCCCTCTTGCCTTACATCGTAACAGGGAGGCAATGGACTGCAGCTCATCCTCGAAAATACCCACACCATACACCATGCTCTTGTGGTAATTAACCTTTAATCCTGAAGCCAATTCAAACCCTCTGAGGATGTGTTTGATATACCCAATCTCTTGATAATCAGGCCAACTAAAGATCACTATATCATCTACGAATTGATGGTGGCTGATGACAAGACCTTAGCCTCCAATTTCCACTCCCCTATCAAATTCAATCTCCTGCCTTTGTCCATCAGGGCATTTATCCCTTCAGCTGCTAGATTAAACGGAAATGGTGAGAGGGGGTCCCCTTGTCTAAGCCCTCTCTCCATCCTTATCAGACTAGAAGGAGAACCATTGATTAAAACAGCAACCGAGGGAGTGGAGATATACTCCCATATCCACTTACACCACCTACCCTCAAACCCCATCAATTTCATGAGTTTGATGACATACTTCCAATTGACACAATCATAGGCTTTCTCAAAATCAAGCTTAAGGATAACTATCTTCAATTTCTTCCTCTACCAGTCATCGATAATTTCGTTCACAATTAAAATTTCATCTAGGATTTGCCTCCCCGCAATGAAAGATGTTTGCTTCTCATCCACAACTTGATTCATCACCACTTTTTTTCTTCCAGTAAGCATTTTGGCTAGGATTTTATAGATAAATCCAACAAGGCTAATGGGCCTGTACTCTTTGAGAGATTGGGGGCTTTCCACCTTAGGTACTAGGGTTTTAAAGGATGAGTTGAGATATTTCAAGAGCTTACCCTGCTGATGAAACTCAGGCATAAAGAGGAGAAGATCATGTTTAACCACCAACCAAAACTCCTTATAGAATTTGAAGTTGAAACCATCGAGGCCTGGATCCTTGTTTCCACCACAGCTTTAGATTGCCCTGAAGATCTCAGCCTCAGTGAAGGGTATCTCTAGTTGAGAGCTGCAATGCATACTTAAGACCTTAAGAACCTCACATTCAAAAATAGGTCTATTCCACTCCTCTTTGTACACTTGAGAAAAGAACCCCACCACCCCTTCCTTGATCTTCTGTGGGAGGTTAGGATTTTTCCATCTTAAAAGATTTGACCAATGAAGGTCTTCTTCAGTCTTTGATTAGCCATGGAGTGGAAGAAGGAGGTGTTTCTGTCGCCTAACCTCAACCATCTCTGCCTAGATTTTTGCCTCCACAGACTCTCAGTCCTTCTATGTAAGGTCCATAGCTTTGCCTTGAGCTCCTTCTTGGTTCTGATTTGGGATTTTAGAGTATGCCCCTTTCCTCAACTAGGTTCAGTTGGTTCAGCACATTTTCAGTTTCCACAGTGGATTCTTCAATATTACCAAAGACCTTGATATTCCATTCTTTAATCTAAGCTTTGAGATATCTCAGTTTACTTTGCAGCACAAAGCCACCCCAACCACCTTCATAAAACTGAGCCAATGCAGCCTCCATAATATCCTTAAAAGATGTATAACCTACCCAAGCATTGATGAATCTGAAAGGTTTTGGCCTCCAATCAAAACAGTCTTCGGTGAGAAGAATAGGGCAGTGATTAGAGAGCTGCCTAGGAAAGCCAAGCTGTTGGACCTTAAACATGCTGAGCCATTCAATGCTCAGCAAGAACCTATCTAGGCTACCCAGAGATGGGTTCTCTTGCAGATTTGACCAAGTAAAAAGTCTGCCCATAAGAGGTAAGTTTTGGATAAGCATATCATTGATCATGCTCTTGAACTCCTGCATCCCTTTGCAAACTCTGAAGCATTCAGACCTCTCTCCAATAACTAAGATCTCATTGAAGTTACCTCCCAAACACCAAGGGTCAGTCAGAGAAGATTTAAGCTCCAATAGGGCACCCCAAACCTCCAGTCTCTCAGAAGAGCACAAGGCCCATAAACATTACCAATAACATAATCAAGATTTCCTTGAGCAGTTCCTTGTAGAACAATGAAGTTTTTATGAACAACTTTCTGGTGGACTACAAAGAAATCCTTGTCCCAAATGCTTGTAAGGCCTCTAGATCTCCCCATGGTGTTGGATTCAACCCATTCCCAACCATCCCCACCCTATATGGCTCTTACCTTTGCTTGGTCTGTGCTTTCCCACTTAGTTTCTTAGATTAACAACATCTGGACTTTTCAACTCCTAACCATTCTTCTCACGATTCTTTACTTCTCCATCCTCCCCAAACCCCTTACATTCCAAGTTAAGAGTCTCATTAGGTCGAGCTTTTACCCCTTAGCAAGATTTCTTCAGTCTTTTCCAAAGCAATCACTCTTTGTAGGGACTGCTCCTCACCATCTTCAAAATTCAGTCCCATCAGTTTACTTGTTTCCATGACCCTCTCTACCTCTCTTCTGATGATTTGGTTCCTATTGAGGAAATCCTGAGTAGACAATGAGAACTGCTCTTTTATACATATCTTCCCCTTCTTCTGTTTTTTTTTCTTTTTATTCATTTACCCAACCCCCTTCACCAGGCTGCACATCCCCGGCTCCAAAATGAGCCTTTTCTTCTTCTTTCTACTACCAGCAAATATACTCTGTTCAGGCTCCCTCCCTTTCTCTGACCCCGAAGGAATACCTTTAACTTGATAGACCCCTGCATCCCCTTCCTCTACAGAGCAAAGGGGGCCTCAACACTTGCCTCGAGAAAGCCCCCCTTTCCTCTCTGAGCCTCCACCTCATCCTCTACCTGACATAAGCTCACCCCTAACTCCAATAGCCTCCCTTTCCTTGGACCTGTGCTCCTGACTTCTGCCCTCATGATTGCCCTCTTCTTGTCTCTAGGACTGACTATGGGCTTCATCAATACTGGAGGAACTGAGCCAGACGTATCATGGAAGACTCTTGTGTAGCAAGTGCCTTAAGCTTCTAACCCTTAGCCGATACAAGGTCTCCAATTGCCTTTGAGTCCTCATCAGCAACTCCGTCAGAGGTATTGCACATCTCCTAAGAGGGAGTTACTCCTTCCATGTAACAACTTGAAATCTCAGCATTTGCATCCAAGTTGGATTCCTCCACTTGGCTCAAGAGGGCTACGTCATCTGACAACATTTTTGCGAGAGCTTCCTCACCATGGTTGCTCGTGGGCTGTTCTTCAATGGGACTTGAGGGATGATTCTTCTTTTCCTCGTCCTCGGATGAACATGCATGGATCGCCTCTTTTAGGGAGGCTGGGCACACCCAGAGGAGATACCCCACTCAAAGAGCTTCTGAAAGCTCTGCTCGCTACACCTTATAAGGTAGACGAATTTACCTACCTTCAGCTTGTAGAAACATGTTAATGGGGTTCTCTGACTAAGAATAGATTAGGACCCTACCAACTTCAATGTCCAGTCTCTTGATGGTCTTCTCATCACTCGTAACACTTCCCCCCACTTGCTGTCAATGCTCTCGAAGGTAGTGACATTCCATGCATGAAGTGACACTCCTTCAATGTGAATCTATACTCGTCTGGTGAGGTTGGATTCCCTATAGCTCCATTCGTGGACTACCTCGAACCAGTTTGCTAGCCAGTCTTTGGCATCTGAGAGAAATGACTTCCTTACTTCTAAGTCTGGGAACTGGAGCAAGACCTTCAATCCCCCTATAGGTTTGATGACGATGTCAAAGACTCCATCTGCGATCATAACTTCTTGAACACTAGGTAGAAGGTTCTTATCCTTAACAATACCCACCGCGCAACACTTCACCCACTCATCGTCTACTTCTAGGGTCTCAATGATCTCATCACGAATCACTACACCCTCATCAATCTTGTGCTCTAGCCCCTTATGGTCCTGCTGAAACGAAATGGTAGGGATCCAAGATTTATTCCTTCATAACTTATTGGGTCCGTCCCACCTCTAATTGTTTTTCCTATTCGAACCGGGGCGAGCCTTGCTAACGACCAGCAACTAGTCCAACCACCACACAACATTGTACTTGGAGATAACCGTGATTGCATCTGCTGAATTCTAGAATTTCACAAATCCAAACCTTGAGTTACTGCGCTGCCTTCGCCTCTGTGGAATAAATGCATCTGCCACATGGCCACATTGATTAAAGGCGTTCCTAAACCAGATGGAGATTACTTGATCTGGGATATTATCCACAAAGATTGTGGATGAATACAGAGGAGCCTGCTTTTCTACAACTTCATTAACTATTCTTCTTTCTCTTTATGTGTATGTATATATATATACACACACTTTTACATATCAGTGTATCTTATACATGGTCCATATGTAATTGCATATACCAAAAACACCATAATCAAATAGTTACAAACAACAAACACAATGAACATACAATTTTTTAATATTAATTTTACATTTTTTGTTTGAATTTTATAGGGTGATATAGAATCGAAGTTAAAAAATAATAATTCAAATTTATTTGTACTTAATTTCATTTTTAACAGAATTTTTTCAATATTTTCTTAAATTTTTAGAGATGAACATGGAAAAGTAAAAAAAATAATTGAAAAAATATAAGAATATTGAAAAGACAACAATAAATAAAATTAGGCAAAATTACATCAATAACCAAAATAAGCTTGGGGAGTTTAGGTTTATTGCTTAGCCCCGTAAACTTTCCTGTTGTACGTTTGTTCAAATTTATTTATTCATGCCCATTATGTAAGTTTATACATAAAAATTATAAACTTTATGAATTAAAGAAAAATTATTTGCAAATCAAAATATTATAACTATATTAATATCATCATCATCATCATTTATTTATAGTTTCATAAAATAATTTGTACTATTTATAAATAAATAAATTCTGAGTGCATATTATGATAGTAAAAATATTTGACACATAATAATGAAGCGAGTATTTCTGAATAATTTATAAGTATCAATTTTTATAAATTCTTTGTTTAGGATAATGATTTATTTGTTTATTTTATTTTATTAATTTTTATTTTTATTTAAATTTTCATGATTTATTTCAATTATTTTACTTTTTTTTAAATTTTTTTTCAAAAATATATATTTTTGATAAAAATATCTAAATAACTCAATAAAGGACAACTTATTGGATTTGATGATTTTTTCATTATTTAGTAAAATTATTATGCTTATATTTTTTGTGATTTTTTTAAAATTTTAGCTCAAAAAATATTTAGGTCAAAAAATATAAGAAGTAGGAAGAAAACATAAATAAGACAAAATTACTAGAGCTAAGTTTTCGTAGTTCTATGTTTTCTTTTAAAAAAATGTATCAATTAAATAATAAAAATATTCTAGTAGAAATGTAAGACATACTGAGTAGAACAACGATCTTGTATTAAAATAAAATTTATTCTTCAAATAGTAAAAAGTCAAAAAGTAAGAAACACAATAATAAAATTTGAAAATTGAGAGAAAATAGTCAATTATATACAATTTGCATCGGAACATAACTGAAAGAATTAAAATGGTAGAACTACATTTGCATTTAATGCAATTGTGTTGTGTTCAAGATTTTTATTAGAACATAATTTTTATTAATATAGTTTAGAAGTTTAAACTAACCCAACTAAAAAGTAAAACGGTCAAAATACCTAAAGGTCAAACAAGAAATTAAATAATAAAAATTAACTAATGAAATAAATAGTAAAAAATAATTTTTTTAAATTGAGTTCAAATTTAAAAATTAAAGAAAACATTCACACAAAACTCATTCCAATATAAAAGAAATAATAAAGGGAAAAAAATGAAACACATAAAATGATCCATTGAATAAATGATGAAACACTTGATTTTTTCTCATATTATAGGGTTAAAAATGGAAGAAAATGTAAATAAAACTTATTTT
>JAOTRH010000027.1:9120049-9132858 GCA_034768845.1 Heliamphora exappendiculata
AAATTGGGCACAATTGGAACTTCGAAGGCTAGGGGTGAAGGATTTACCCTCTGCCATGGCTGCTGCAGACAGCTTGGTTGATTATAAGTTGGGGAAAAGCACCACAGATGCCACTACTTCGAAGCAGAAGGGAAATTTAAGAAAAATGATGGCAAGAAGGAAGGCTCCAAAAAGTGGAAGAATGGCCAGAAGGCCAAGCCAAAGGCAGATGAAAAGCAAAGCAAAGGGCAGACTAATGCTGGCTGTTTCATATGCGACGGTCCCCATCGTGCCAAGGATTGTCCGAAGCGAGAGAAATTGAACGCCTTAGTTGCTGAGGGAGAGAAGGGTGATAACTCAGACTCTGACAGTCCAACAAGAGTCAATCCTCTGCAATTGTTGAACTCCCTTCATATTGAGAGAAACCTGATGTTCACAGGTTTGATTTACATTGAGTCTTTTATTAATGATAATGCTGTGTTGGCTATGGTTGACATAGGCGCTACGCGTAATTTCATTGCTGAGCGCATGGTGCAGACACTTGGGTTGAAAGTTGTCAGGAGCCCTAACAGAATTAAAGCGGTGAACTCGAGTGCACAACCTGTATGTGGCATGGCATACGGTGTACAACTTTGAATAGTAAGTTGGGCTCGAAAGGTGAACTTGATGGTGGTCCCTCTTAACGATTTCGACATTATCTTGGGTATAGATTTCTTTGTGGCTGCGAAGGTGGTATTAATGCCATATCTTGGTGGGTTATTCATTGCTGATGACAAACAACTGTGCTTTGTGTCGGGCTGCAACCGAACAAGCAAAGGAAAGAGCACGAGGAAGGAGAATGAGACATTGTCGGCTATTCACGTGCACAATGGGCTGAAGAAAGGTGCTGAGACCTATCTTACAGCATTAGTGGAGATCAAGCCTGATCTTACCGTGGAAGTGCCAAATGAAGTTGTTGATTTACTGCAAGACTTTGCAGATGTGATGCCATCGGAGTTGCCTAAGTCTCTTCCACCTCGACGTGCCACCGATCACAGAATTGAGTTGGTTCTTGGTGCTAAACCTTCGGCTAAAGCACCATACAGAATATCCCCGATGGAGTTGGCAGAACTGCGTAAGCAATTGACCGAACTGTTGGATGCTGGTTTAGTGCAACCATCGAAAGCCCCTTATGGTGCCCCTGTGCTGTTCCAGAAGAAGCAAGATGGTTTTCTGCGGATGTGCGTCGACTATCGAGCTTTGAACAAGGTGACAGTTAAAAACAAATACCCTGTTCCTTTGGTTGCTGATTTGTTCGACCGTCTCTGCAAAGCAACTTACTTCACAAAGCTGGATTTGCGTTCGGGATATTGGCAAGTGAGAATTGCCGAAGGGGATGAGCCAAAGACCACTTGTGTAACACGTTATGGTTCGTTTGAATTTCTTGTTATGTCTTTTGGTCTTACAAATGCTCCTGCAACATTCTGTAACTTAATGAATGATGCTTTTTATGACTATATCGATCGGTTTGTGGTTGTGTATTTGGATGATATTGTCATTTACAGTGAGCCTTTGAAAGACCACTTGACCCATTTGAAGCTTGTAATGTCCCGACTTAGGGAACATCGACTTTATGTAAAGAAGGAGAAGTGTGAGTTTGCCCAATAGGAGATAAAATTCTTGGGGCACATAGTTTGCAAGGGCTTGGTGAAGATGGACAAACGGAAAGTGCATGCTATTTTGGAATGGCCGCCACCCACCAAGGTTCCCGAACTTAGATCTTTTCATGGTTTGGCTAACTATAATTGAAAGTTTATACAGGGTTATTCGAAGAAGGCTTGTGCCCTTACTGATCTCTTGAAGAAGGATCATCCATGGCAGTGGAGTGCAAACTGCCAAGATGCTTTTGATAAGCTAAAGGCCGCAGTTGCAAGTGAGCCAGTGTTGCGATTGCCAATATTCGAGTTGCCTTCTGAGGTGCATACAGATGCTTCTGACAAAGCAATTAGAGGCATGCTGGTGCAGGAGGGACATTCTGTGGTGTTTGAAAGCAGAAAGCTGAATGATGCCGAGAAGAAATATTCAGCCCATGAGAAGGAAATGACAGCAGTGGTGCATTGCCTTCAAGTTTGGCGAGTTTATTTGCTGGGAACTAAGTTCACAGTTATAACAGACAATGTGGCTAATACTTTTTTTAAGGTGCAGAAAAAGTTATCCCCAAGGCAAGTTCGTTGGCAAGAATTCTTAGAGGAATATGATTTTGTGTGGGTACACAAGCCTGGTCGACACAATTAGGTTGCTGATGCGTTGAGTCGGAAAGGAGTAGACGATTATGTTGCTGCAATTTCTCAAGTTGAGGCAGACTTTATGGCGAGAGTTGCCCAACATGTTGGCAGCGATGCTGAGTATCAAAGGCTTGTTCAACAAGTCAAGGAGGGAATTGTTCGACACTATTGGCTTGAAAATGATCTTCTCCATGCCAAGGGAGATCGTCTTTATGTTCCTATCAATGGGGGACTAAGGTTGGAGCTGCTTAGAGAGACACACGACCCTCAGTGGGCTGGTCACCCGGGTAGGTAGTGTATGCTTGCCTTGTTGTCCAGATCTTTTTATTGGCCAAAGATGGAGGACGACGTGGAAGCTTATGTCAAGACTTGCCTGGTGTGCCAACAAGACAAGACAGAACGACGAAGGGAAGCAAGCTTGCTACAACCTTTGCCGATTGCTGAAAAGCCATGGAGTTCAGTGTCTATGGACTTCATCTTGGGTTTTCCTAAGGTGGATGGTATCTGTTCTGTCATGGTTGTTGTTGATCGTTTTTCTAAGTATGTTGTTTTTATCCTTGCCCCGCATGCATGTCCCGCTGATGTTGCTGCTGAGTTATTTTATAAGCATGTGGTAAGTACTTCGGTTTGCCCGAAGACATTGTGAGTGACAGGATTACCCGTTTCACGGGAAGATTCTGGATGGTGCTATTCAACTTGATGGGTTCTGAGTTGAAATTTTTTATAGCCAATCATCATCAGACAGACGGTCAGACTGAACGGATGAATGTGCTGCTGGAGGAGTATTTGCGGCACTATGTGACGGCTAGTCAGAAGAACTGGTTACAACTGTTGGAAAGTGCACAGTTCTACTACAATTTGCACCGCTCCTCAACTACGGGGATGAGTCCTTTTGAGTTAGCTATGGGCCACCAGCCCCTCACTCCTCACGAGGTGGCTAGAATAACGACGGGTGGGCGTTGTCTTGCGGTTTACAGATTTGCTAGAGCTAAGCAAGAGTTACTAGAAGAAGCTTGTGACAGCTTGGCCAAGGCAAGCCGACAAATGAAAAAGTATGCTGACAAAGGAAGAAGGCCGCTGGAATTCCAAGTTGGAGACAAAGTGATGCTGAATCTAACTCAAATTTGGAAAAAGACCCGTGCTAAAACTGTTCATCATGGTCTGATTCCAAGATTTGATGGTCCATTTGTGATTGTGAAGAAAGTGGGGAATGTTGCATACAGATTTAAGTTGCCTGAAAGGTTGAAAGTCCATCCTACTTTTCATGTTAGTTTCTTGAAGCCTTTTCAAGAAAACTTGGTGAACATGGGAAGGAAGCAAGCTCAGCAGGCACCTCCTGTGATCAGAAAGCAGTTTGAGAGGGATGCTAAAAGAATTTTGGATCACCGAACGGAGGGCCAAAGTAAGAAGAATCGGCGAACTTACTATCTGGTTAAGTGGAAAGACTTACCAGGCTCTGAAGCTAGCTGGGAGAAGGATGTGACGCTGTGGCAATTTGAAGATCAAGTGCAGCAGTATTTACAGACCCTACCGACGAGGATATTGGCTTCTTCTGGTGGGGGTGGTCTGTTAGCACCTTGATATTGGGGTGTCTTGGGTGGCATGTGGTGGCACCTTGCACTCTTACCGACCCATGGTGGCATGAGGTGGGCATGTGATAATATGCGAGGTGGCTTAGTGGCAATTAGCTTACCACACGACCCTTAGACAAGAAGGATGAATTTACTTGGCACGTGAAGGCATTAATTTGGTGCTTGGATGCGGGTAGTTCGTGTGGCTTGTGGGTCAATACAAGCAGGTGGCTCGGTGGGCAGATGGCAAACAAGAGCTGGCACTGGCATGTGATGGGCAGCTGACACTACTTCAGTTGACTAATCAAGTGGCGTGGCACTCAAGGGCATGCCTTGCATATGACTGGCAGTTAGCATTGCTGACCATGTCTGTGCATGGCTGCCCCATGTTGCAGACATTATGGGTAGTCATGGGCGGTTATATTCTGAAAACATGTCAAGGCCAACATGTCAGCACATTGTGGCATGAGTGTGTGGCATCATGGGCGGTTACAGAATTTATGCTAAAGGTATTTAGGAGTTGACAAGTCTCAGCAGCGTGGGTTCTCTTTTCTGCATATGTGATTAAGTAGTAGGGGATGTCCACTACACTATATGCTTGTATATGCTAGCAACTGCTAGTAATTGCCACATGCCTATATAGATGGGCATGGTCTGGCAGCTTTGGTACATAGAATTGTGGCATGAGTGCTAAGGCATTTTCCTTTGTAATCTTACTTGGTGGTAATACAAAGGTTGAGACGGTTGTCTTGTAAAAATTCGAGTGTCTATATTTCTTTGTGTGTGTGTGTGTGCATCTTTTCGTGGCTGTGACTAAGTTTTGCTGAATTTAGTGTGTCATCACAAGGCCATTTTCGAGTCTGAAAATTTGACCTTGTGACACATATGCACATCTCAAGCTTGGATGATTCACTTCATCACTTGAAAAGATGTAAGATTCAACGAATAAACTTAAAAGCTCGTGAATACTATATACCAAGGTTACAAAAGATTCATGGATATCATTTGTCAAGCCTTTTGCTATGTAATGGCATATAAACTGAGTTAAGAACATTCTATAGGACCAAAGTTTAAAGCATCGACAAATCCACTTTTATCATATCAATAAAGTTTATAGTATTTCAAATGATATATGATGCTATCACCACGGACCTATTCAGGAAGGACTACTAGACTGACTCCGGCATCCTATCCTGTAGCCACAATTGGTGGCAAAAAAGTTGAGACGTCTCATTATAGCACTACTAGTATTTTGTTTTTCTATAGTAGCATGAGATAACCACGGATGACACTATTAGATCAAAACATGTATATTTCAACATATTAATGTCCATGAAAGTATTGAAGAACATTTGATAAGGAACGTACGATTTCCATTGTAAACATCTCCATTGAAGAACACAATTTACAAATATAACCAAGGTATAGTAGCACTCATCTCAAACACTTGTTCTAAAGTTAATCCTTTCTTAATCAAGAGTTCCTACATGAAAAAGATATATTATATTCATGATAGAATGCATTTAAGTTCACAATTTGAGGAAGTTATAATAATTAGTGGATGTTATATTTCATTTTAGGTCATTATCCAACTTAGAACTTCATAGAAGTATCTTAAAAATCAACATATTTGTGGCCATGGTTGTCTGGATGCCCAAAACCAGTGGGCGAGACGGCTTCTATCCAAAAATTTTAAGCAGCCATAACTCAACCTTTCGGACTCCAATTGGGGCAAAATTTGTGTCCAAATTGAAGCTCCGAAAGTCTAGTTTCTAATAGTAGTGGTTCCGAAGATACAAAAGATTATGTTGAAAAAAGGGAAGGCTGGTCATATGAAAATGTCTAGATTTATTATTATTTTACTTATATTTCATCATATTTTATATTCAAAATAAAAAACTCAAGCTAATCATATATTACACTTGTAACAAGGTATTCTAAAGTTTCATATTCATCTAGGTTTAATATTCATATAGTTAAATGATGAAATTACCATGGATTCCAAGGTTTTTTTAAGAACCGAAAAGAATAATCCTAACTTTTTCCATGTATTAATCTTAAACTCATTAATTAATCAATTTTAATCCATTCTAATCTTGTTATTTTCGGATTATATGATAGAGAATAGCATGGAGAATAAGTTTCTTATCTTAATTTGATATCTTGTACAAAAGCATTATGTTTTCCCATCACTTTTCTTGATTCTTCTTTCTTTTTCCTTCACCTTCTCTCTAGCCAAATACCTTTTTCCAGAATTTTTTGTAGAGATTCTCTCTTTTCTTATTTTCTCAACTTTTCTAGAGAATTTATATCATTATCTCACATATATACACATGCCCTCATTTTACACCAAGACTTAGTCTTTGAATGATATCTAGCTCCTTTGAATGTCACCTAGCAACTAGGTGAGTCACCAATTGTCCTAATCAATAACTTAGGTTAATTAATCTCACTTAGCCTATGTTTGGTTTAGCTTTTTTTAAAGGCTTTTTGCTTAAAAGCCTTTAAAAAAGCCCACTGGTTTGGCCTCAGATAGCTTTTTCCACATCTTTTTACATTTACTTTTTTATAAAAAAGACAAAAATCCTAAAAGCCTAGAAAAAAAACTAGTCCAAACACAAGCTTAATTAGTCTAATCATACTTATCGGTAATTAACCCTAATTAAACCAATTAATCATACTTTTCCCTACTTAATCTTAGTTAACTTTTCTATGTTAACCTCAAAGCCTCTTAGACATTAACATAAGTCTTTTAAGCACCTCAATTAAGGATTTTAACATCGTCTTTATTGCTTAATTACACATTAACAAGAGTAGTCGGTGGAGCACGCCAACTTTCCTCTCTATACTTTGTATTCTATACAAGCGCAAGCTATAAGAATTTTCATGTTATCAAGTATAATATGCATCAACGTGCTTTTCATTGCATAAGTAGAGTGTTTTCATACATGTTTATTAAAAATAATTTCAAGAACTTTACATGCAATTAATATGCACTAAATAAAATAAAGCATGCATATAATGCTATTGTAATACCTTGGGTATTATGTTATCCTTGGGCATAAAAACTATTTTTTGAAAATGGCTCACCCGCCTTAAAAGGCCTTTTCAAAGGATTTTTAAAATTGTCTCCAAACATTAAAGGCATTCTATTCAAAATTGCTCGCTAGTATTAAAAGGCGTCATTCTTTTCAAAGTTGCTTGCGCATAATTAAATGCATTAGTCTTTTCAAAATTATCCGCCACCATTAAAAGCATATTCTTCTTAAAATTTCCAGCTAGTATTGAGCAATTTTATTTCTTCTATCTTGTTTACTTGATTTTGAGTCGAGATGTATGGAAGGGTATGAATCTAAGATTATAGCCGGTCATTCCAAATAGTGTTGGGGTGAGCAATCACGAATCTATAGATTCTTATTCATAGGGTTTTTGCTTTACCTTTCTTTTTTCTTTTTCCCTTTTCTTGCATGTGCATGACTATGGTAGGGTCTGGTCTCCTCTTTAAAACTTTTCGGAAAAGTTCATTTTGAAAATGTGACCTACCAACTCAAGCAGTAGTTAGATATATTGACTTTATGTGCTAAACCAATTAAATAAACCAATTAAATAAACCAATGGTGCTTAGTAAAAACTGTTGAATGGCGTAATATACATTGTTGGACCCATTTTCTAATAGCTTAAGTTTTGGGGACAATTGGTGACTTAACATGATATCAGAGCTCTGGTTTCAGGAGGTCTTGGGTTCAAGTTTTGTCTGTTTCTGTGTTATGCTTGTTATTATGCAATATGTTATGGCTTTGTTGGCACACTTGTTTAGTTCAGTTTACTTGTCTTTCTGGGCGAGACAAAGTCGCACATGAAAAGAAGTGTTGAATGGCTTGATATATATTATTGGGTCCATTTTCTAATAGTTTAAGTTTTTGAGACAATTGGTGACTTAATAGAAGCTAACCATGTGGTTAGGATAAGTGGGTGCCTAACACATTGCCACTCCGTACCTTAGCCTCCGAGTTCGTTCGGTGGTGATGATAGGATTAAGAGCTTTTTTGGATGTTCCGCTTCAATCTTAGTTTTTTGGATAGTCGGGGTCCAACGATGATTTTTGATTTAAATGTAAGCTCCATGTTCTGGGCGGCCCATCTGGTTAGTTCAACTATCATTGCTGGAAGCCCATGCGGTGGTTCAGCTGAAATCGTTGGCTTTATATAGGTTTTTTGACCTTAAAACCAACTAACGACAACATTTCAACCTTCATTTTGTATAGCTTTACAATCACATTTTGGAATTAATGGAGGCTGTTGAGTTAGAATCTCATTGATTATGGTAGGCATATCGGATGGGGTACCTACACTACTAAAGTAACCTGAACTTAAGCTTTTGGGCCAAGTTGATAAGCTCATTTTCATAGGTGATTTGAAAGAAAATGATGGGTTGTTACACCCTTTCTTCCAAAACCTACAAAAATATAAGCAGCAGTCCTCACCAGTTATGTAAGAGTAGTTGTAGAAGTGGTTATTAGTGAATATCTAAATGCTTAGAAATCTTTCATGACTTTTTCTCTCTCCATCATGTCATTGTTTTTGCTTCACTTTACTTTTTCTGTTGTTTTTGTTTTGTTTTGTTTGTTTTATAAGGCAATAAATAAGGAATGGTGAGGCTTGAGTTCAATCTCAAAGTTGCTGCCAAAAACAAAAAACAAAAATAAAAGAAGACCTGCTGGTAGCGTGGGTTGGGAGCAGAACATAGTAAAAAGGCAAAAAGAAAGAGAGTAAAAACTTAAGGTCCTATCTTTCTTACCTTGTCACGAGATGAGATTCAACTTCTGCTATTCTTGGATTTTTTTTTGGGGTCTATGTTTTGGAGCATGGTATCTATGGATCTTATTTTTTATTTTTATTTCCAGGCAATGGGCAGAGCTGCAGTATCTCTTTCAAAGCTGGCGGACACTGCCCGTGAGGAGCTTCCTAGTACAATGGCTGCAATCCGGCTCTCCGGCATGGAAATAAGTGATCTTACTCTAGAATTGAGTGACTTAAGGTAATAAATCAAATTCATCAAATATTGTTTGCACGAAGAATGCTGTCTTTTCAACATTGCATTATCTAGAAGTCCTTTGCTTTTGTTGCAACCTGTGGTCTATAGGGATATTATGAATTGTCAATCCAGAAAGTAATTGTACACAACAAATGTCTTAGAAGATTGTGTTAGGGTAATATGGTTATTCTCATTATATCAAAAAGAAAAAAAAAATGCTAGCGTCTCATATCTCAGAAAAGATCAAAGTGTTCATAGAGTTAGGTCTGTATGCTCAATTCTGAATACTATAAACTTTTTATTTGATACTTAATTCACTATGTGGTGAAGAGTTAAAATTTTGGTATGAGCAAAACTGTTGGCCTGCTAATATTTAGCAATCACCAGATTCATGATTTCTTGTGACTCTATTTTCTATTTCCAAGGTAGATTTTCTTCTTTTTTGTTTTAATCATCCTATCTAGTTCCAGGTGCTACGGCCAATAGTTTTCTTGCATTATCCAGCTTGTTGGTTGCCATTTTTATATTGGTATCAAATCTTGCTTAGATTTCCCCATTTCATTATTTTCATGCCAAGTAAACTATGCTGATAATGTCTGTCCCCACTGCGAACCAGTGCCTTTGTTGTGGAACAGCCATCCTATACCATAAATTTAAACAAATTAACAATGGCTTCTTGGCTTCAACGTATTCTGAAGTATAGTGTTCTTTTATTAAGTTCTGATGCATTCTTAAACCCCTTAAACCACTGTCACTGTTGCGTAGCTTCCTAATGATCTTCCACCAAAATAGGAATAAATATATCATAACCAAAATTTGGTGGTAAAACAGTCAAGTAGGTAACTTTTTTTTATTTTTTTAAAAAAATGGGAATAAAAAAAAACAAATCTGGCATGACTAATTCTCTTACAACCTTCTTAAATAGGACTAATCCTTAATTAAATCTAAAATTAATTACAAATATTTATTTAACTTCATCAAATGCCTTTTTTGTCATCATTTCTCCTCAACTCACATGAGCTTTCCTTAAGAGAGTTGTGAATGTTAAAGCACTCTAGGAGATGAAGCATTTGCTGCCGAAACATCTCTTCAATCCAAATGGCATGTGATTGATGGATTTGGATCCTCTCCGTTTCTCATAAAAATGGAGAGGCTTCCATTTCCTTCTTATGGTGTTCACAATGAGCCCAGTTTGATTATCCAAACCGTTCATACTGTAAAGCTTACCAAGGTCATTCATATAAAAGATCAAGTTAATTAGACATCAGTACCCACATGGTTGAATTATCTCTATCCCCAAAAAATATATGGTCTATTATCAAAATTATGCTTGCCATTTATTTTTTTAGGATCAATGTGATCTGACCACATGGTTATTAATGTCTGATCAATATGATTTTTGCATGGATGATCTTTTCGGTAAAATTTACAACATAAACGATTTGGATCATCAATGAAGGCTACTGTAACACTATTTGAAAGAAATGAAAATTTTCCCATTTCTTTATGAACTGGAGAGGAGCTAGATCCGTGATAGACGGACTACTCCCTCATTAAGGAGATGCAAAGAATCCTCAAAAAAGAATACATTGTGTTGGATCTTTCGTAACATATCCACAAAATGCTTCAGATGATGAGGGAGAATGTATGTTGGACCTGAAAAAGCAACAACTCTTGTAGAAAGAAGAGGCTCTAAGGTTCTATCAAGTAATCTATATTCCATGGGTTCTTCTAAATGTATAACGTACCTATCCGTATATTTCAATTAGAGTGTGAAATATATGTACGGCATTTTTAGTTGAACATTCAACTAAGAAGCACGTTTAGAAATTTGAATTTACTCTAGAACTGTGCATAAACTTTCATATTATGCATAAGATGCTCTATAGAACTTTGTAAAGACCATTTATCTTAGAAAATAAAAGAAATGTTTTTGGAGAAATGAATATTTTGTCGTGTCTCAGTGTCTTGACATAAGAATTAGATGAGTCCGACACTTAATCACAAACTCAGACCCAACATTGTACTTATAATCGAGTCCATGTGACATAGCAAGTAATATATCATCCACATTAAAAATTGGACCCATATTTGAATTCGCTGAGAAGTCTATAAAATGTGCACTTGGTCCACAAGATACCAAAAAAATTTCAATATAAAATGTTTAGTTGGATTACATTTGTGAAACATCGAAGCAACATCAATGCCATGATACTTAAATATTCACCAGCATGCTAAAGGATACTATTAATATCAAGCAAAGGAAGAGGAGTCATGATTTCAAGAGGAGTACTGAATATGTCATTTCACAAGCTTGCATTGGGAGACAGATAGGATCACCCCACAATTAACCTCTTCATCATTCACAGGTTAAACGACTGAACAAGTAGACCCTAGGTTGTTCCTCAAGTACTATAATAGTTGGTGGTTTGGCTTCAGGTTTGGCATTTACGGTCACGCTGGGACAATAAAAACATGCAGAATACTACATGAGTACCATTCAAGTAAGTATGATTTTGGTATGTGATACTAGTTGAATATGAGAGTAGAAATTATTGTTGACTTCATCAACATTTTCGATTGAAGCCTTAGACTTGGGGTTTATGTCATTGATGGGCTTGTGAGAAGGTGCCACGACAATCGACTTTGTTACATCATTAGGCACCTTGGAAGGAATTGGCTTATTCTCTACCTAGATACTGTTTAAGAGCTAAAGCATGTTCATAGGTGATGCCGGACGGTCGGCGATTAAAGAACTGAACAACTAAAGAACAAGAAATAAATTCTAAAACTAACAATTTAAACTTTACTCAAATTTTATTCATTCAAAAGTCTGCCTAATACATTGGATGACCAACTTATTTATAAGCTTAACCCTAATGTAAAAAGAGAATTGAATATTTGATTAAAGGAAACAATATCATATAATATCCTAAATTAATTGAAAATAAAATAAAATAATATCTGAATAATATAATATCCCAAATAATATCTAAATATAATATTCTAGATCCATATGCTGATATTCCATAAATTATCCACATCATTTTTCTCCACTGAGAAAAAGAACTCGTCCTTGAGTTAGGTCGAAAATACTGAATGCGACCATGCCAGATAAGCAAGCAGCGTGAATAAATTAACGGCTTCCGGTTCTTGTTGTACCAGTGAAGTGTGGTCGCAAAACTATTGACAATATCCGCAAAGTAAGATTTGATAACTCACAGAAAATCTTCAACACCTACAAAATCAATTGGATGAAAAGGAATTGTTTGATCATGCTGAAGAGGTTCCGCGGGTGGTGGCATGTCGTGCGTGGTCGAAACTTGAACAGGAGGAGGAGGAGGAGCATCCACGGACTTAAGAATTGGCAACGATGAAATGAGTTTAGGATGAAGAATTTCTTCTTCCTTTAAATAGGCCTCTACTGCTAAAGCATCCTCATAGACATCTTCTAATTTATTATAAGAATACAACGTCTCATCTTGAATCTCTTGACGTAAGCCAAAAAGAAATTGTTTAGCAACATGACTTGGGGTGCGGCAAGTGTCTGACAAGTGTAATGAATTTTTGAACATTACAAAATAATTAGACACTTGAATTGTGTTGCATGAGATTGTTGTTGAAAATTAGTTGCCTATTAAGGGCTATCAGTGCCTTTTCAAGTTCCTCTATCTTGTTCCGAAAGGAGTGGATAAGACCTTGTATATTTTCTTGAAAGAAATTCTTTTTTTTTTGTTTTATTTATTTATTTATTTTTTTTGCACTCCATTTTTTTTGACTTTTTTTTTGTTTTTTTAACTCCCTTTTTTGGCTAAACTGTTTAAAAGCCTAGGTTGTAAAAAAAAAAGAGTTGGGTCGGGTTCAAAGGGAATGGGTTTTGGGCTTGTTCTTCTGGACACGCGGGTAGCTGAGGGAGAACTTAGGGTTTGGGTTTAGTGGGTTGCTGGCAGCGCAGCAAGGG
>JAOTRH010000027.1:9132958-9143083 GCA_034768845.1 Heliamphora exappendiculata
TTCTGAAAAGATTTTTATATTATCCATTGCTAGAAAAGAAACCCAATTCTCCCCCCCCCTCTTGGGTTGCCTGTTTACTAACAGTATTTTCTGCTAACGTGATGAGATATGAGTCATTATGAGTGAGGTACCTCGTGAGTCTTTTCCGTATAAAGAGGGTAAGGTATTCTCATCTCATCAAATTATATGGAGAAGAGATAGAACCTCATTCGCCTTCTCTATCTTGAATTCACTGGATAGCGCTAAGAGGACCCTCTGCCTCCCTCCTTCTAACTGAATTTGCTTGAATCTCTCCTCTGTTCATCTATGCTCCTGAGTTAGTTCTATACATGTGTACTACTCCATTCTTACCTAGATCCCCAAATCCATTTGACAAACACAATGCATCTGTTGGTGGCGGCTTGTTAGAAAGAAAAGATGGCAATCAAGATTTTGAGTCCTTGCTAACAAGGTACCATTTGAGGTGGATAGTGTGGGTATGGTCGTGAATGGTCTACGAGGTCATAGAGGCAAGGAAATTCATAGAGTTGTAGGGGAAGACTTAGTAGTCCTTGGATGCTTCCTCTCTCTCTCTCTGTTCACAAATTTCTTCCCCTATTTTATTTCTAATAGAGGTTTTCTGTGTAATGACCCCAATGCCCCTTATAAGTGCTCACGTGAGTAATTTTCATCGTAATTTTAGACGAAGGCTGATGGAAGGACAATACATTGGGTCTAAGGTGAGATTGTAGCATTTGAGAGCAAGGTTATTAATACTGTTTCGTACCGACTGGTACATTTCATTTCAAACAAAAATTGGTACCAAACACTTTAATTCTGTTCTATTAAAATACCGGTCAGTACCAGCTGGTATCGATTGTATTGTGAAATACCGAGTGTTACCAGGTAATACTAAATGATACTAGATAAGTACATGTCCATGATTATGTCACCACAAACAAAAGTTAGTGTTGGATTCAAAACTGGTGTGAAATTTTTTTCTTTCAAAATTTAACTTTTACTTATTTTTTTCTCATCGTTTCTTATTTTATTTTTCTGCTTTAGTTCAATCTTCAAATATAGCATAGAAAGAGTTCCTAAACTACTCAATGTTAGCTCATCATAAAAAGTACTAAATATTAAACTTATCTTGCTTTAATGTTAGTTTGCTCATCATAAATAATGAAACAACAAAAATAACTTTAGACTAATTAGTTTAAATATTATGTTATATAAGTATTTATATTATACTAAGGCCTTGTTTGGTAACGTTTATGTTTTATGTTTTCTGTTTATGTTTTAAATTTTTTTGTAAACTATAAACAAAAACATGTTTGGTAATTATTTTTATTTTCAAAAATTGTAAACAATTTTCAAAATTTACAAAATTTTTATAAACAGAAAAAATGTGTTTTCACTTGTTTTGTAAACACGTTTTAATTGTTTTTTTTTTCACTACTTCCGATTATTACATTCGGCTCCCGCTTTCGACCATCGCCTTCGACTATTACATTCGGACACCCCTCTAGCCACCACATTCGATTATCGCCTCGGTTTTTACCCACCATATTTGACCACCATTGCTACCTCGTACTATCTTTCCGGTTAACACCTCAAATCACCATCTTCAACTACTACTTCCGACCACCATTGCTACATCTTGCTATCATCCCCGGCTAACACCCTTGGTCACTACCATCCGGCCACCACCGCCGACCACCCGCTCCAATTACCATCTCCGACTACTACTTTCGACCACCATCTCTATCTCCTGCTATCATCACCAGATAACACATCCGACCACCACCTCCGACCATTGTATTCATTTGCAACTTCCAACTAATACTTTCCAAACATTTATATGCCAAACATCTTTTTATTTTTATTTTTTTATAAAAATAAACAAAAACATGTTTGGAACTATCTTTTCAATCTCTTTCCATTTTTTTACGATTCTGTAATATCGCAATCTTTTTCGTTATTACTCTAGATCGTATATAACATATTTGTATATTTATATTTCCTATATTTCTATTCCCTAAGTAGATTATCTTGAGTTACGCATACATTGCCTTGGGCTTTGTTAATAGAGTTCCAAAGAAAACCACGTAATTGAAGAGACTACCATAATTTTAAATTTCTAGGATCAATTAAGGTTTTGTTGTTATAGAACATGGGATTCTATGGGAGCAATGAATCGGTATGAATAGAGCAAAAGTGGAAATAAAAAAATAGGGAAAGGTTATAGTTATATAAAACTATATATGAGTCATCACTCCCTCACTTTTTTTTTTCTTAATTAAATTTCGTTTGATTAGGGCAAAATTACTTAAAAACCTCCGCCCTTTTTAAAATATCCTAAACAGTTTCTGTAGGTTGAGTACCCTTGTCAAGGAAATATAAAATAGCAGGTGTATGCCTTGGGCTTTGTTAATAGAGTTCCAAAGAAAACCATCTAATTGAAGAGACTACCATGATCAATTAAGGTTTTGTTGTTATAGAACATGGGATTCTATGGGAGCAATGAATCGGTATAATAGAGCAACAGTGGAAATAAAAAAAAAATAGAGAAAGGTTATAGTTATATAAAACTATATATGAGTCATCACTCCCCCACTTTTTTTTTTATTTTCTTAATTAAATTTCGTTTGATTAGGGCGAAATTACTTTAAAACTTCCGCCCTTTTTAAAATATCCTGAACAGTTTTTGTAGGTTGAGCACCTTTGTCAAGGAAATATAGAATAGCAGGAACGTTATAATAAGCTTGATTCTTTATCAGATCATAAAAAACCCACTTTCCGAAGATCTCTTCCTCCCCTTCGGGATTGAACATCAATTGCAACGATTCGATAAATGGCTCGTTGGGATAGATGTAGATGAATAATACCCCATAGAAACGTATAGGAAGTTTTCTCCTCGTACGGCTATAGAAAAAATGATTTGGAGTTCTATTTATGTATAGAATTCCAATGGCAAATGACTCTATAAAATAATCAAATCAATTAGATAATGATTCAAGTCTTTTTTTTTTCTTCAAGAAACCAGTATCGATACACACTGCATTAATGAAAAACCGGTACTTAGTTTGGTACGGAATTAAAAACCTATTGAAGCATGATGGACCAAAGTGGAATTCAAGTGAAATTTGAGGGGGGAAAAATGTAATGTAATTAGTAATATGTAATAATCGTGTGTTAGTTGGCTTTCGTGTCCTGGTTGAATACCATCTACAAAGTTATAGCTGTTAATATGTTGAAGTACGACTTGTATGCTTGGTAAATTCTACATGTTGCAAATATGTAATCTCCAATATACTAATAATATATCTCCCCCTGCTTTGTTTGCTGCTACTATATCCTCTTTATGATCTATTATCACCGATACTTTTGTTTAAGCCAGAACTGTAATAATTCTTTGGTGTATAATGCGATTTTTTACGTATTGTGGCATTCAGCCAAGAGATAGCTGATGGGGTCAGCAAATCTGCTCAAGCTGTGCAAGCAGCTGAAGCTGGAATTCGACAAATAGGTTCTCTTGCTCGCCAACAAACTATGTGTATGTATACTCTTTTCTACTTCGTCCATTTCATGCAATTGTTCAGGCCTCTATTTTCTTTAGCATAACCAGTCATGAATAGTGTGTGTGTGTATGTGTGTATAAACAGCAATGATTCAGGAGAGGGCAAACCTGCCCATAATTTCTTTGCAGCCAGTTGTTGCTGGGGCTGCAAAGAAAACGTCTCGTGCCGTTGGCCAAGCCACAAAGACCTTTATGAACATGATCACTGGAGGTGACGTTGGGTCTGAGAATCGAAATGAAAGCACAATCGATAGGTTAGAAATTTAGGAAGCTTATAAATTCTCTTTCTGTTTTGGGCACCCTGTGTGATTATGGAGAACTAAATAATCAAACCAGAAGTTGTAGTTGAGTGAGATGAAGTATGCTTTAAATAATTGCATGCTCAGTATTGCAGATAAGATTTCCTTTGTATACATAAAGAGAAATATTTACGCACACCCGTGTGCTCTTGCGTCCGCACCTGAATTCACATGCATATACGTACACACATTGTGAATATATCTGTATTTTTCACAAATTGTGAGGGGAAATGATTTTATGTAGCAATATTGTTGCAGAAATATTATATATATGTTTGTAATCTGTTCTGTTTGGTATAAATTTTGAGTTTTTCTTTTAAAATTTTTTTTCTTTCTTTTTTGAATTTTTCTCATCTTTAGGTTTTTTTTTTTAATTTAAATCGTCATGCCGAGAAGATCTGAAAACATCACGGCACAAAAGTTGAAGTCAAAAGGTTAGAGTTGAAATCTCTCAATCACACACTGGGTTTCAAAGATTTGACACCATGTGATCCAAAAGTGAAAATTCCAGGTTTAAGGACCAAAGTCTAAGGAATTTAATGAAAGTGTCCAACGGTAATAAAAAATTAGGCTTCCAACAACAATAAAAATTGGGCTTCCAACAAAAAATAGCCCGAAGTCGGGTGAAATAACTTTTAAAAAAAGCTGACATGTGCTCACAATCCTGGCCATATCTTCATCTACAATAAGAATTTTTTCGTGAGACTAAACCCATTAGAAAGATTTTTAGGGCTTCAATATGGACATAAGAATAACATTCATTTGGAGTCCCGATGAGTGAATTATGTTTGATTGAAGTTGAAGCAGAAAAGTCGTCACGAAATTTTAAAAAAATCCGTTTGACTCGTTGAACCTCCACCAACTAAGGTTTCCAATACTGATTCTACTTGTTTGGACAGTCGGGTGCTCTATGTTTCACCCACACTCATAGGGTTCTATACCTGTGCAGTAGGATATGATCTCGCTACAATCATGTGGTCTCAAAACCAGATAATGCTTAATACAGCCATAAAAATATGCAACTCTGATTCAAAACATCATTTCATAATCACTAGAGAAACATAAGTTTTTAAGGAACACTCCATCCCATATCAAAACATAATTCCAAACTAATTTTAGGGGGGGGGGGAGGTTGATAACGCAATTCAGCACTTAATGCTGAATGTATTAAGTAAATATAAATTAAATTCGTTTGATAACTAAAATATATATCACTTAAAATTTTAAGTGTCTCTTAAAATGTAGGCTAAATATTTAAATAATTTTAAGTAGCAAAATTTTTACTTAATTATAACTGAATTTATACTTATTAATACACAAAATTGATGTACACCGTTACAATCCCATCACTACTGCCATCCCAACCCCATTACTACTGCCATTCCCAGCCCACCCCACTCTCATCTTCATGCCACCATCCCCATGTTGGGACTACTCCCCCCAACCACCTTGCCTCTATTTTCCTACCATCATCATGTCACCACCCCCAGCATGCTGGCACCACCTCCACTATACTACAACCATAACCGCACTGTCGCTGCCACCACCACCTCTACAACCATGCCACTGCCGCCATGCCTCCTCTCCCCATCACCACCATGCTGCCTCCTCTCCCCATCACCACCATGCCACCACTACATTACCATCAAGCCACCATACCACCACTATAACCCCACCGTTGCCGCTTCCACCACCATGCCACAACCATTACCACCACCACCGCCTTCGCCGTCGCCGCCAACTGTACCACCACCAAGTCCACTATGCCTCCACCATCCACCACCATGATCATACAACCACCATGACTGCCATAAGTCCCATAACCCTGTCACCACCACTGCCACAGCCATAACCTTATCTCTACCACCATATACCACTATGCCATATACCACCTCCATGTTGTTGTCACTAGCATAATGCTACAATTACCTCCATCATTGTCGCCACCTCCCCCAACCTTGACTACCCCCACCACAACTGCTATAACCATGCCATCACTGTAGCCACCATTGTAACCCCATCTTCACCATCATACAACCACCACTATGCACCACCCTATGCTGTTGTCACCATCCCAATGCCATAGCCACCTTCATCATAGTCTCCACTACCGCCACCCTACCACATCACTACCACCACCATGTCACCACCTCCACCATTGCCATACCACAATTACCATCACTATGTCACAATGTTCACTATGCCACTACTATCACACCACCACAATATAAAAATTAAAAAAAATATTAAAAATAATTAAATTTAAATATAAACTTCTTGTGCATATTAAATAACTAGTTTTAATTTACCACTTAAAACTTTTTATCAAATAGTTTTTAAACTTAAACAATTCAGCATTCAGTTTTCAACACTTAATTTTCAGTTTTTAGGTTTTAGTTTTCAGTTTTATCAAACATCTTTGTCTCTAACATAATGTCTTATGATTACATACCATAAAAAGAAAAACACCAAAACAAAAACTAGTCTTCAAGCTAAGGCCTTAGACGCCAATAGTGGTGGATCAACCTTTTAGCGTAACCTGCTACCTGCAACCACAAAGGTTACAATAGAGTGAACTTAGTATTATAATGAATAAGAAAAAATCAAACATTGAGTTTGAAAGTACTAAAACTCTTTAAAAGATAATTCATTAGGCTTAAAAAAAAATATGAGAAAATTTCACATTCATCTCAACACATATGTCTCATAAGTTATAAATAACTTTGTCTTTTTGAAATGGTATAATTAAGGTTTAAAAGCCACAAATTATTATTTTCATTTTTTTGAAATATATTCCAATTCAATAGTGACCAAGTAGTCATCTACCTCACGATTTGGAGTTTCATCGGTACCCTAATCTCAATTTTCAATACGCAGCTCATAGTGTGGTGGTATGAGGGCCACTCTTTAAACACCAGTGGTAGGTGCATCCCCTACGAGCATAGCTTGCAGAATATGCCATGAAAGCAAATTCACATCCATATATTGCAAACACACACCCATTAAGGGAAAACTCACACTCATATAGGAAAGACACAGAGATCAGATATCTACAAATCTTGGCACTTTGAAATAAAAATATGATTTTAATATTTCATATAAAAAGTATCTCTTAAACATCATTCGTCTCTCAAACACATGTTTTTCTAAAATAGATAGCACATGAAATTAATAACAAAAATTCTTATGTTATAATTCATCCCCAATGCCATTATTCAAAACATAGATGTAGAAACATTTTCATAAAGATATATCTCAAACATTCCAATTCATTTAGTTTGATCCTCCAAACTTTTCTCAGCTTAGGGTTAGGTTCCTACCTATTTTAGAAGCGACGAGGGTGATAGGAATGGCGTACCTTAGTGAAAGGCTTTGGGTGTTGTGGACACATATCATCTTCATTCTCCCACGTTGCTTCTTGCCTTGAGTGGTTTTCCCATCATGTGTTGACTAAGGGAATTTCCCTGTTTCTCAATTGCTTCCCTTATGTGTTTATGATTAGTACAGATCTCTCTACATAGCTTAATCTTGGATTAACTTTTACATGTGATCATGTTAGGATAAGAGTAGGGTCGACAACGTATTTTCTCGATATAGGTAGGTGGAAGACATCCAGAACATTGGAGAGTTTTGGTGTAAAAGCCAAGTAGTAGGCTACCTTTCTAACTTTCTTTAGTACCTCGAATGGTCCATATAGTGTGGATTCACTTTTCTTGAGAAACATCCGTTCTCCTATCTCTTTCCAACAGATCCGTGTTCTGCACTGTCACCTATAGAGTGCTTCGGAGGATGTCATTCTGACACTAGCTTGGGAACTATCATTATAGGCAGACTCTATTAATGGTAGATAGCTTTTCCTAGTTCCCCTCAAAGTTGATTAGGCAAGCACGAAGCATATCCTCCAGGGCTTGTATTGTCCATTATGCGCAAAAAGTTCATTTTAACGGGTAAGCTAGTTCTCATGGCCTTTTGGAAGTTATTCTTAGAAATGAGAGACAAATCTCGAATCTCGATGGGAGGTTATTGGTATCGGTACTTCGTGTCTGCCACAATCTCTCATACGTAAGGTGGAGCCAACTGGCCTATGTATATGTATCCTTTACATGCAAGAAACAGGTTATTTTTTCAAGTTGACTCACGACGATCCAAAATAGGTTGTTGCCCTTAGGCGTTCGGGGTTACACACAAGGTTTATAATGAGGTGTTCCTATTCCTATCCTACAGCTAGTAGGGGTTGTGATGGAATAGTAGGTTTTCAACGTTTAGTTTTAATCTATTGGTATTGAAGACTTCTGCGAACATCATTTGTTATGTTCATTTGTCTTTTTGATTCACTAGAAAATTTCTTCGCAAGTCTCAACATATTTTCATTAGTCCGGGATGGACTAGAAATTTTGACTCATAACATTCATTCCTCAAGTGTTGTTTTGCCTCTGATACGTCAGGAATAAAAATTTACTTTTGACATCTCGTCATTCTATTGATGAAGTTAAAGTCTGGATCTGGGGTTACTTTTACTTGTTCACAGATCACTTTCACCTTTGGGTCTTTAAATCTGTCAGAGTTTTACTTCTTCCAAAATCATTGATGATCATGATACTAAAGATTTTAATTTGTGGTTGTTAACTCTAGTTCAAGTTGCTTCATTTTATAAGTAACTGGGGCTAATTGTTAGGAGTCTTCAACATGGGTTAAATTCTAGGTGTGCCTTTTATGGAGAATTCAATCTCCCGATCGATTGGTGTTCCAGGTGAATCCTTAAGGAAGACTTCTGAATGTCAACAAAACTTTGTTCTTTTACTGCATTCATTGTTATACAACAAGATACCTCGTACATTTTTTCTTAAGGAGTTGTTGGGCACGAGTCATCGAAATAAGTGTGGTGGCAAAAAGATTCCTTTTTCAAAACTCTCTCTATGGTTGGAGATACGAAAGTCTATACATTTTGAGGTGCAGTCACTAGTGGCATACTTTGAAGTGAGCCAGTTTATACTAAGAATAACCTCAAACTGTCCATGTCGGTGGGAATCAAGTTAACTAAACAAACAAATATTGTCTAGGTTCACGGTGCACTACTTATATAGCATAAAGTGTGCATCAACGTTTCAGGGATCCTAACAATTTAGGGATTTTCCTGCCTTGGAGGTTGTGGGTGTTGCCTACATTATGTTTGTTCTAAGTTTTGCATCATTTTCCCCAATTTAGTTATTTGAGTACACATTCGATTTAATACCTCATCTAGGTACTGATTATAAACTAAGTCTCGTGTATTAACCATGATTCGATTCTGTCCAAGTATTACATTTTTAGAGAGAAACAACAATATACACCAAGAATTAGCATACATTGCAAGAAGGTCTGTATCTACAAATTATGTGGCATCAACTAGCTAACATGTTCCTGCAACATCCCAGGCTCACAAACTATGCACATATAAACAGGGTGCAAAAGCAATCAAGGGATGCAGAATTATAACAACCACATTTAGTTGGAACAAGACTATAAGACTACAATAGAACTAGGACTTTTTCCCTCCTCGAGGACTTCTTGGTTTTGGGTCGGGTTATCGATTATTTGAATTGCCTTCCCTTCAACGTGGAGTTAGGTCCCCAAATAGTTTCTAACACCTATTCTTTTTCACAGGCTAAGGTAGAAGAGTTATTCGTCTTCTATTTTGGTCACCTCTTGGTATACTTGGGTCCTAATTCCTAAGGTTGTATTGATGAGTTAGACTCATAAATGAATGTACTCTACTCATTCTAGGCTTATATTCTTCAATCTTATAGTGTTTGACTCTTTAGATAAATTAAAGCATGTAATACATAGTTTATGTATAAGTATGGCAAACATACAAACCCGTAAGGAGTGTCACCTCAAAGACTACCGCTCAACCCATGTAACTTTTCCTAACTTCTCATTAGAAGAAAATCAGAACTCCAAGTATAGCCGCTTAGCATCTTGGTGAGATAACCTCGAGATTCAACCCCCACAAACATGTATAATAGGAAATCTATGTATATCATATATCATATATTACAAGAACTCATTTTGTACAACAAGGGATGTGCGTCATCCGGACATACTAGTGGTTTCAACCACACACATACTAGGCACTGTCTTACTGTAAACATACTTAACCTTCAACAAGAAGCAAAGTGACATCTGGCCACCAAAGCACATTTGTGACTCTAAGTCACACTTATAAGGTATATACTCATATAAGATTAGAAGAGCTTCTAAGTAAAAACAAGAAAGGGCCACACAACT
>JAOTRH010000027.1:9143183-9164449 GCA_034768845.1 Heliamphora exappendiculata
GAACTAGTCATATGATTAGATGCACCAGAATCAACAAGCCAAGGTGAAGATGATAGTGTATTGTTACCTTGAAGCCCAAAGGCTGAAAATGCTGACATAATCATTTGCTGAACGGTTTCGGGAGTAAGAATAGTAGGATTACCAGCCGTAGAAGAAGTTACCGTACCCACTGCAGCTTGATAGGCACTAGTTTGACGATTCTGGGGACGAGGGGGATGAGTAGGACAGTCTTTGATAATGTGTCCGGGCTTCTTGCAATAATTGTTAGACTTCTTGGCACATTGGGCTGCAATATGGTCATATTCCTTACAGCTGAAGCATTGGACCTTCCGCATATCTCTTCTCATGCTTTTCTCGTGAGCTACATAGGCAACGTCGTTAAAGGTCATATGATTTTGCTGAAAAGTACCTTGTGTTGCAAGGCGTTGTTCTTCATGAAGTAATTCCCCAAAGCACACATCCAAAGAGGGAGAAGGATCACGATTCATCAAATTAAAACGAGTGGCCTCAAATTCCATTTGTAACTTCATAAGAAACTGATCTCTCTTGCTTTGTTCATTGACCTCCTGAAGGGCAGCGAGAGATCCAGCTAGGACCTTGGCATAAATAATATCAGTAAATTCACTCCACAAATTCTGAAATCTAGAAAAATACTCTTGGATGGAGAGATTCCCTTGACTGTAATTGGTGATCTCATTTTTCAGTTGAAAACGTCTTGCTGTGTGATCCTGGTTGTAAACTTTCTTCAAAAATTTTCACATACTTTGAGCAGTCTTGTACTGCCTTAGATATAGGACAAACTGAGGATTGACAGACCTCAAAATCCAGGACATCACACGGGCATTCTTAACCGTCCACTGAGCCAACTCTTTACGTTCCGTAGGAGCAGGATCACTCCCATCGATATGACCCCATAATTATTTTCCCACAACAAACAATTGAAACTGAAATTCCCAAGTGGAATAATTTTTTTCCAGTAAATCAGACCCCAAAATATTCGCTGGTAGAAATAATAAAATTATAAATAACAAGAGGACCACTCACGAGAGATCCACGAACCAAGATCTGTCGACTAAGAGGCGGGAGAAAGCCAAGAGGCGCGAGAAACTAGAAACGTGAAAACCAGATCGACGAACCAAGAGAACCAGAGTCGGCGCGACCAGAGGGGTTGTCGATAGGAACCAGTGGACCAAAAACAGAGTCGGCGAAGGTGCAACGCAGGTCGACGACTTCCTGGGTGACGGAGAGCACCGACGAAGGTTGTTGAAGAGCAGCGAGCCTCGTTGGAGGTGAGAGGAAGGTTGGAGAGCCTTCCTGGGTGTGCGACGAAGGTCGACGAGACTTCCTAGAGTCACGATGAAGGGCGACGAGTCTCCCTGAGAGTGCGTCGAGGGTTAGTGAACCTTCCTGGGTGTGCGACTGGAGACGACGAGTCTGGTCGGGGGGTCTGGCTAGGGTTTCAGAGATTCAATGGTGGCAAAGGTAAGCTCTGATACCATGACAATATTTTCCTTTCTCTGAATACTTGTCCTTTTTGATGTTCCACTGTATATATACAAAATTGTTGCCTAAATACATCTTAAATACAAGGCTAAAATTCAGCTATTAGTATCAATCTAACCTACCAAAACGAAAAGAATAATCTGTTCAATTAGGCCATAATTATGGCAAAATATATCCTGATTGACATGCTAAATATATCCTGATTGACATTAACTTGGGAGAATTGAAATACTTTCTTGGAGTTGAGGTGGCACGAGGTAAGAAGGGTATCTTTATCTCTTTAAGGAAGTATGTGCTGGATATTTTGCTGACGCAGGGCTTTTGCACGCAAAGGGGGTTGAATCACCTATGGACCCGAGTGTTAAACTTCTCCCGGATGGGGGTGATGTTTTTCCTCATCCCGACAGATATAGGAGAATGGCTGGGAAGTTAGATTATCTGACTACAATGACAAGACCAGACATAGCTTTTCCTATGAGTGTGGTGAGCCAATTTATGGCTGCACCTCGGGTCCCACATTGGAATGCCGTGGTTAGAATTTTACGCTATATCCACAGTAATTCTGGTAAGGGGTTACATTTTAGTGATCACTGCCACTCTATGATAGAAGGGTATTCTAATGCTGACTGGGCGGAATGCCCCATTGATCGGCGGTCCATTTCTGGATTCTCTATATTTTTCGGTGGCAATCTTATCTCTTGGAAGAGCAAGAAGCAGGACGTGGTTTTGAGATCAAGTGCCGAAGCAAAATACCGAGCCATGGCCTTGGCCACATTTGAGATTTTGTGACTTCGTCAATTGCGTAGTGAGTTGGGTGATCCCTACAATGGCCCAACGAAGTTTTGGTGTGATAATAAATCTACAGTGTATATTGCCACGAATCCGGTGTTCCACGAGCGTACTAAACATATCAAGGTGAACTGCCATTTTATTCGGCATGGGTATTAGAATGGTGTGATCGTGTTCGGTACGGTTCGTACTAGAGAGCAATTGGCGAATATCTTTACTAAGTCTGTTCCAAGTCCTCGGGTTCAATACATATGTAACAAGTTGGGCATGTTAAATATATATGCACCAGCTTGAGGGGGGTTGTTAACTTTATTATAATTATATTAATTTTATTATTATTATTATCCGGTGTGGTTGGGCACACTATATCTTATTCTATGATCTCGTTGTTTTATAAATAAACCGTTGCGTACCCTATTGGGATTAACACCTTCATTAAGTTTAATACTATCTGTTTAACACATACATTTCTGTCAATACAGTCCATAACCAAGGAACAGTATCATGATACATGAATATATTGTAGAGATGTTTTTTCGTAGAATTGAAGACCCAACCCAAGATGGTGTAATGATCATTATCTCACTGAACATGCTTAGGATTGATTTCCAGGGATGGCTTCTCAGTCTCTACAGAAAACTACACTTTCCTTTTCTCTCGAGAAAGAGACAAAGATATAAGAGTCCTCGCAGCAAAATTTTCTTCATTCAACAATACACTAATAATACGATGAACATGTGCATGTTGAGAAAGAATAATCTGATAAAGATAAATTAGCGTCACTTTTTTCACTGGATCCAGTCATACTATCCAACAAATAGATGGGAATTAACTAAAAAAAATAGATAGCCGAAGAAGCAACAGTACCAAGAACAATGCTACCGGAACAAAAGATGATAGTCCCAAATTGGTATGAAGAGCAAAAATAGGAAACTTACCACATTAGGAAATCACAGAGAGACTGAGATGACACCAAATTAAAAATGCCTGAGAACCACAGAAAACACCTATCTGTGAACCACTGTGAAGTCGTTGATGAGGCACAAAGAAGCCGTCGATGAGGCACAAAGAAGCCGTCGGCAAACCAAGAGGGTGGAAAGCCACAGAGAAAACCAGTTCGTGAATCAATGGTTTGGTCGTGGTTGACTGCAAAGGGGCGAACCAGGGGCTGTGCGATGTGCTATCACGGTGAGAGGTGCTTAGTGTAGGCACAAAGGCGAACCAGGGGTTGGCTCAATGGGGTCGAGCAAGGCGGCAGTGATGGTCAGCGAGGAGTGGTTAACGGTATAGGGTTGAACCAGGGGCTGTGCGGTATGCGATTAATGGTGAGAGGCATTGTGCGAACCAGAGTGTCAACACAGGGGCGAACCAAGGGCTGGCTCAACGAGGTCGAGCAAGGCGACGGTGATGGGCGATGGGGGGTGGTCGACAGCAATAGGGTGGTTGGTGATAAAAGGGGTGGTCAGTGGTAACTAGGGTTTTTTAGGGTTTTGGTGACTGAGGGCTAAGGTTTCAGGACAAGAACCCTTTTTTTATTTTTTTGATGGAGGATTGAGCTCTGATACCAAAAAAGAATGAAATAATTTTGTAAATTTTGCTTACCTACAAAGAGGAATTGTCATATATTTATATTAATTGGGTTAATTTACATAAGGAATGAAGAATCTACAATAAAGGAAAAAAATAAGTCAAAAATAATATCATATATTAGGAAATCTTAATTTCCTAATATTTATTATTTCCATTAAGGGGAAGAAATAACTACATCCTTGTCCTGGAACCTTTGCACATGCCTATGCCTGTGTACTAGTTCTGAATACTGTCCTAAACTTTTGTTGCTTCGAAGTAATAGTTTTGTCTTCTTGGAATAGGGTTGTAGTCATTTGCACCCGCAACTCATGCTGAGATGGTTCTGACTCTTACGAAGATCTTTCCACAGGTTTGAGGACATTCATGTTTTCCTCAGCGTCTTGCACTTCTAGAAAAGGAACTTTGTCAATCGTCATTATTGCCTTTTCAGCCTTTTCTGGGGATCGAAGCCTCCCACTCTTGACTTTCTTCTGAGTCTTGTCTTGAAAGACATCGCATTTATTAGTTGAATGAGTGCAAGAATTATGCCATTTACAATTTGTTAGTTCTAGGTAACCCAATAGGGGGGTGAATTGGGTTTTAAAAAGATAATAACAATTTTAAAATTTTTTTGAAAATCTTTTAATATTGCAAACAAGAATAGCAAGTATAAACAAAGAATAAAGTAATGCAAGTATTAAAGAGGTTAGGGAAGAGAAAATGAACCAGACACCAAGATTTATAGTGGTTCGGCTTCTTCCAAGTCTACGTCCACTCTTCAAGACTCCCCTTGAGAATTTTACTAAACTAGAATGCTTACGGGGGCATTCAAAACCTTTTACAACTTCAAGACGATCCTACAAAAAACACGCCCCTATTTTTCTTCTAATCTCTTGAGTTATTATTTGATGAGATTTACTCACTCACTCAAAGGACAAAGGGTGACTCACCATTGGATACAATAAATGAGAGGATTTAATGAGTATCACTTACTCTCTTTACAGAAATAATTGGCAATAAATGAAGAAGTAAAGAGATCAGATACAAGAGCAAAGTAAAGAGATGAGATACAAGAGCTGGAGTTAGAGTAATAAATGAGAGGTTGAAGAATTTTGACTTTGAATCTAGCAATACAACAGTGATTATAGGTCTCCAGATCTTTTAAATGCTGAGGAGTAACTCCTTATATAAGCTCTTGAGGTTTCATGATTGTTGGAGGTAGGTGAGGGCATTTAATGCCAAAAATCAAACCATTGAAGTCTGCCACGCATTTGAATTTCCATCGCAGGTGTCGACACATTTTCTTTAGGGTCGACACAAAATGTCTAGGGCAAGATTCTTCTAGTGATTGGGTCAACTTAGATCTTCTGTGGTGTCGACACGATTTCTACATTCTTCTCACCAATATAACGGTGTCGACACTAATGGTTTTGGTGTTGACTCAATTCGTTCTTTGGCTTTCCGAATGGACCTTTTTGTGTCGACTCATTTTGCCTTTGGTGTCGACACTAAAAAGTGCAGGAACTCTCGGTGAATTTGTGTTGACTCAATTGGTCTTTTGTGTTGACTCAAAATTTCTTCAGGCGGGCTCGGTAATTTTGTGTCGACTCTTTTTCAATTTGTGTCGACTCACGAAATTTGCAGGCGGCCACGGTACTTTTGTGTCGGCTCATTTTCAATTTGTGTCGACTCAAAATTCCGGATAACTAAAGTGACAAAACACTTTAGTGTAGACCCAAACCTAGTTTGTGTCGACTCTTTTTTAGTATAGAGAGACTCGGCTCTTTTGTGCTGACTTAAATTTCATTTGTGTCGACTCAAAGTTTTAATACCTGAAACATCTTCAACGAATATGTTAGGATACCAACTCATTTACTGAAAAGTGTTGACACACTTGATATCTTCAAATATCCTTAGCCTTAAAGTGTTTACTCAAAAATCAATTGGGATCAACACAAAATATTCTCATTCAAGAATACTTAAGTGTCAATCCATTTGAGAGATGAGTCATCTCATATGGCTAGATGTGTTAACTCATTTGTCATTTTGTGTCAATACTACCTTTTTGAAAATATTAAATATTATTCTTTTAAATCAATTTATTCTTAGAAAATGATTTATAAAAATCATCAAAATCTAAATAAAAAGTCCTTGGGCTAACACAATTCTATTTACCGTTTAATTCATCTTGTGTTGTGATGTTCACCGCTTTTGGAAACTTCACCACTCGTCTTGCTAGTAAGTGGTCAAATATTTCATTACCTTAGAGATATCGAAAAAATACTTTTTATTAATTTCATTTTTCTTCAATTGTTGCTCAACGACTGTTTCTTTTCTTACTAACATTTACATACATGTGGCTCTTTACAAACAATTTTCGCTACATCAATTTCCACATTAGGATCTTTATTTTTGTCCAATGTGTGCTAGGTCTCGACACCATCTCCTTGTCTCCTAGTCTTAACCATCATCTCAAGTTTCACTGGGCGTGCCAAAAAATATGTTGACTTCAATATCATTCGACGGTGATATTTTTTGTAATGGCATGCGCGGCATGCAGGTGCCAAGAAATCCCAATTTTATTTCCCTGATGAGGAAAAGGCTGGCCAAATGTTGATCAGGCAATTGTGTTGCAAGTTCTTCGCTTTTCCTCACTGATGGGGATTTTTATCCAGAGTGTTGATACTTAAAGACTTCAGGCAATGAGTAAAAGGAGAGAGGGAGAGACAGAGAGAGAATAAACAAAGATTGAGAAAGATAACTCTGAATGAAATCAATTGCAATACAAGTACCTTACACTGACTACTCCACCGAATCTATTTTTGAAGTACCACTACTTACACAAAATCTTCAAAGTTACACTACACCTATGACCTATCTAGATCTAACTTGGAGATACGGAAAGTACTGAACTAGTTTTGATGGAGCTTTCACTAGAGGCCCGGCCCTTTTCTGTTCTTTGATCCATGCTTCAATTTATAGTAGTGTCTCTGAAAACTGTGTGCAAGTTCTTCCAACGACAATGTTAGTGGGATTCTTTCTTTCGAAGCACATTTTCCCAACATTCTACCGTTTTCCCTCTTTCGAACAACGTTCAGCATTGTTACTCTTTAGGTATCACCTGTTCTGCCACATGTCTCTTCGTCTCTCTACCTTTTTACTTAGCCAAGTGCCTTTTTAGAGATTTTAATGTCATGTGTGGTCCCTTTTGGTTAAAAAGGAGACAACCAATAGCAAAGGCTACATGTCATTTTTCTTGGCTAAGAGGGAAGCAACCAAATATGTGACGTGTGTCATCCGAAGTAGAGGAGCCAACAACTTTTTAAAATTTAGGCTTCGTTCGTTTCAACGTAAAATGTTTTCTGATAAAATATTTACCTAATTTTCACTTTTCGGTTAACAAAAAGTATGTAAAATGATATTTTTAGTAAAATAGTTGCATCATAAGATGAAATTGTTTTTCTCTAAATAAATTGATAAGGTTTTTTTTTTTTTTTTTTCTGAGAAACGTGTCTTGAGTCTGACTCTTCTTAGATTTTTAGATTTTTTTTGTTGATTTCTAAAACGGAGACACACCAGCCAACGGCGGTGGTGACTATTGTCTGGGATAACTTTTTTTAAGGCCTTTTTTATATTGGTTTTTTTTTTTCATTTTTAGTGAATTTTTTTCACGTTAGTTCAAACAATGTCACTTTTTAGATTTCTCAGGTTACTAGAAATTGAAAAAGTAAAAATAAATAACCAAAAGAATTATTAAAATACTCGTATAAGACAAACAAAAAAAGGCTTAAAAATCCACTTTAAGGCTTTTTTAAGCCTTTTTTCTGTTTTTAATGAACTTTTTTTTAACTGTCGTCAAAACCGCTATAATATTAGATTCGTTTTGTCATGATGAATCAAAAAGTAAAAAATCTAGACAAAAAAAAATAAAAAAGTTTACAAAAGACGAAAAAAGTGACAAAAAAGCCACAAAAAAACTATCCCAAGCAGTAACAAAGCTCCAAGCGGCATCAAACTAGATCCAGATATTTTTCATAATTTTGTTTTGGAAAATATCTTGTTTCAATTCAACAATAAAAAACTTTATTTTGAAAATATTTTTCATGTGTCAACCGAACATTAAAAAATAAAAATGAAAAAATATTTTTTTATGAAAATATTTTACATGAAAATTTTTTTACTAAAAAAATATTTTACGTTAAAACGAACAGTCTTAGATTGGCACATTCCTTTCTTAAATTCCTACTTTATCTTTTGGATTAAATGATTGTTGGTGTGGGAAAATCTGAGTAGAATAAAAGAATACTGATTAGATGGTCGAACTTGGTATAGAGTATGGATCCAATGCTCAATTTCTCTTTGTAAACATTCAGATGTGAGTCTTTTTGGCCTCTGTTCTTTGTGCTTGTCCCAAAAACATTCCCAAAATATTCCAGCATGATCAACGAAGCCTCCTTGTTCCCAGAAAATTGTGTCATGTTTTTCTAATTCTTAGGATTTTCAGAGACATTTTTTGAAAATTTGATTTTGGAGGTTTGTTTAGCAAAGGCCATGGTTCAAACAGAATTCTTGGCCGCTGATCTGAAGGTTTGGGAACTGCTTTGCAGTTGTTTGCAATTTTGATGGTGTTTCATGCAAAAAGGACCTCAAAATATGGTTTTCGTTTTCGTTTTTTTGTTTTTGTACAGTTTTTGAGATGTTAATTCAAAATTCATGGTTCAATTTATGTTCCTCTTTAGTTGATTCCTTGCTTTATTAATTGTTATTTGAAGACAACGGTGCCTGCTGCTATTTCTATTTTCCACACGGAAAACCCAAATGGAATTCGTTATTGCCGTTGCTTTTTACAGGGAATTTCTTATGCCGTGAAATGTGCTTGTGGAGAGGAATACAAGGTGGAAGTGGATCTCCCTGTATGGAATGACAGGTCATGCACTCTACATAGCTGAAATCGATGATAAATGAACTCAACATCCATATGGATAACTTTGATGCTTCAATTTAGTTTCTGGTCAGGTAAATGCGTAAAAAGGCCATTTTCATAAAACTACTACGGTAGTTTGAATTAAGTAAAGCGAGGCAACTTCATCACTTTCTTCATTTACTTTCTTGTTGAGAATGTTGCAGAATGCCTTTTTCCAGTGCCGTATTAGTTGCCACTTATAACTAATAAACTGTTGCCAAGTTATATGATATGCGAGGAAAATAAGATATACTTGAGCAAAAATAGCGAGGAAAATGATATATACTTTGAGAAAAAATAGTAACTCATCTCTCTTGAAAAAAATATATAATTCACATTAAGGGAAAAAATTGATTTTTTTACTCACATGTGCACACTCTAACCCACGCAACTTACCTACCTGTATCAGTGTAGGTGAAATTAGGACACAAATAAATTGCCAGTTGATTTTATTCCTAGATAAATTATTTTATTTTTTTGGAAGTTTCGCGAGAATGCCTAATGTAATGATCATGTCATTATGAAAAACTTGTAAATTCTCTTTGCTCCAAATCAGATTTTTGATTTTCTTATGCATGTAACTATGTACTTGTTTCTGCATTATCTTTAATGTTTGACATCAATCCTTCTTCCCAAACAAAGTAATGCTAGTAAATATCACATGATATGTAAAGCCTTAAGAGCTGCAGAGATATCACGGGCGTCATGACCCTCAACAAAAGCAATGCTAGGGCTATCTCGGGGGACCACATCTTCCCTTTTAAAACTTTCTTCGCTGCGCTGAAGCATCTCACTGCCATATTCCACAGAATTTCTAAGAATAACAGTCTTGTGAAGGCCAACCAACAGGTCTTCATAGTCCGTATCCCCTCTTTCCCCAACGAACACTACCAATTTGGAAAGATCAATACCCCACCTAACAGATAGATACCTGAATAGGTGCAAGAACATGTGGTGAGATGGGCTGATTTCTTCCTTTTTTTTTCCTTTTCCAAAGTATGCACATGTTGACTTCACAACACAATCTGGAGTACAATCACAAAAAGAATTAAGCAAATTCGGAGCAGAAGGTCTAACCTTATTGCTTGGGCTCTTGACGCAAATAATGGTACTACATTCAACCGTGATGCGGCATGAGTGCAGACAAGATTGCACCGAAAGCCTCTCATTCGTAGCCGCTGGCGCATTTCATCGATTCTTCTAGTCTGTGGCCAACCATTTTAGTAATGATTAAGAAAATAATACATCCATAATGCAGTTTATTAAAATAATATGCCTTTTGATCTCTCTTTCTTATGAGTGTTTCCTAATTATCCAACATCATGTACAATGATATATAAAAACCTTACCTTAGCTCCTGGTTTAATGTTGTAAGAATAGCATCGAGAGTTAGATGCATCTGGATACTCCACAATATCATCCCCCTCTCCGTCTCCTACCTTACCAAGCCTTGTTATCATTGATCTCACATTCTCACCAGGCCACCTGTACTCGATATGGGCTTCATAGTCCACATCAACTATAGAATCCCTCCATGGATAGTACATTTCACTTCCACTACTACAGATCAATGCATCGAAATCTTCTAAACTTACATTGCGACGTCTTAATGTTTCCTTTGTCTCAAGCAAAGTTAATCCTGTTAACAATGTGAAACCAATCTTGCCCGAGCTCGAGGCTGCAGATTGCATCACATTCTTGATGACTAATGGTAATGCCTCGGTGCACACTCCATCTCCATGGTAACAATCAGTGGCTATTATAAATAGCTCTTGCCTTCTTCCTGGACAGTAACTGATGCTGGAATGGCCGATGGAGGAACCCATTTGTCTTAGGGCCTCAATGAGTTTGCCTTGTCCCTTTGCTGCATCGAGTTCCTCATTGGACTTGAAGTCTGTATCAATGGAGAACTTTAAAGAAATGTCTTCTACACCCCTTAGCGAGTCACTCATGGGTTCTTCAAGAGTAGGCGTGATCTCAAGACGGGTTGTAGGATGTCGGTTCCTACAATGCTCAACGTGAGCAAGGTAGTTACGGCAATGTTCTGGCCACGAGAAACGTTGTATATACTTTAGGCCATGTTTGCGGCAGTCGAGCCAGAGGTTTTTATTGGCTACAAGCTTTAGGAGAGCATCTGATATGGCTTTATGGTCATGTGGGTCAACGAGAAGGCCATTGTTGAGTGCCTATTGACAAGGAGTTCACAATTAGATTGTTGAATAGTTTCTTGTGAGACGTTGAATAATTTTGGGTAATCATGAGATTGAATGTCAACCGATGGGATTCATTTACCCGGTAAATTCTCTAATTAATTAGGTTGGGGGACCAAGAATCGGCCGGATAAGGTCGACTTTTGTGTTGTTATGAATCAAACAAGGAACTAAAGAAACTTAAATTACCTAAACGAGTTTTACCTTGAGAATATCCACAGGCCCACCATTTTTTGTTGCAACAACAGGCAAACCATAAGCCGCTGCCTGCAAGAAATAGAGATATATGATCTACAAGATTTAATTGCATCCCTTATACACTATTTCTTGTCAGCGGGATGGAGAATACTAGAGCTGCAAGGAAGAGACCAGAATGTTTCATTTCAATGAATTTCAATGGAATTAAGTCCATTGAACTGGTGAGTGGAATTAAGTTCGTTCAATTTGAGGTGACTAACCTCTATGAGTGTGAGACCAAATGGCTCAACAAGTGCTGGGTTGATGAAAACTCCCTTCAAGAGACAAATTCGCCAAAGAAGTGCTATTGTTAGCCTTTTTAATGTTGTAATGAAAAAACAAGTTAAATAATTAACAACTTGGTAAATAATGTAAAGGCAAATGAGCTATGTGTTTGATATTGACTTAGGCCCATTTAGTATATCTATATAGGCACTACAAACCATTATGTATTTTAGGGTCTACCATGCATTGTAACCAAGCTTAGTGATGACATGGAAATCGTATTACCATTGTAGGATTACTTCCTTACACATTACTTATAGGAAAATTAGGGCACACATTTTACCTTCGTTTTAGCAGCCAATCGATAGATCTCGGGAACTTCAGACTGCTTGTGATGCTTTGGATATGCTACCTGACCGTACAGGTCGTACTTGTCAATAAGCTTTAGTACTGTCGTGAGAACAACTGAACTATTGTCAGACATCTCCTCGATGTCATCTCTATTACCGAGTATTAGGGTCTGCAATAACAATTTAGTTCCATAAATGTTGCTTAGAGATTATGATTTGTAGATACCACGAGATATGGAAGTGGAATGAAATTTTACCAAGTTGGCGAGTTCTTTGAGTGGTCGGCATTCGCCAAAAGCCTTGAGCAAAGTGGTCACGTTTTTCTTAGGGTCTGGACGAGACAATGCGAGGATCATAGGCTTGTGAGGGTTTGTGAAAAATCGCATTATCTACATTGAGTATAGCCTAAAGGTTAAATATTTCTTGTTTAAAGTCATGATGTCCATAGAAATGAATAGTGTCATTTGGCTTACAATCTATTGATATGCATCATTCCATCTAGATGATACTATATGCAAGTATGGAAGAAAAGGGTGTCAGACCTCAGACCATATAGGAGGTATGTGCCTTTTTTCTTGAGTTCTATTAGAGCCAATCAATGACTTTAGATCTCCATCACCTTCTAGCGAATCTTCTGTTGTGACATAGCTGAAATCCATCCCGGGTGGTATAACCTAGTATCATGTAATGATCAAACAATGAACTTAAGCATAGATCCTATGAATAATATGCAAGAACAGATTGTACATACCACCATCCTTGGCATGTACCGCCCAAGGCAACTCACTCCACGCCGTCTCCTAACCCTAAGCTTCCTCTCCAACTTGATATCAAACCCATCATATAAACCCCATTGCTCTTCGATCTCTTGCCTTGTACTAGTTACCACCATTTCAGCAGCATCCAACCCTAGCTCTTCAGCTTCAATCCTCCTCGTTATCTTGTACATTGAATTTATGTCCTTAGACAGCCTCCCTTGCTTAAGTAGTTGCTCAAACTTGTTTCGTCCCAAAGAATGCCCTGTTAGCACCATTGGCACATTCAAGGCCCCAGACAAGTGTGCTGCTACCTCCCCTGCATCAGCATAGTGACCATGAATTACATAGGGCCATGTCGGCTTTCCTCCATCCACTTGTTCACCGAGAGCTCTTGCCATGTTGACAATGTGGCTTAGAGCTCCATCAACAAATTCTGGTATGTGAGGCCAGAGTGACTCTTTCGGGATGTACCTATGGCCATGGTGTTCCAAATTAGATACATAATTTTCTTTTTTACATTGGAGGTCTAAGGAGTGTGAAGAACTTACAAAGAAGATTATAATTTATAAACTTCAACCATAAGATCGACGAAGTAATAGAATTTATTAGTGAATTAAACTTAGCTAAGGAATGAAATAAACTGAAGTGTATGTAATTACTTATCCTGGGGCCCACATGAGATCCGGATGATGTAGGCGCCACAACCAGCACTACCGTCAGATGGGCATGATAGCATCTCGATGGGTTCACCATAGCTAGAGTCGACCTCTGATGAGGTGATTTGTCGAGTTAGAAGATCAACACGATAGACTCCTTTCGTGTTGGCTAGCGCTCGGGCAAGCTCTACTACATACTTCACCTGAACATGGTAACATATGAGTGTGCATAAATACATTTTTAAATTCTAGTTTAGGACAAGAATGTTTTAATGTCTCTCCATGTTAGGCCATTGATGTCATCAATTAAGGGCTTAATGGATAGTGTGGTCCCATGGTTACATTACTACCTGGCCACCAGTATCTGAATCTCTTCCAAGTTCCATATTTTCTCCGCGCACCAACCCATGCAAACTACATAATCAATAAACATGATATCAACTCATACGATTATGATCATCATAATCTTTCTTATATCATTTTGTTTTTCTGTTAGACTAATTAATGCTACATTTAGATCTTAGATTTGCAAAATGAAAAGGAAAATGTAAGGGAAAATGAAAGGAGAATAAATTGCTTATTGATATTCATTAATAAACAAAAAAATGGACTTTTTCTAATAGATATCTATTCGATTCCTTCTCATTTTTCTAAACCGACCAAAAAATCCATACATGGCTTACGAAAATTCATGATAATATGATAACTGATGATGGCTAGGAACACCATTTTGATAGAACTACTAAGTATTGACAATTATCAAACAAGTAGGAAAATGCTGGTGCGATGAATTACACTTGCTACTCACTTTACAATTTCCATTTTTTGGTCTTTCAAGTTGATATTTTTGATGTTTTTGTGTCCTTATTTTTTTTTGGTCTCAGTTCTAGTCCCATGTATTGCACAAGCTTGTTTTTTTATTACCTGAAACAATTACCTTGAGGCTATGTTTAGACATGAATAATTTGTGACACGATTAATGGAGTACCTGATTAGGACAATGTAGAGACGCCTAGATTTCTCGTTGTCTGACCAGCTTTGTATGTCGGAGTTAATTCTGGAAATCTTGTTTGATGAAAACTCTGCCTGATTGGCATCGCCCTTCTCCTTCTCACCTTCAGAAAGCTCGGAGAGGTCATCTGCAGCATCATTTTGACCTTTCTCACGCTCGATTTGTCGTTTTGTAAGTCTTTGTGCATCATCCCAAGCTATCTGAAAGATAATAGTTTCTTCTAATCTTTTAAGCCCCAAAACATTAAATTCTAAAGAAACACTACATGACTAACAAAATCATATCAAACTTGTAGGTTTATCACAATAATGAAGCTTACTTTTAGCTGTTTTGGATTCATTTTCCCTTCGGAATTTGCTACCTATTGAAAGTCATTGATGTATTGTTTCATCAAAAGAATCATTTTTCCTTTTTGTTTTTCATTGGAGTAGCTATTCCAGTGAATGCTTGGTCTCGTTCTCTATGAAAGGCTTAGGCATCTCAAAGCAGTAAAGAATATAGAAAAACTGCCTTTGAGTTGCTTGAGGATAAAAAGTGGTAGGCACAACATGTGCATGCTTATGAGTTATGTTGATCTTATTACTACAACTCTACAGTTAATGTCAAAATGAACATATTTAGTTTACTTTTGTGACCTCTGGTCTTGTTTGTTTGGAGAATTTCTATTGACATGGGATTAGGAGCCCATTTCCCATGCCCAATAACTATTTTTTTTCCCTATTTTGTTTAGTACTATTATTTATCTTTCTTATTTTGTTTGGTATTTTTTAAATATTAGAGAGGATCTATTATTATAACGATCCTTAAATATAAAATTATGATGTGATTAAATTTCACGTATGTAATAATATTTCTAAGGCATTTTAAATTAGTCTTTCTATAAAATTTAATTAAAAACACCATATATATATATATATATATATATATATATATACTTTTTGTATATAATCATTTTTGTATAGGATTAATTATTTTTCTTGAATGGATTAAATTCAAAATATAAATGTAATCACCAATAAAATAAGTAGTTATTAGTGTGGGGTTTTGAAAAAATTAAAAGTAAAAAAATTAGGTATTTATGCCCACGGCTAATTTTGAGTTAGAAGTCTAATTTTATTAATGATTGTTAAATATACTTGAACAAAAGTAATTTCAAATTTGAAACACTATTATTCAAATTCATTCGATTTAAAATTTTTAAGTAATTATATTCTTGCATTATTCTTGATAGTGAATTTGTGGTGTCCAATTATCTTTATGTAAATTTTTAGGGTGATGATATTAATGAGAGCAAGAAATAGTATGGTATGTCAAGAACAATGATTGACGATGAGGATGAAAATTTAAAAAAAAAACTAAAAAATATAGTAAAAATAAATATTAAGTGTGTTATTTTGTATTTAAAACTTATTATATTAAAATAATAAACTTTATGTCTGTAAAGATTAATAGGAAAGAGAATTCTATTAGTATGTCGTTTTATTATCGAAGTGAAAAAAAAAATTGTGCAAGACATACAAAATTGGAGGAGGAATGAATTATAATTACTATTTGTAGGCTTTCAAAATATTTTGATAACAAATTACATTTTTACAACTGTGGTTATCAAGATTAAAAATGAATTTGATGGTAAATATCTTCTAAGTTTATAAGAATTAGAATTTAAAAAAAAAAAAAGAATAACCATTGTTCATCTTTTAATCATTTATAGAATTCATTAAGAAAATAGAATATTGTTTGAATTATAATTATATTTATATTTTAAAAAAATGTGCGGAGTAACCACAAGTAATACATCTATATAATAAGATAGTTTGGGTTTTTGAAAATACTTTACATGTCAATTTTTGAACGGTTAAAATATATATTTTAACTCAAATTTACAATTAAGGTTAATTCTCACAAAAATATTTTTCATCTCTTTTTTGAAAGTGTTGAATGTTGAGATACATTTTAATTTAAATTCTAAAGTAAAGATTGGTTTGACAAAATAAATTAACAAAAAAGCACAGATTTGATTGATTCCGAAGTTAATTCTTTTGGGAAAAAAATTATTTGTGAAAATAAGAAGATTATTTTTAAACTCTCATTTAATTAACTAAAAAATAAGAAGAATGAAAATAAAAGAAAACTAAAGTTTGTATAGTAAAATATAACTAAATTGAGCTAGTATTATTTATAGTTAAAATTATTTTTTCACCTGTGTCTATATTATTAAAATTTTAAATTTCATTAGTCAGTATTGAATATATAATTTAAAAATGATGTGAGGCGAATAATTTAGTAGTGAAAAAAGAGAGAGTAAGACAGCAGCTACCTGTTTTTTTTTACGGGCGAGATGCCAAATACGCCAGCACATATTCTCAAGTCTGTTGCTTCGTTCACGACTATTCCTAGTTCTTGTTGCTATTACCTGTCAATTCAAAAGAATAACCATTGTTCATCATCATCATGGTCATGTTAATTAATTATTTATTTCATCCATTCATTCTCATTTTTTCTATTGCATGCATTTAACTATTTATTTCTTAACTACTCAATAAATATGAACCAACACTTTGTCACCTAGGGTGATTTCTACTTCAATTTCTTTTTTCTTGTGGTAAGCACTGATTGATGTGTACGCGATGTGTACGCTTGCATCCTCACCAAAACTCTAATTTTTAGCGGCGTCTTCTTTGCCTTTAGGCTTTAGCCACTCTATTCCGTCGCTAATCCTTCTTGCCTTCTTTTGTCGCACCCTTCGTTACCGCATTTTTTCTTTTACTTCTACTTTATTATTTATGTCTATTTTTTAGTAAATAAATGATCACAACGTACATAATGTGGGTCACTTTATTTTTTAATTACCCAATAACAACGAGTCATCATGTATTTATCGTAAAATTTGTTTGAATAATTACTCTTATTTTTCTCAATGTTCACTAGTAGCATAAACTAGTGCTAGCTATGCACCAGATCTTAGGTTTGTATGAAATTAACTTAGATGAGAGATAACTCATTTTTCTAAATAAAAAAATACATATAAATAGTTGATTCTCTTTATATAAAAAGTTATTTTATACATATCACAACAATATTTAATTTAAATTAAATTAGCTTTAGTCATATATTAATCGCAATAAAAGTATATCTATCAAGACATCAAAGTAAAAATGACATAAGCGAGCTAAAAAAGAAAAGAACAGCAAAAAAATAGTAATACATATTTTGAGCAAATTTAACTTAGCATATATAAAAGCATTTTATTTAGTTCTCGAGAGTTCATAACAACGGTCCTGAAGCCATAATTTTCGAAGAATGTGAACACTTACTTATTTATTAAAAGATTCTAATATGTATAGGATTAGTTTTTAGCAATTGAAAGATATATATACAATTTGTAGTTTGGCTTTAAAAATTCTCGAGAGTTCATGCTTAATGAAATCTAAGTTTGAAAATTTAAAACTTTCAAAAAAATAAAGATTCAATTATGAGATGGGTCAGTTAATAAAATGTTTATTTAAAATAAAAATAAAAATAATATGATTTAATAGATAAATTTTGTATATTTTTCAAATTTAATTTACAAAAGGCAAATAATCATACACAATATGGAATGAGTTAGCTTATAAATCTTTTTAAATATCTTTGAGCATCATAAAAACTAACCAATAGAATAATTGTTAAGTTTCTCATTAATCATATAAATCATGGGTAGGCTAGCCAATAAAAAATTAAATATTAAAAAAAGTAACTAATCTCACTAATCCTTGAATGGATTAGCCAATAAAATTTACTAATTGCGGGATAGATTAACCAATAGGACTTTTTACCTAATCTTTAAGATTATAAATATGAAGTAACCCATAGAATAATATCTCAATATTTTTAAAAGCAAAAATGAAAAATATTAAATTGCAATTTTGAAACTTCTACATTCACTCTCACAAAAAAATCTTTTTTTTTTGGGACGTACCTTGATCCATGTTCTGTGGAGGTTTGACTCATCAAAGGAATTGACAACTTCCTCAACAAAATACTTTGTGGGACTGAAATTGAATACCTTTTTGTCTTCCTTCTCTTTCTCAACATCAAACCTTTCAACTCTCATCTTCTCTTCAAACTTTTTCCTAATACTATTCTTGGTATTACTATTGTTGCCACTGCCCTCATTATCTGCTTTACGTACTCTTTTCAATTTACTTCTCGCATCTAATATTGCTTCTAAATACCCATTTATCCATTCGTTCCCCGCCATCACTCTCCCGTCAACCGAGAGAGAGAGAGAGAGAGAGAGAGAGAGAGAGAGAGAGTACTTTTGAGGTCTAATTTGCAGTTGGAAACTGAGTTGGAAGAGGCGATTTAAGCTGGCTACCTTTTAAAGGCCTAGATTTTTCTGCATGTTAATTTAGAACAATTCATTAATTAATTACAAAAAATCCTGGATGGGATGGGATGGGGCCTTGGGGTGGGGTTGGTTAGTGGTTGGATGGTGGCTTTGCATGGTTCTCCCTGCTTTTCTTTATGGGGTATATTTGCCAGAAATTCTTATTCTTATATTCTTCTCCACATACAATAATTTTCACACTTGCAATTAATCTTTCATTTTTCTTATTCCCATTTGGTACTCCATCTGGCATTGGAATATAAGTATATATAATCTAATCACGGGTAGAATATTTAGAATTTTTGCTTAGTCATGGGAGCAAATTATATATATATATATATATATATGTATTTATAAGATAGCATTTTACCTTTTAAATAAGACTAAAATTAATGATACATGATTGTATTATTTGAAATGCTATTTAAATTATTTTTCTTAATCTGCACAGTGCAATTATGTATAATTAAGGTACGTAGATCATAAGCGCAAAACTCGTTGAAAACTAAATTAGGAAATATAAAGAACAAAACAATATAACCATAAGAAAGAAAAGTGTAAAACGTACATTGATAGGGGTGAGAAATACAAATTTAAAGAGAATATATTTTGAGAATTAAACAGAAAAATAAAAATCAACAAGAAGTAACAAATTGAAAGAGAATAACTAGACTCGTACATAAAGGGGTATTTTTTAAAATTAGCAATACAGACAAACTTCAAAATCTTCTTAAAAATTATAATTGTATTTAGCATTTTTTGAAATTTTAATTAGTGGGTACAATTGCTCTCACTCTCTGCCCATCACTATAATTATATGTAACCACAACAAAAGGTATCGACGAAGCTGGTTCTCAAAACGTAACCATTTTCTCACTGTTATGTTTTTTTAAAATATATTTATCATATTTTTTCCCCATTGATACACCATTTTTTCAACTCTCTTATTTATTTATTTATTTATTGAATCTCAAAAATTTTAGTTACTAATTGATTTGGTTTTGCACACACTTGTGCCTGTTTGAGATAGCTTTTAAGTCGAGTTTTTTTTGTTAAAAAACTATCTTTAAATTAGTTACAGGTTTAAAAAAATTAAATTTTTTTCCATCTCTTAATTCAAGGAAGAAAGCCAATACATATCCCAAACACTCTAATTTTTTTAAAAATAAAATTACAATAATATATTTACTTTAAAAAGCCAACTCTACTCACAAAAAAAAATAAATCGTGTCAATATTTCAAATACTACAACTTAAAAACTAAAAGTAAGAACATTTTAGACATTTTAATAAAAAATAAAAAAGCAAAAAAAACTGCTATAAAAAACTATCTCAAACAATTTAACTTTTTTTCATTTCTTTTTTATTGTAAAAAAGTTAAATCTCTTAAAAGCCAAGTATTTTGGACATCCCAAAAAACTATTAAATTCCACAACAAATTAAATTCAAAATCTATTAAATCCTAGAATTATTTTCTCATAATGAAATATGTGTAATCTCAAAAATATTTATGCAGTACCCTAAATTCAAACTTTAAACTTTAATAAACTTTAATGAAGTACTCCACACTACAAATAAAATAAACGTCCCACGTCTTAAAATATTGTAACCCTAATAATTTTTTGTGAAAAACGAAGCCCGGCCCCATTTGTTGAAGCTTCAAAATTGGGATTTTTAATCTTAAACATTTTGCTTACCTAACAGTAAAATTCTAGTGTTGTTTACTCAATGTTACCAAAATTTCTCACTATCAGTATTTTTTTTCTAAATAAATGTATTGATATAGGGAAAATAGTATTTAATTAAGAAGTATTAATTATAAAATGACTTTGAATTTTAATTATTTTGTACACGACCATACAATATTATAAAGATTTTCTAAATTTATATCCTTAATTTTTAATTTATTATCCAATCCCAAAAAAATGACCATGGTATTTCATTATCCTCTCATGCTTATTATTACTGCCGAATTTATCATATTATTCCATGATCGGGAGATCTTTTGTCTACACAATCTCTCAAATTACGGTTAAACTTTTGAAAGATAAAAGAAGATAGATTTTGTTTTTGGTTGGCTTAAAATTTGCATGATGGGCATACGTGCTGGGGCGGATTCAGTGTAGGATAGGGTCACGTGCCCACCTGGAATTTTAATTTTTTTTAATATATTTGTGAAATTTTGATTTGTTCCTTTTTTTTTAGCATTTTTTGACGTGTGTTTCTCGTTTACGATTTTGTATGTTTAAATGTTTTTAATGCATGATCGGTATTAAATATGCATGCGGGGCAGGTTCTTAGACTGTGGAGTATTGCGGCACGAAGTTCAAACATTTAAAAATATATATATATTTTTTAGATGCCTATAAATATCTAGAGTTAAATATTTTTAAAAAATATTTTCAAAACTTTTTCAGTAAATTTTTTTTTTCTCTTTGACTTCTCTATAAGTTCTCGGGTGTTAGGGTTAGTATACCGAAAATCATATTTTTAGTATTTAATTTTATTTTAATAACATCAATTTTTTATTTTATGATAATCTTTATGAACAATGCATGTATATCATTTCTTTGTTATGCATGGATGTCTAATATTCTGTATAGTATTTAATCTGGTGTGTAGAGTA
>JAOTRH010000027.1:9164549-9237536 GCA_034768845.1 Heliamphora exappendiculata
ACAGGAGCTCAATGCTATATGGTCTTGAGATTATGGGTCAGAGTGCAATTATAGTTCTTTAGTGGTGTGAACTGTAAATCAGTATTTTATAAAAATTATAGAAATTGTTGCTGGTTTTTCATAATTACAGATACCGCTACGAGGTTTGCTTGATTGCAGAAACCGCTGATACGTGTCTGTGTTCCACTGAAAGTCTTACTCATAATTACTTTTCATGTTTATGCTGTAACTCTATAAATATGCGGGTAGACTTAACTAGTTTCATAACTTATTTTCTAAGACTAAAGCTGCTCTGGTTCTGTTGGTACGAGTTCTCAAAGGATTATAATCCACACTATATTCGAAAATCGCATAAGAGAATACAGTAGAAGATTTGACAGGAGCTTTAACTCGAATTCAAATCGTAGTGAAGATTCGACTTGTAAAAAGGTATTCTTTTAAATTAACTTCGGATGCAAAGATTTTATTTTAATCGTTCGTCATCAAAAGTTTTATCTGGACCCCGTTTTGGCGTTTATCCGTTTAGTTAAATTTTTTTTTTCAGATAATCATTTGTAAAAATAAAGATCTTAGCAATTTTACCTCCAACAATTGGTATCAGAGTCGTTTTATTTTTTATTTTCAGTTATCGGGGCCGGATAGTTTTAGAACTATTGTTAACTTTTTTTTTGTAGGCGTTCTAATTTCAGTTTTATGATCATCATTTATTTTTTTATGTTTGATTGAATGGTGTGAATGATGATTACTTTTTAATTACGGGAGTTAACCGTGATAGATTGAATGTGAGCATTCGGGACATAGGATCGATATAATAGCTATCTTTATGTTTTTAAATATCTGTTTATATTATTTAAGAATACGTTAAACATATCAAAGAACACGAAGAACGGAGGCGGCATTGGCAGTAGTTCGAGGTTTTTACGGGCCACGGATTACGATAAGTTTTTTATGATTTTAAACAAATTTTTTGGTGAGTTTTTTTTTGCAGTATTTATGAATAAAAAATAGCATAAAAAACAAGTCAAAAATAGTAAGGAAAAATCACCAAAATAGTCCGATTCCGGCGGCTTTGCCAATGGCAATTCGGCGGCGATTGTTATGATTTTTGGGCCATTTTTGGGACTATTTTTGGGATAGCTTTTTAAACATAAAATTGCAGTAAAACATAAATCAAAGTATTGTAAAAAATTAGAAAAAAATTGAGCCAAAATCACAACCAAAACAAGCAACAAATAGGCCGGTGGCTGCGACGCCCGGTGGCAGTATCTTTCAGGTAGTTTTTTGATAGTTTTTCAAAATTCTTTCGAGCGATTCTTTTAAAAAAAAGATTCTACCTTTTGAGAGCTTTTCAATAGTATAAAATACGTTAAAAATAGAGTTCGAGAAGAAGTCGAAAAAGCCTCTGGAAGTTATCGATTCTAGGCGACGGCGCTGGTGAGTGGCGACAGTCTGTTCTAGGTGATTTTTTGGCAGTTTTCTGAGCTTTTTTTGAGCAGATTTTTCTATAAAAAATAATACTTTTTGAGAATTTTTTTCGATATAAAGTACGTCGAAAATGGAGTTCATGAAGATGTCGAAAAAGCCTCGGAAAGTTGGCGGCGCAGTGCTGTGGCGGGCAGCAACGTTTTTTGAGGTTCATGCCATTTTTGCAACTATTTTCAGTACTGATTTCGAACAGATTTTTTGACAAAAAAATTTCATATTTCGAAAGCTTTCCAACGGTATAAGGCTCGTCGAAAACGGAGCCCGAATGAGGCGGCAGAAGTCGCCGAAAAGTGGCGGCAAGGTGGTGCCGGTGGTTGCCGGCAACTCTTTCTCTCTCGGGGCTGATTTTGATGTATATTATGATATATACAATACTGATATGATATACATTGATATATCAGATAGTATCAGGGAAGCCTGATCCAATCAAGACACATGAATTAGAAATAAAAGAAGATTATTACAGCTTATTCTCTTCAGGAAATTGAAACATCTTAGCGTTTCACGGATCATAAAATCGAGATATATGTATATCATATTTATATATATATGAATTGCGTGGATGATTGCATATCTGTTTTATTTATCCTGTTAACTAAATTAATTTGAAAATTCGATTTTAATTAAAATATTTTGTAATAAAAAATAAAATTAAATTTTTTTAATTAATTAATTTTAATTAAATGAAATTTTTTTAGATATTTTATTTTGTACAAAATATCAAGTTTAAGATGATTTTTTTTAAAATCAGATATCTTGAAAAATGTGAAAATTAAATTCAGATGTTGCATTAATTAAATGGAAAAATATTTAATTGAAATAAATTATTATTTTTCAAAAAATGTGGAACAAAAAATAAAATAAATAAATGCCTTTAATCACTACCTTAGCTGAAAAGCTGGAGAAAAAATTGTGCATTTATTAAATTTTATTTGTTACGCATTTAAACACGAAAAGATGGTTTAATAAACCAGAATCTTTAGAATCGTGTACACGGAAAGATGTTTGATTATTTTCGATCGTGTATTTTTCGAAATTAATAAATTTATTTTAATTAAACGAATTTTTATAACCCTAAAAAATATTTTTAAAAATCTAAGTGGGAGAAAATTTATTCACAAATAAATTCTGCGGTCTCCATCTCCAGTTTGTATGCGATGCAATTACACCATGCGTGTCGGCAGTAAGGCCTTCCTCCCAAACGGACAGATTAATTGCGATATCATCAGTACAAACCTCATTTAGAGATAATTCTAGATAATTGTTAGTGTAGATCACTTCTCCATCGGAATGGTTCATTGCGAAGTGAGTAATTTGGGATTAGGTAATTGTTAATATTTAGTTGTATATAATAGTACTCTATTACTGGAGAAAGTATATTTTGCCTCGAGTTTTTTGGCATCGGCGTAGTTGCCGACGCAAAAAGTACTTGTTGCCTCGAGATTTTTTACGTTGGCATATTGTTCGACACAAAAAGTAATTTTTTTGAGACGACAATTGTAGCCGATGCAAATAAGTGAAAAATTGATGCAAAAATATATTTATTTGAGACAAAAAATGTGGTCGACGTATAGAAGTGAGAATTAATTATTTACGATGGCAAAAAGGCTGTGGCAAAAACGCTGATCGCAAAATAATATTTTTGCGTCAGCATATTCCTCGTCGCAACAACTCATAAATAAAACTACGCTTTCTTTTAATCTAAGACTTAAAACGACATCGTTTTAAGTAGGCGGGAAATCCCCAAACCGTAGGCTCCTAAAATGCCTCCCAAAATCATATTTCCCATTTTCTCTCCCTTAGCCAAAACCATATCCTTCTTCCCTTTCTCTTCTCTCTCCCTTCTGCTGCCTCATGCCAATGCCATCACCAGCTTCTTCCACCAGCGCCAACGCCGCCTTCCTCCACCAGCCCCAGTGCCAGCGCCGCCTTTATTCGCCGCCTTCCTCCACCATTGAATCTCAGATTCTCAATTTGGGTCCACCTTCATTCGCTGCCTTCCTCCACCATTGAATCTCAGATTCTCGATTTAGTTTTCTAGGTGTTAAAATATTTTTCAAAACATCTTTTGAATCCCATATTTTTGACCATTTTTTAAAAATCCCAAAATTCTGGCGCCACAGTATTTTCTGGTGGCTCCGCTGAGGACTGATTTATTAAATCAAATAAGATGGCTAAACTTGAAAACATCATCGGTTCTTAATATAGATTTTTTTTGGCATTTTTGCATGCATATGCATTATTCTTCAAACCCCTTGCCTGGTCAACCTGATGCCCTGAACATTCATCCGTTTCGGAAATTATTAGAAAGACGGGCAACCTTTACTGACTATACGCTGTCATAGGTGCAGTAAAAGAGTTCGGGCGTATTGTTTGATCATGTCCTACATGGGAGGTATATACCCGGCTCTATTCAGAAGGTACTTTGTTCAATTGACTAAAATCGGCCTTTTGCATATAGTGAACTTAGAACCCTCTATTAAGTGCTGCTAGGATGATTTGTTTTCCTAATTGTATGTTTTGATTGCATATTGTTAGGATTGTTTGTTTGGGCTTAAGCAAGTTCATTTTTCGGGTTTAACTCGAGTTTTTTGTTATCCTTTGCTTAGGTTAGTTTTCCTTCGGGTTCTTACTCGGGTTTTGTTCTTCACCTTTTTGCTTTTCACACCGTAGTTTTCTTTTCAGGGTCATGCCCGTGTTTTGCAGCTTCTAGAATAGCCTCTCTCTCCTTTGGGTTCTTCTGAGTTGTTGGTTTCTCCCCTGCTTTCATTTAGACTCGCTTCCTTTGAACTTTTGTTATACCCGTGTGAGCTAGTTCTATTTTCCTACCGGAGTGTTGTCCATTTTCTGTTAGAATCCTAGATCAAACTGGTCCTTTGAAGGTTAGAACTATTTCATTATCGGAATGCTGCCCATTTCTCCGTTTAGACAAACCTTCCCTCTAGAATTTAGTTGATCTCCTTCTTAGCCTTCATTCTAGTTTTTAGGTCATCCTGTTGTTATGCTGCCAGTACGTGCCAAGCAGGGGCATTATCTCAACTTTCGTTATTATCTACCTGTGGTTTGCTGTTTCGGGAATCTGGGATGTTTTGCTATCTGTCATCATAATTCTTGATCGGGAAATGTTTAATATTGGTTATTCTTCTTTTGGGATCCAGGTTTTCTTCGGGTCTAGATCATTGAGCCGATAAGATCATAGTCAACACGTGTTTGGGCAAGATCAGTGACAGGCAGACACTATAGAATATCTGAATAGCCAACTGAGCCAGCTAAAATTACAGAGAATGAGGTGAACATGACAGCTCTGATGAGAGCTATTACTGAGATATAACGAGCTATGGAGTAGCAGACCCAAACTCAAAACCAATGTCAGGCATAGATCCGGGCGATTCAAGCCCGTATGCCCATTGTGAATGGATAGCCGGGTGACACAAATGAGAACGACGATGACTTTTGGGATGATAATTAAGGGCAGGACGCACCACAAGTGGTTGTGCCACCTCGGGTTCCCCGCCCGGTGGTGGTAGAAGAAGAGAACACTGCCCAATCTAGGGAATTCGCGTTGGCGGAGAAGTTCGATCTAATGGAGAAGGTACTGAGAAAGGCAAAGAAAGTAGAAGAATACATGCTAGATGTAGGTGGCTTGTGCCTGTTTCCAGATGCAAAATTGTCTAAAAAATTCAAAATGTCAGAGATAGAGAAATTTAATGGTACTAGAGACCCTCATATTCATCTGAGGATGTACGTTGGAACTCTCTCCCCCATAGGGATTGATGATCAACTCGAGGCCCAACTTTTCCACCCATTACTTTCTAGGGCTGCAAAAAGGTGGTTTCTCTCTTTGGAGGTGGCCAAAACTAGGACTTGGGAAGATATAGCTATGATTTGTATCAGTTAGTATAGTTATAATGTCCAGCTGAACGTAACTAGCCGAGTGCTAGAAACAACTCGCCAAGAGAATCGGGAATTGTTTGTTAACTTCCTAACCCGTTGGAGGGACAAAGCCGCCAAGATGACTAACCGGCCTACTGAGAAAGAACAAGTAAGGATGGTGGTGAAGACCCTGCAGTCTCCACTAAAGCGTTACCTTATCACTTAGTCACTTTCTACCTTTAAACAGTTGTTTGATGCTGGAGTACAAATCGAAGACGCCACACAATCTGGGGATATCGAAAAATCTAAACGTAGCCAGAAACCAAGGAGGACATTCCCTGCAACCAACTAAAACCAATCTACTGCCACCAACCTCGTGTCTCGCTCGAATGAGATAAACCTGTTGAACCCGTCCTCTTCTACCCAACAATACCCAACAGTTAGACAACGATCAGCAGCAACAAAGGCCAAGGAGGGTGTTCACTCCCCTCAACATTTCATTATCCACTGCCCTGAGTCGACTCGTCAAGAAAGGGCTTATCAAGCCATTGGACCCCATGCCCGTACCTGATCCCCTACCGCAAAGATTTAATGCTTCTCAATACTGCGCCTTCCACCAAGGTCACGGACATCTAACTGATAAGTGCTTAAGACTCCGATATGAGATCCAAAACCTCATCGACAACAAAGTGATTCCGCCACCATTCGTTACTCCAAAATCGAATGTCACGACTAACCCTTTGGCAAACCAAGCCAAGCAGACTAGGCAAATTACATGTCTCTAGGGCAATCAAAAGATTTGAGCCGATATATCTGTTCAGTATACCTATTGCGCTCTCATGTTTCAGCAATTAAGGATCAGATAGCATGCTCATTTATTATGGTTAGAAATGGCCGGGATAGGATGGAAGAGTGGGATGATGGTACTTGAGAAAGATATCAGGTGGCAATCCAAGCCTACCAACAGGAGGAAGAGGAGCATAACGAGGAAGACGATTGGCTATTAGACTATCCAGCCCGACTCTCTAGGTTCGGCCACGTGCTTGATGGCATTACTCTTCCCTAACTTTTCGAGGAAGAAGTATATGCCGATGAGATTCAGTCCTATTGGTTAGTTAGGGTGGTACTAAAATAAGATGAAGCTAAGTGGACCAATTTTTGGGCCACTCAGGAATAGCAGGTAGATTACATCGGGAAAGACATCTAGGAAGAAGTTGACAATACGTGGGCTATTGAGGATGATGAGAAAAGAAGAAAAAGAGCAGTGGTTGGCAGGTTAGATGATTTGTGGACATTTGAAAGCCCCCTGTGCATAAAATAAGTAAGACAAGCCAAACATACAATACCGGGACTGTGGGATCCCGAGGATGGTGTGGAACATTTAACCAGGTGTGGGCGGCATTTCAAGCTGACTCAGTTGGAGAAAGGACAGTCAAGTGGGAAAGGGAAAGAGAAAGAACAAGAAGAAGAAGATGACGCTGTGCTGAAGTTGCTCAAAAAGACACAAGCCAATGTCAACATTTGGGGCTTATTGATGGCCTCGCACAAACATAGACAAGCCGTGTTGAAGGTTTTGAACAAGACCAGTGTTTTAATAGACGCGACCCTGGAGCAACTCGTTGGACTCATTCTACCAGCTGTAGAGCCAAAGGTCATCTCCTTTTCTGATAAGGACCTAACAGTGGAAGGAAAGAACCATAACAAACCTCTGCACATAACTGTCAAATGCTTGGAAAAGTGGGTCCCGGTGACTTTTATTGATAACGATTCTGCATTAAATGTTTGTCCTCTTAGAACCGCAGTTTGCTTGGGACTAAAGTCGGAACATTTTACACCTAGTAATCAAGGGGTATGGGCCTACGAAAACACGAGGAGAGATGTGCTGGGCTTGGTGTCATTCGCATTATCAGTAGGGCCTTCAGAGACATTGGTTGAGTTCCACGTACTGGGCGTACCAGCCTCTTTCAACCTGTTGCTAGGCAAACCATGGTTACATGACCTGAATGTCCAGGCGGTGCCACTAACTCTTCACCAAAACCTGAAACTAATAAAGGACGGGACAGTTCTAACTATCCATGGAAAAGACAACATCCAACCCCCAAGAGGAGAAGGCTCAACTCTCTTAGAGTTTCAGCATGGCGAGGGGGACATGTCGTTAAGTGATTTTTGATTTGATGAAGCACAGACTGTCCAGATGCTAATGAATGAAGAAGAGATGTACATCAACCCAAGGGCAATCGCGATGATGAGGTAAATGTCCTACTTTTCGGGCATGGTGCTAGGGAGCAAGCAGCAAGGAATTCCCGAACCTGTCCAAGTATTGTCGGCTTCTCGTCGTTTCGGTCTTGGATACCAACTGACGGGAGAAGATTTAGAAGGGCCTAAAAAGGGATGGAAGGCCAATTATTCAAGAACTCTCAATGGGTACTTCGTCAAAGAAGAAGAAGACTTCCTGTACTGTGGCTTCCCAGAGCCATGGATCGATGAGGAAACCAACCAGAAGTTGCCAAGTCTAGAGATATTCTTCAGCCATTAATTATCCAATACAGAAGAGGAAGAGACAGTGAAAGAGGAAGAGGAAGGAAAGAAGATTCAAGAGAAAGATTGGGCCGACAAGCTCGATGGAATCGGCATGGGAGCATTGTTCAATAAAAAGGTGGTCCAGTTGCACGTAACTGACTCAGACTATTTCATGATGGGCTTCAGCATACCAGCCGACTGCACCAAGCTCATTATTGATGCGACTACAAAGGAAGTAAAGAACTGGACCTTAGAGTCTTGTGATGTGCATGTTGTCTGTTTTGAGTCAAAGTTCGAGTCAAAGTCTGTGGTTGAGGGCACGTCTGTTTGTGCACCTCCCCCTATTTATGCTTTTGAGTTTGTAATTTTCTCTTTTTTCAATGAAATGAACGAAATTTTTGGTTACTCTGCTTTGTTTGATTTTTTTCATACACTTTCTGACAATTTTAAATTTAGCGGGGATATCTCCAAAAAAATAAAATTTTTAATAAAAAGAGAAGAAGAAATACGCGCCCAACCTATAGTTGAAGAAACTGTCAATAAGTTTGGGCAATGAAACTAACTCGCAAAATGTAGAAATTAGTTTTTCCTTATCCTTAGTTGAACGTGAACAATTAATAACTTTATTAAAAGAATTCAAGGATGTATTTGCATGATTTTACGAGGATATGCTTGGAATTGATCCTGACATTGTCCAACATCACATCCCCTTATACCTTGATGCCAAACCGGTTAAATAAAAATTAAGACGAATCCGGCCAGAATGGGCTTTGAAGATCAAAGAAGAAGTTGCCAAATAGATCAATATTGGATTCCTAATAGTAACTGAGTATCCTAAATGGGTAGCCAACATCGTGCCGATTTTAAAGAAGGACGGTCGTATCCGAGTCTGCATGAATTTTTGGGATCTCAACAAGGCTACCCCGAAAGACGATTTTTCATTGTCTCACATTGACGTCTTGGTTGATAGTACAGCGGTACATGCCTTTCTATCATTCATGGATGGTTTCTCCGGGTACAACTAGATTCTAATGGATCCCAAGGACAGAGAAAAGATGACATTCACTACTTCGGAGGCAAAAGCGTGCATTTTTTTAGTAGTGATATTGCTTGGCACAGGATTGGACATCCCACGATGATTGTTCAAGAAGATGCAAAAGAGTAATTTAAAGCATTGGTTAGTAAAATGGGAGAAAAAGAAAAGAAATGTGACGATAAGTAGAGAGGCAGAGGCTATGGTTGTGGGTTCTAGGGACGAGAGAGTGGGTGGTGATGGCAGTCGGGTCGCGGAGGGATGAGTGTGTTAGGACCATGCCCGGACTAAGATATGCTATTATTTGTGTGTATTAAAGTGCTTCTGACACTCCTTTAAAGTCATTTTAACGTTGAGTTTTATGTAAATATTTGTATGAGAGTGAGTGGCAAGTAGAGAGTGAGGGGATATGGGTGGTGGTGTCAGATAGGAGGTGACTCGTGAGGGTATAAGGGAAGGGAACTTGGGTGAAGTTCTAGTTTTGACCAAATCAGTAAAGTAGATTTTGAGTTAATAAGAATGCAGATTAGGCCAATAAGTGAACTTTTTTGACTCTGAAGTTTTAGTCGCCGTGATCGGGTGTTTTACTCAAATTTTATAAGGTTCAATTTCAGAACAAGATTTTGGCTTACAGAAACAAAATGCATATTGCGGCTCGGGAAAATTGTAGGACTTGCATTTTGCTTTTTCTTATAGTAGTTTTCCACACTATCAAGTTGCCATAATTTTTCGCAGACTCTCATTCTTCACAAGAATCAAAGCAGACACTGAGCACTTCATTCATTTTTTATCAATTGCATTTGAGTTTTGAGAATGATGATGCTGCATTTATTTGTTCCTTAACCTTAGTACCTAATTAGGATGTCTAAAAGTTTGGCTTTTAAAAGGTTTAATTTTATTAATTAGACAAAGTTGGAAGAAGAAAAAGTTGGATTGTTTAGAATAAATTATTTAGGGTATTTTTTTTGTTGAAATATCTAAAATATCTTTATTTTTATGCTTTTAAAAATATTCTTATAGTATGCTTTTGTTGAAATATCTAAAATATCTTTCTTCTTTATTTTTTGTTTTGTTTTAGAAAGTAGAGTTATTTTTTTAATTAAGGGTATTATGGTCGTTTTATCCAAAAAAGAAGTTAAGAGTGTTTTAGATGTGATAGGGGGGTTTTTTTTTTTTGAAAAAAGATGTGAAAAAAGATTGTGAGCTTTTTAGAAATACCAACTGATACAACTTAAAAACCCGCTATTTTGCAAAAAATTCCAGCTTTTCCATGTGTAAGTTGTTTTCAAGCCATTAGCTGAAACAGCTTATTAGTTATACTCTTTTTTGCTTTAGCAATTTATGATCTTGAATGCAGGTAAGCCAAAAAGATGCCTATTCACTGTGACAAAGTTTTAGGCCTCAAATTTTATACGTGATTTTTTTTTTATCGGTGTTTTATAGGTGATTGTTACTTGTATGTTTCTAACAGTTCTTTTCTTTCCTTTAACGATTTATACAGCTAGAAGCTTCTGAAATATATGCCAATATGGATGATGTAGAATGAGTAGTGCATCACATTTTCTTGATCAAGTGAAACTAGGGTTCTAACTCGCAGTATCAAGATATGTATGGTATCGACAAATAATCATGCGTTGATCGATATCAGATATTAGCCAATGTTGAATAAGATCCTAATGTTGTTTTATAAATAGATAAATAAAAATTATAATTTTAAAAAAATATTGTTAAACAAATGTTACTTAATCACTTAGTTACAGATATCAGATTAATCTAAAATTTTATATGCTAAATAAACGTGACGAGTTCTACGTAATAAATAGATTTGATTATAAAAATTTATTCGAAAAATGCACCAAACAAGGCGCAACACGCTCCATAGACCCAGTTAGAGGATAGCTTTGATGATGCATGTATAGAATTTTTTTATGAATGTGTAAGGTTGAATTAGATTAAGTAAATGTTGATGTGAATATGTCCAGAAAAACTTGAAGAAAAAAGAAGATGGATAAGAGCTGGATTGATTTATCGACCCGCATGTCACTGGAATACGTGAATGGAATTGATCAGTTCCTTATATTTGCATACAATAATAGAGCTGAAGGTTCATCGATCAGTTGTCCATGAAGGTTCTGTTGTAATCGGTACAATCTATCACGTAACGTCATGCAGGAGCATCTTATTTCCAATGGGTTTTTAAAGAAGTACAAAAATTGAATTTATCACGGGAATCTTATGTTCCTTTGCATGGTAATGAAGAAAACCAAATACCTGCAGATTCAAACATTGGGGATGATATGGTTCAATTGGTACATGAGGCTATAGGAATTTCACACGTGGGTACAAGTGTTGAGAATGATGAACCAACTGCAAGTGATCCACGAGAAGGGGCAAACGAAGAAACTACGAAGTATTTTAAACTTTTAGAAGACACATAGAGTGAATTGTATCTGGGCTGTACGAAATTCACCTCATTGTCGTTTATGGTTCGACTTTTGCATATGAAGGTGCTCAATCAGTGGATAGACAAGTCCATTGACATGCTATTTCAGCTATTGAACGAGGCTTTTCCTGAGGGAGTGAAATTATCGAAGTCATACTATGAAGCCTAAAAGATCACTCAAGATTTGGGCTTCACGTATGAGATGCGGGATGCTTATCCCAATAGTTGTATGTTATTCAGGAATGAGGATGAAAGACTTGATAAATGCATCATATGCAACAAATCTAGATGGAAACATGAGAATGATATATCGAATAATGGCAAAGTTAGTGGAAAATGGGTAGCTGCGAAACAAATGAGGTATTTTCCTTTGAAGCCAAGGTTGCAGAGACTTTTTATGTCATCCAAAATGGCAAAGCTAATGAGATGGCATGAAGAGGAACGAACTGATGATGGTGTTAAGGCATCCTGTTGACTCATGTATGAAAAGTGTAATAACCCAAACTCAAATATACGAATAGAAAAGAAAGAAGATCTCAAAAGAAACGAAATCTCAAACCTAAGTTCGGTAAGAAGAACTGATCCGACCGTTTAACCTTTCGAGCCCGAGACTCGAGACAGAGTGGGACCCACACAAGCATGTATTAAAACCCTAATGTTAAGGATAAGAATTCAAAGTTATTAGTCCAAATCGTTTAAGACAAAAGTTAAGCTCGAAAAGTCTTAAAAACTCAAATTTTGACACATGGATACCCTAAATCAAGGATTTAAGTACAATTAAGTAGCAAAGAACAAAATAATATCAAAAATAACAAAAATACCCCTTAGTGGCCAACACCTTGGGAAGAGTGCCAAAAAGTGACTTTTTGCTTTCTTTTTAGCTTAAAATGGTGAGAAATGTATTAAGTTAAGCAATATGATGATCCTATACTTGTGGATCAAGTAATATACATAATAATATGGTGTTATAGGTTAACAAACGTAAATAAATCACTATTGAAGTTCATGCAAAACAAAATAAGTCAAAAAGTCAGATATTCCCGAAATAGCTTAATTTGACTTAAACGATTACATTTATTTAATCAATTGCTATGAAAACTATGATAATATATGAGAATACTATATTTCTCATAAACATACTAATATAATAGGTTTCAGAAGGAAAAGACACCAAAAGATATATTAAATTAACTTTTAAAGTATTTTTTTGTACAAAATGGCACGCAAACCAATACAAAACTCCTTGATTATTGGGGGATCATATTTTTATCCCCCCAAACTGACCCTAGCTATATTTAGCTTCCCCAAATATGATTTTGTCCCCTCAAAGCTTGAACTACATTAATTAGCCCATGTGAAATAGAAGAAAATAAAGACTTAAAAATTAATTCTATGTTCCCTTAAGCTTTTTCTATATAAACCAAGCCAAACACCACTCCTCCCCTTCATTATTTTCGTCCAAGTGAGGTGAAGGACCAGATTTCCATTATTTTTGAGTGTTCTTGAGGTGTTCCACAAGTTTGAGAGAGAAAAAAAGGAGAAAAAAAGAAGAAAGGAAGAAAGGAAGGAGAAATCAAGAAGATGAGTTTTTCTAAAGATAAGTCCATCCATGGCACCATCCCTTGAGTCCTCAAACAAGTAAGTAAGACCTCTAAACCGTATGTCTAATATCCCTCATAATATGCCCCAACACATTCCTTTAAACATTCTAAGAATTGAGAACTAAAATCAAACTGAAAAGGTGTCGTAGTTGGAGATTTGGGACTGTTATGTTTATGGGGGATATGAGATGTTATTGCATGTTATTATCTTTGAGTTTGATGACCTATAAGTGTGATGGAGCCTTGATATTAATGTCTAAAATACAAGCATGCAAAGAAATGGAACAAAAACCTGATATAACATAAGTAGAAGACTTGGACCCTAAGAGACTTGATTTTTGATAACGTAGGTGTTTCTGCCCTGAAATTTGGCACACTATGACTCAATGTAGAGAATTGATCTAAGCATATTCTTTATATCCAGATTTATCCTTTTGTGTTATCTTTCATCCAAAGTTGGTTTCAACTCATTTGAATAAGTAGAACTCGAGATATTGCAATTTTACAAAAGTGTGTCATTTTTTGACCAGTCAACACACCAAACTAAAAACCCTAGTTTTCAATGTGATCTGAACTTTTTTCAAAACATGAAAGTTGTAGATAAGATAAGTATCTATCTACCCACCAAAAATGAGCACAAAATATTGAGTTTTAATAGGTTAAATCCGCTTTCAAAGTCTCTATTGAGTTTCAGCCCTCAAGGGACACTTCTGTCACATATTTTGTGTAGCCCAAAACTCCTATTTTTAGTGACCTATTCCAAAAGTGGTCTACATAAACATTGTAGCTAACATATTGAAGTACTTTCTGTCCAAAATGCAGACCTTAAATCATTGGGATGATTGCCCAAAACCGTTTCAAACCCTCTGTCCAAAACTGGCTCTGCTGAGTTTTTGCGGCTGATAGACCCTATTTTCTAAAATGGCTAAAAGTCTAACTTGTTCCAAACAACTATTCTTAGCTCTAAACATCAAACTTGTAGGGGACATGTTGAGATAGAATATACTCAAAAATGGGTTCATTTGGACTTGATATGATACCCCTAAACCAAGACCAACAGAGACACTTTTCTGATCAATTCTCTGAGCAAGTGCTAAACCGTTTTCGTTTCTGTCAAGTTTTTCACCCATTTTCCTTAGGTTTTGGCTTTGGTGTTGAACATAAAAGTTGTAGGGAATATTTTAATCTAAATCATCACCAAAAATCATAATCTAATTCCAAGTATAAGTACCTCAATATGTTTCGGTACTTTAAATTTTAATGATTGGGAGAGAGTAATAAATGTTTAAGTTAAATCCTTTAATAAGTGAAGGATTGGGCAAGTGCGTAGTACCCTTTAAACCTAAGAAGAAAGTAACCATGGTCCCTAAAAAAAAAAAAATATTCAATGGTCAAAATCGTTTTAGTACTTCACATTCTAAGAGGGGTAGAACTTCGTGTTGACGGTTAAGTCATGTTTTCTTGCTAGGCATGAAAGTTTTGTTACTCGAGGAGCAAGCTTAGCTCGTTGACAAAGACTCAATTCGTATGCATATAAGATAAGGTGAGAGTGGTTAGCCATTATCTTGAACTTGAATTTATGCAAATGATGCATGAAAATGCTTTAAAGCGTATGTTTTGAATTAAGACCAGTTTAGCGATTGCATGAACCTATTGTTTTCAAAAGTCATGATGTTTTTAATTCAAGTGTGTTATCTATGATGTTACTATGAAAGAATGGTTAATGTTGTGTAGTTGTTCCAAAGTGCTAAGTTACAAGGATTTTCGGCCCTTTATAACCCGCTATAAGAGAGGTTACCCAACTATGGGTGTTGTTTCTCCCTATGGGGGAGTTTTTCCATTGAGCGGTGGTTTTTGGCTTAAAGAATTTTGGGCTGAGTCCTAGGTTATAGCACATACCACTCATGCTTGGTGGAGAGTGGCCCTCATTCCATCAAGTGGCTATCCGTGCATTGAGAATTGAGGTTACGGTACCGTTAGAACTCCTGGTCGTGAGGTTGACGACTACTTGGACATTGTTGTGGTTTGAGTCTACATTTGAGAAAGCGGTCATACATTTCTAAATTTGTGACGGTTGAGCCTGGAACATATTTCTGTTTGCAATACTAAGAAGGTTCTGTATAATCTGTGATATTTTCATGTTTAAGCAAATACACCAGTTTTTATATTTTTGTGAAAAATGTGATGAACTATTTTTAGAAAGATTTTCAGTTATCCTTAACCAAGTAACTGTCTTTTCTGTTCATGATAATGCTAAGTGCGCTCTCTTGTAACCTCCGTGGTTGCAGATACCAGGAACGACTAGGAGTTGGTCCACCACAGGCATTGTCGAGTAGTTTTGGTTCAGTTTTCTTTTGTTTAGTTTTTAGTTTTGGCAGAGCTTCATGTATAAGACCCTTGAGGTTTTTGATGTTTTAGAAGTAATGTATGCCCTTGGGATGGCGAATTCATAGTGACTCATGTATACCTCTTTTGACATTAAGGTGTTGTGGTTGTTTAGAAGTTCTTGTTTGGCCTCTTAATATCTTTATCTCTTGTCTTTCTCTTTGGCCACCGATTTGCGGCGGGATCACGTCCCTTTGTACAGGTTTGGTGCCTTGCGGGAGCGGGGTGTTACAGAAACATTTTAATCGTTGGCACACAAACTTTGCTAGTGATAGTCGTAATGTACGACTTGGGTTAGCAACTGATGGATTCAACCCATTTAGATCAATGAATATAATTCATAGCACTTGGCCTGTCGTGTTGATTCCATACAACTTACCTCCATGGATGTGCATGAAACAACCATTTTTTATTCTCTCCATACTTATTGATGGGCCGAAAAGACCTGGTGACAAAATAGATGTGTATTTACAGCCATTGATTGAAGAGTTGAAGGAATTTTGGAGTGAAGGTATACCAACACTTGATGCATCGAGTAATCACATGTTTCAACTGTATGCAGCTTTGTTGTGGGCAATTAGTTATTTTCCCGCGTATGCCAACTTGTCAGGATAAAGTACAAAAGGTGAATATGCTTGTCCTTGTTGTAATATGCAAACTCAATCTTGTTGGTTAAATCATGGTAAAAAATTTACCTATATGGGTCATCGTCGGTTCTTACTTGTTGGCTATAAGTTCTAGTATCATTTGATGGCAATCGTGAATGGAGACTAAAACCTAAAATCTTATATGGATCAAAGCTGCTTCGTTACTTGGAATCAGAAGCTATCTTGACCGACTACAAAAAGAATGAGAGGAAGGAAAAAAAGGGAGTTGATGGCAAAAGAAGCTATAATTGGAAGAAAAAGAGTATATTCTATGAGCTGCGATATTGGGAATACAATTTAATAAGGCACAACCTTGATGTGATGCACATAGAAAAAAATATGTGTGATAGTATTTTATGGACGATACTAAGAGTTGTGGGAAAATCTAAAGATAATTTGAATGCTCGAAGTGATCTACAAGAAATGAAGATTACAACACCATTGCACTTACAGTTTAGAGGGTATAATAAAGCTTATTTACCCCATGCACAATTCGCAATGAGCAAGGATGAAAAAGATTTGTTCCTCAAAGTGCTTCACAAAGTTAGAGTTCAAGATGGTTATACATCAAATATCTCAAGGCATGTGAGCTTAGAAGATAGAAGCATTTGGGGTCTTAATAGCCATGACAATCATAATTTGATGCAACAACTGCTTCCTCTAGCTATAAGAAAATCTTTGCCTAAAACTGTGATTGAGCCCCTAATTGAATTCTGTAATTTTTTTAGACAATTGTGCTATAAAGTGAATCGTGCTACGGACTTGGAGTATATTCGAGACCGTATTACATTAACAATTTTTCATATGGAGAAAATATTTCCATCATCCTTCTTCGATATAATGGAGCACTTGCCCATATATTTAGCTGATGAAGCATTGATTGCCGGCGCAATGCAATTTCGGTGGATGTATCTGATTGAGAGGTTTCTTCTTACCTTGAAACAATATGTGCGTAATAGAGCCCATCTAGATGGTTCAATTGCAAAAGGTTGCTTGATGGAAGAATGCATGAATTTTTGTGCACAATATCTCCATGACGTGGAAACTAAATGCAATTGATTTAGGGGGAACTGTGAGGGTGGTGACAATAGAGGCAACTTTGTAGGAGAATGCATAACTTTTTATCTTAATGATATCAAAATGATTCAGACTCATCGATATGTTTTGTTCAACACAAGCTCAGTTGCACCTTTCATATGGTAAGTCATATCATGTAATCAATCAAATACATATTTATAATGATATGTTTATAATATTTACACGTTTTTTTAACCCACATAGCAAGCACCTTGAAGTCATAAAGAGCAGAATGCCTCGTGCAGATGATCATCAGATCCAGTCTGAGCATTTCAAAACATTCCACACCTGGCTCAAGGAACACGTATGTATTTAAGCATTTCACTTCTTTAAACATACATAGATTTATCTTTTGAATTTGTCTATTTATTTTATATATAGGTTCAAACTTTACGAAGGACGAATAATATCACATTTTCTGGAGAAATCAACCGATTAGCAGATGCCCCTCATAATTTGGCAAGGAGGTCTAATAGCTATACAATCAATGGATTTCGTTTTCGTGTGAAGGAAATGGATGATGGAAAAATAACTCAAAATAGTGGTGTAGCTTTAAAGGAATATACCAAGAGTTATGCTAGTCAAAAGGATAACAATTCTCGTGTGGAAGCGGTCTACTACTATGGACAGTTGGTTGACATTGTTGAAATTCGATACACTACTAATATCAAATTTGTGATGTTTAAGTGTGATTGGATTGATAACAGTCGCGAAAAGAAAGAAGATGCCTTTAAATTCACGTTGGTTAACTTTAATCGTTTGTTATACCGAGATGACTGTTCCACCAATGAACCTTTCATACTGGCATCGCAAGCAGAGCAGGTTTGGTATGTTCTAGACCCTTTGGAAGAAGACTGACAAGTTGTTGTGAAGATGTCTTAGAGAGATCTGTTTGATACGCATTCTGATGATGAACCTCAATCTGAGCCTTATATGACCCAACAGTTGGAAGAAAATATGGTGGCTCATGATGAAGAAATTTGCTGGGTTAGAGAAGGATCAGAAGGGGAAACAGTTGATGTTGAAATAGAATAGTGTTGAAGTTATGTTATTATATTGAAGTTTTGTTGTTACTTTATATGGCAATGCTAATAATTGAGATTAGTCTTAGATCCTACCTTTATGAAACTCTAGCACTAAGCAAACCCCCCTAGAAAGCTCCAATTGCAAGAATCTCCAATCAAAAGGGTGAGAATAAGCCTCTAATGCCAAGTTTGATCCTCCAACAGGTATTCCATCGAGATGGGAGTAAAGGATCACCACCAAGAAGAGCAAAGGGAGCTCCAAGAACCCTCCAACCCAAACCCTAGCTCTCAACTTCTATTCTAGAGAGAGGGAGAAGAAAGAAAAGAACGAGAGAAAAGACCTAGCCCACGACTTAAAACATCTACTCACCGACAATCTACTTGAGTGGACCTACCACCGCTCGAGTAGTCCCCACTTACTCAAACTCTCTGCCAAACAAGGATGCAACATTGAATCAAAACTCAAGCCGAACACCTCACAACAATGCTCTCACGCACTACTAAGCGTACGGTCGCCATCATCCATCATTAACATGATTAAATTTCAGTTCTTCCATACAATTAAATTCTTTTTCATATACCACCAAAGGCTCAAAACACACTCAAATAAATCCTCAAAATAAAAAGGAGTTGGGTCCCTACAAAAATTGACATCATAACTTTTTTTATTTCTTCTTGCCAAATTTTAAGTAAATATAAATCACTCCAACAATATTCACATGTTTCGAAAAACATGTGTAGTAAAATAATATCATATTCAAAATTTAACAAAATTTTGTAAGGAAAAAAAAATTGATTACTCGTATAAGTTTAAAAGTATAAACATTTTCAATTACATTGTTGCTTATAGTTTAGTACAAAAACTATATTACGTAAAAGGAAAAAAAACACATTAATAATTCTTTACGCTCATGTATATATTAAGAATCACTAATATTTGAATTCAAAACTAATTTGTCCCTTTTTGTTATATATATTTGAATTTTTTTGGGAAAAAATAAAAAAGAAGTAATGATGCCAATTGATGTGGTCGGCCGTGACCGACCGGTTGATAACCATGTTCGGGAATGTGTGACCGATCATGTAAAACTAGAGAGTTAGGTGAACGATCGATTGAGTAGGTGCCGAACCTATCCACAGCTACCTCCAATAATTCAGGAGGCATGCCCACCTTATCAGGAGATGGCTGATTTCTTGGGATCATAGCAAGCACAAACTGTGGGATTGAAATCCCACAGGGGACTCTCTCCATATATTGACCCCAGCTCCCTCTTATGAAGGTATGTTTTTATCCCAAAAACTATTACTTCTAAGTGAATATATTGAAGGAGGTCTAACTTAAGCATCAGAGGGTACTCGGTCAGTACCCCACTAGTATAAGTCCTGACTTTGTCTTCACAAGGAAAGGCAAGAACGCACAGGAGGTCGGGAGGCACAACTCCCACGTTTCCACCGTCGAGGTATCATCACTTGGCGGCGTCTGTGGGAACTTGTTTCTTTCTTTCTTGGTACACTCGATGGTCGAAACACGGGCCATGACCTCTGACAATAATCGCTCGCATCTCTCAATGGCAAATTGTGCCACCGACTCACGCGTCAATCGACAACTGATTGATTTGACCCACCTAGTCTAGGAACTGGCGAACAAACACGTGCCCTCCATCAACGGTTTGAGGATCACGCAATGGGCGCCCCGTCTGTTCCAGCTGGAATGCCAGGGGTCACTGCCGCTAACATCAACCCCGTCAATCTCGCCCACCAGCACTAAGAAGCTCTAGACCATCCCAACCCGATCAAAGACGATGCTTACCCATGCTAGGGGTAAGGGAATAAGGGCAATATCAATAACCTCCATGACAAGGAGGAGGTGGAGGTAGGAGATCCCCCTGTGTAAGGAAGGCTTACCTAGACATCAGGTCTAAAGTCACCGCCACAATTGAACTCGAAATGAGGCAAATGAAGGAATTACTCCAGAATATCATGGAAGTAGTGAAGGATAAAAAGACTGGTGGTGTGGATGAACTCATACAGCGGACTAACCTCCCCTTCTCCCGAGTGATCATGATTGAACCACTGCCCATGAAATTCAAGATGCCGCAGATGGAGGCCTTTGATGGCACAAAAGACCCCCTAGATCACTTGGAAACCTACAAAGCCTTCATACACCTCCACACAGTCCCAAATGAGATCATGTGCCAAGAATTCCCCACTACCTTAAAGGGATCAGCCCGCATTTGGTTCAGTCGTTTAAAACCAAGGTCCATCAACACTTTTAACCAGCTCAGTAAACTATTCATTGGATACTTGATTGGAGGGCAAGGGCAGCGCCAATCGGCCACTTATCTATTGAACATCAAATAAGCCGTTGAAAAATCACTCAGAGAACACGTGTCTAGATTCAACGCAGAAGCATTACAAGTGGATGACGTGGATGACAAGGTAGCCCTGACAATATTCATGGGGGGATTACAACCCACCAAGTTTCTATTCTCCTTATCCAAGACACCACCTGAGAGTATGGCCGAACTGATGGCCAAGGCTCAAAGACACATGAATGCAGAGGACGCGATGAACGCACGAAAAGACAAATCCAAACCTGAGCAAGAAAAGAAGATTAAGTGCCAGCGATCCAACGATGCTGGCCGACCGCGAAGGCCAGGGGAGGAAGAGCGAGGAATTCCTCGCCACTCAGATAATAAAAGAACACGACCGCCTGCCAGTCGGTTCGAAAGGTACACCCCACTAAACACCCCCATCGACCAGGTCCTTTTACAAATATGTGATGATCCTGACCTTAAGTGGCCAAAGAAATTACGAACCACGCCAGATCAAAGAAATTAAGACAAGTATTATCGGTTCCACAAGGATCATTGAGATAACACAGAAGACTACTTCAACCTAAAAGAGCATATTAAGGTGCTAATTCGAAGAGGTCGGCTGTGCTGATTTGTGACAGACCATCCGCGCAAAGTCGAGCCACAAAAGGTATGAAAAGAGCCTCCAGCCGACCAGAAAGTCACCGACGAGGTTCGCGTGATATCCGACGGGTTCGTCAGGGGAGGCGACACTCGCTCGGCGAGGAAAGCCCACTACAGAAGGTTAAAGGCAGAGGCCTTAATAGAAGTCCTCACTACCATTCGGTCAGTCAGAACATGAACGAACTCCCGAGAACAGGTAATAACCTTCTCAGAAAAGGATGAGGAAGGAATTCAGCATCCCCACGATGACCCCCTAGTTTTCACGATGGTGTTAGTAAATTACCAGGTGCGACGAATATTGGTAGACAACGGGAGTTCTACAGACATCTTGTTCCTGTGGGCATTCGAGCAGCTTAACATTGATAAAGGTCAGTTGACTTCAGTAAGGTCCCCCTTGGTTGGGTTCGCTGAAGAAAGGGTTAAACCCCTTTGAGCTATCGAGTTACCCCTGACCATGGGAACTAGCCCGAATTAGTCCACTCGGTAGGTCACGTTCTTGGTGGTTGATTATCCCTCAGCATACAATGCCATACTGGGAAGGACGGTCCTTAATCTATTCAAGGCAATCACTTCTACATGCAGCCTAACCATAAAGTTCCCCACCCCGCTCAAGGTCGGTCAATTAAAGGCTGATCAAGTTATAACAAGGGAATGCTATGCCACTTCCCTCAGAGAACCAAAAGAAAAGGAATCACTAACCATTGAAACTCTAGAGTCCCAAGAAGAGGTCAAGGGGGAAAGACCCGAACCAGCAGAGTAGCTCATAGGCCTCTCCCTCGACACCAACCGACCGGACGGACATATCTTCATCAGCAGCCTCCTACCTGAAGAGGAACAGAGATAGTTACTACAGTTTTTGAGATGGCATCAAAAGGTATTTGCCTAGATGCATGAAGATATGCTAGGCATACGGGCAGAAGTTATGGAGCATAGGCTCAATGTCAACTCGGCTTACAAACTGGTCAAATAGAGACCGAGGACTTTCGCCAAGGAACGTAATGAGGCAATCTCGGTAGAAGTCAACAACCTGCTGGAGGCGAAGTTCATCAAAGAGGTGTAGTACCCAGACTGGCTAGCAAATGTCGTACTCGTGAAAAAGCACAACGGTAAGTGTAGAATGTGTGTTAATTTTACTGACTTGAATAAAGCCTGCCCCAAGGACAGTTACCCCTTACCCAGGATCGACCAATTAGTGGATTCTATAGCCGGACATGAACGGCTAAGCTCATGGACACCTTCTCGGGATACAACCAGATTAAGATGTACATGGGAGATCAAGAGAAGACGTCCATCATCACAGACCAAGGGCTCTATTGCTACAATGTCATTCCCTTCGGACTCAAAAATGCGAGAGCTACTTACCAATGTCTAGTAAATCGCATGTTCAGCAAGCAGCTCAGGCAGAACATGGAGGTCTACGTGGATGATATGTTAACCAAGAGAAAGTGGGCCAAAGACCACTTGACCGACCTAGAGGAGACTTTTTAGGTGCAGGAGAAGTACGATATGAGGTTGAACCCAGCCAAATGTGCTTTCGAAGTCACTAGAGGAAAGTTCTTTGGTTTCATGGTAAGTCAGAGAGGAATAGAGGCCAATGTAGAAAAGATCAGAGCAATTCAAGAGATGCATCCCTTATAAAACACGAAGGAGATTCAAAGGCTGACTGGCCAAATAGCGGCGCTCAATCGATTTGTCTCAAAGGCGACTAACCGATGCCTTCCATTTTTAAAGTCCTAAGAAAGGCCTTTGAATGGACAGAATAATGTGGAAAAACATTCGAGGACCTCAAAAGATACCTATCTTCACCCCCTTACTGTCCCGAACCAACCCAGGCGAAGAATTGTTTCTATACCTTACTGTGTCTGCATCAGCAGTGAGTGCTGCTTTGGTCCAGGAGGATCAATAAGGCATCCAGAGGCTTGTGTACTACATCAGCAGAACCTACCGGGGGGCCAAAGTAAGGCACCCTGAGTTGGAAAAGCTAGCTTTCGCGCTAGTTACTTCGGCAAGAAGATTGTGCCCTTATTTCCAGGCCTATACTGTGATTGTGCTAACTGATCAGCCCCTGTAACAGATTATGCAAAAGCCTGACCTCACGGGACGTTTGGTGAAATAGTCTCCCAAAATGGGAGAATTCGACATCAAATACCGACCTCGAATGGCTATAAAGGGTCAGGCCCTTACCGACTTTGTAGCCGAATTAACAGTAGAGCCAAATCCACCGAGCTCGGAAGCAACAGGTCTCCCGATGCTAGCTAAGTGTAAGGAGCCTGAGGGTTTCAACGCTGAATGAGTTTGGCACACATATGTACATGGCTCGGCCAACACATATGCTAGCAGAGCTGGAATCGTACCCATATCTCCCGAAGGTGACACGATGGAATGCTCCCTTCATTTTTGTTTTAAAACTACCAACAATGAGGTCGAGTATGAAACAATCATTGCCGGAATGAGACTAGCCTGAGTGGTTGGGGACATACAAGTGAAGGTATACAGTGACTCTCATTTGGTGGTCGGACAGATCCAATGAGAGTTTGAAGCCAAAGAAGATAGAATGGCCGCTTACCAAAAAGTAGCTCAAGCGATTAGCCAAGATTTTGAGCACTTCTCCATCATGCAGGTGTCAAGGGAAAGTAATCACCGAGCGGATACCTTGGCCAAAGCCGCCTCAGCGCCAGAAAGTGAACTAGACCATGACATCCCCTACAATACCTCGCCGAGTCAAGCTTGAGATAAGTGGAGTATGAGCTACTAGAAGTAAGAGAAGACCGAGCTCCCACATCCTAAAAATACCCTATTGTTACATGCCTCAGAGACGAAATCTATCCGACCGACCGAGATAAGGCAAGGAAATTGTGCAATACCGCCAGTCGGTACACTCTTTTAGAAGGACAGCTTTACAAGAGGGGCCTATCACTCCCATACCTTAGATGCCTCACAGAGGATGAGGGAGATTATGTCCTAAGGGAAATTCATGAAGGCGTGTGCAAAAATCATAGCGGGGGGCAAGCGCTGGTGCACAAAGCACTAAGAGCAGGATACTATTGACCAACCATGGCGCAAGATGCTTTAGCTCTGGTGAAGAGATGTGACAAATGCCAATGATTTGTGAACTTACCAAGACAACCTCCTACCAAAATGACCGTCATAACCTCCCCTTGACCATTTGCCCAATGAGGGATAGACCTTGTTGGACCATTCCCGCTCGGGAAAGGCCAGACCAAGTTCGCCATAGTGGCTATTGATTATTTAACCAAGTGGGTGGAGGCCGAACCGTTGGCTTTAGATAATCGAACCAAACACAGTAAACCTTGTATAGTAGTCTATTGTATGCAGATTTGGAGTTTCGAATGCCATCATAAGCGAGAACAGAAGGTAGTTCGACAACAAGAGATACCAGGAGTTTTGTGAGCAGTTGGGAATTTGAGTATACTATACTACACCCGCTCATCCCCAAGCCAACGGTCAAGTAGAAGTAACCAACTAGACCCTCGTAAAAATGATCAAACTAGGTTGGAGCAGGTAAAAGGCCTTTGGGCTGACGAATTACCGAGTATCCTATGGGCCTACTGAACGATCCCTCGAACATCCACAAGGAAAACACCATTCATGATGGCCTTTAGGAGTGAGGCAGTCATACCAGTCGAAATGGGCCTACCTAGCGCACGGGTGACTCAGCTTGAAGAGAAGAACAACAAAGAAGGCCTCCGTGCTAGCCTAGACATCGTGGATGAAGTGCGTGAACAAGCCTCCATCAGAGTAACTGCGTACCAGCAAAGGATGAAGAAACACTATGACAAGAAAGTCAAAGGGCGAGGGTTCAACATCGGAGATCTCATTTTGAGAAAGGTGACCTCAGCAAATAAAGATCCCTAACAGGGAAAGTTGGGGCCGAGCTGGGAAAGACCTTATCAGGTAGAGCCACACCCATGGAACGCCGATCATTTAAGAAAGTACTATCCATAATGTAACCATTTTCTGTCATCAATAAAGACTCAATTTTGGCAGTACGTCACACACTCGTCCACAAAAACCACAAGCAATAGAAATGATCTGGGCTACCAAGAGCCCGATTGAGTCCTTGATAAAGATCCGAGCTTCTAGACGGCTCGACTGGCCCCATGATGGTATGGGCTACCTAGTGTCCAACCAAGGCTTTAGTAGATTTCCAAGCTGTTGGATGGCTCAGTCGACCCCAAGATGGTTCGGGCTACTTAGAGCCTGACCTAGGCCTTAGTAGATTTTTGAGCTCCTAGACAACTCGATCGGCCCCAAGACGGTTCGGGCTACCTAGAGCCCGACCAAGGCCTTAGCAAATTTTTGAGCTGCTGAACGGCTCGGTCGGTCCCAAGACGGTCCAAGCTGCCTAGAGCCAAACCATGGTCTTAGCAGATTCTCGAGCTGCTTAATGGCTCGGTTGACCCCAAGACGGTCCCAGTTACCTAGAGCCAGACCAAGGCCTTAGCAGATTTTCGAGCTGCCTGACAGCTCAGTCAGCCCCAAGATGGTCTAGGCTCCCAAGAGCCAGACTAAGGACTTAGTAAATTTTTGAGCTACTTGACGGCTCGGTCGGCCCCAAGACAGTCCAGACTACTTAGAGCCAAACCAAGGCCTTAGCAAATTTTTAAGTTACATGACAACTCGGTCGGCCCAAAGACGGTCCAGGATCCCTAGAGCCAGACCAAAGCCTTGGCAGATTTATGAGCTGTCTGACAGCTCGGTCGGCCCCAAGACGGTCCAGGCTCCCAAGAGCCAGACCAAGGCCTTAGCATATTTTTGAGCTTCTTGACGGCTCGATTAGCCACAAGACGATCCAGGTTGCCTAGAGCCCGACCAAGGCCTTGGTAGATTTTTTTAGCTGCTAGACAGCTCGGTCGGCTCTAAGATGGTCTAAGCTGAAGCCAGAGCAAAATCCCAAGCCACTAAACAGCTCAGCCCTAAATAAAGTATGCCTAAATCTCAGCTTAACTCCCTAATTATTTGATCGGCCATATGGGGGACAAGTAGGGCATAAGTCAAGTAAAAATGAGAAGCCAAAATAATTGGAGGAGATAAATTGAGCAGAATAAGAACAAGTCAAAAGCAGACAAGTCAAGGATAAACTGAGCAGAGTAAAAGCAAGCAAAATAAAGGAAAGGATGTGCAAAACAAGTGAAAAATCAACATCAAGTCAAACACAGCCAAAATACGGCCCCAAAATTCAAGTATGTTTATGTTTCCTATGCAGCCAAAACACGGCCCCGCTAACCACAAGATTAAATGTTATGTTTCCTATGTGGCCAAAACAATGGCCGAAACATGGCCCCAAAATTCAAGTATGTTGTATGTTTCCTATGCGGCCAAAACACGGCCTCGCTAACCACAAGATTAAATGTTATGTTTCCTATGCAGCCAAAACACGGCCCTGCTAATCAAAAGATTAAATGTAAATGTATATTCATTTACCAAAACATGGCCCAAGGTAGAAATGTTTAAAGAACTAAGAGAAGAAGGATCAAGGTGGGGGACTTGCTGCGTCGTCATCTTTAGGCAGGAAAGATGAGAAGTTTAAATCTTGAAAAGCAGCAGCTGCTTGAGCCTTCATCCTGTCAAAGCTGCTCAGATAGTGCTCGGTTAGATCAGCGTTGTACTCCTCAGACGCCTTAAACTTTGCAATGGCGGCTTCCCCAGCTAAGCCGAGCTCTTTAGTCATTCCAGCACTCGCACTCGGCTAGCCTCATTGCCCATCTTGGCAGCAGCAACTTCAGCCTCCAAAGAAGAAACTCTCTACATGACCTCAGTCAGCTCACCCTTTGCCCGCTCAGCCTTCTGATTCGCATTAATCAGCTCCGCTTTGGCTTTCTCCAATTCTGTTCCCTTCTCAGTTAGCTTGGTCTTTAGATGCTCCACCTCCCCCGATAGCCCCACTCGCTCCTCCTTCAGCATAGTGGCAAGGGTTATACCGTCGTGAAGATTTTTCTCACACTGATGGCAATAGTTAGAGAGGTGGATCGATCACATACAGACCTACCAAAAAAGGGAGAGGCGTACAAGCATATAAAGAGGTTAGATTGCGAAAGACAAGGAAAGAAAGAGAGGAGAAAGTACGAAGAGCTCACCCATGTAAGGTCAAGAAGGAGTTCTCACGCTATCCTGCTGGTGGCAACTATGTTCAGCATTTCTAAGTCTTCACCAATGAATCCTTGCATTTTTGAACAAGCGACATCAAAGTCGTTCATGATATCACTCGGAGCCTGGCTAGAGGATGAATGAGGTGGAGTTTGAGCTGAAGAAGTAAAGAGAGCTACAACAAGTACAGCATCAATAGGAGAAGACAGGACGCTCGCCACCTCTGGCTTGACAGTTGGAAGGTCGGGTGAGGATGGAGGTTCCAGATCCACCACCTCCTTCTCCACCGTTGTTTTCTCGGGGGCCGTAGACGAATCATGAAGAGTCAGAGCAGGCAAAATCCTCTGCCTTAGCCAAAATCGAGGCTTCTTCTGAGTGATTAGCTCAGCTTCCTCAGCAGCCGGAGCGCTTACCTTGACTATCAAAGCTTTATCAAGTTTCTTCGACATCCCTAACAAAGGTCAAAATCATGATAAGACAGTAAAATAGGAAAAATGCTCATAAAAGGAAATAAAATGACAATAGGCCTCACGGGGGATAGGAGCGCCCAGTAAGAAAGCATTGAGTTTTTCATCGGTAACCAGCTGGCTGTAACAATGGTCCTCAAACTGCTTAGTCGCATCCATTCGGGCCTTTGCCTTGGCATCAAGATCTGGCTCGGTAGTGATGCTGCCTGACTGAGGATCTCCACAGACCCTCTGAATCCTAGGGGTTAGGGGACCTAACTCCTCCCAGTCCTATGTCTCCCATCCTTCCCCAAAAATAAAAAAGAACAAGCCTTTCCAATGCTTATTTGAAGATGGACACCTCAGAATGAGCACCCTGTTCTCAGACCTAGACTGAAAGTGGTACCACCCTGGCTATTTTTCCTTTGGTCGATAACAATAAAGAAACTTCTCAACTGATAGATGACTCTCTCCCCCACTAATTTTCTCCCATAATACTATACACCCATAAAGGATGCGCCAAGCATTCGGTAGAAGCTAACCAGGGGACAAACTGAGAAAGGCCAGAAGCTTTCAAACGACTCGATGAAGAGGAAGTCAAAGGCCAGTAGAAAAGGCATGCTCATATAAACACACTTCCCATGCGGCAAAGGAGCAAGCCCTTTCGCTTGTGGTGGGTTTTCTAAGGCAAACAGTCAGAGAAATGAGGTACTTCTCTCGTAAATGCTCTAAATCAGATATCCTAGTGGTGGAAGGGACTGATTCGATGGCAAGAGCCTTGGAAGAACTCGCTATATGAGGTGTGGAGGGATGATAACTTTTTCCCCTGCCCTCTAAGGGGGAGGAGACAGAATGAGTCCTTTCGGAGTCAAAGGCCGGCTCGACTTCCTCGGGAAAGTCCTCAGTACCCATCTTGATAATGGGAAGAAGATACTTGGCAAAGTTAAAGGTCTTGATGAATAACTCCTCTAAATGAGGAGCGTTCATAGCAAAGGGAGGTCGAGGGAATGTGCTTGTCAAGACGCAAGAGGTATAAAGTACTGTGTAAGAAATATAGAGGGAAAGGGGTTGAATACGTAGGAACGGGATGAGCCAGAATTATAGAATCAATGAAAGTAGAGGAGTAAAAAGAAACTTATTGAGAGGGCCGAGGACACTCAAGCAATCTCTGGAATCCCAGGTGAAGAACGAGGTGCAAATTTTGTCTAAAATAAAAATAAGTTTAAAAATAAGGCGGTTATATAGCGCATGAACGGACGCCTTGGGGGTAGCCGCGCTTAGGAGATTCAATGGCTTTGATATGGTCATGGAGGACCGTTGAATGTGCAAGATAACACCGTTGAAATGGTGCCATGTGTCAAAGCATTCTCCCCCTCTTTCCCAACGCAAGAGCCTAACGGACGGACATTAAATGAGCGATTGCCTTGTATTCGGTGGCACCACCGAAATGAATGCAGGCTGCTGCTAAACTAACGATGGTCAACCTAGAGCTGCATTCCCTAGGACGCCCAAGCAATAGCACCTCGAGAATGAGGGGACATCTGATGTGGTCGGCCATGTCCAACTGGTTGATGACCGCGCTCGGGAATGTGTGACCGACCGGGTAAAACCAGAGGGCTGGGCGAACGATCGATTGGGTAGGCGCCGAACCTATCCACAACTGGCTCCGTTAATTCAAGAGGCACGCCCACCTTATTAGGAGAGGGCTGATTTCTTAGGATCATAACGGCACAAACTGTGGGATTTGATTCAATCCCACAGGGGACTCTCTCCATATATTGACCCCAGCTCCCTCCTATAAAGGTATGTTTTTATCCCAAAAACTATTACTTCTGAGTGAATATATTGAAGGAGGTTTAACTTAAGCATCAAAGGGTACTCGGCCGGTACCCCACCGGTACAAGTCCTGACTTTGTCTTCATAGGAAAAGGGAAGAACGCACAAGAGGTCGGGAGGCACAACTCCCACGTTTCCACCGTCGAGGTATCATCACCAATTTTACTATTTTTTTCCCTAAAAATATTATGTGATTAGAATGTATAAGAAATTTAACGAAAATGTGGATGGAAGTTATGCTAAGGAGGGCATTGATACAATTGAATAAAAATCAAATCACAATATACTCCAATTAATTTTTTAAGGGGATATATAATTAAACCTTTTGAATCTTATAAGGGTAAAATGTCAAAAAACCACTCAAATATATCACATTTTTAGCATATATAGAAAATTTTTACGAAAACATTAACGAAAGTTAGATTAGGGAGTTATTGCCACACTTAAATTAATTTATGGGGTAATTTGTACAAATTAATCTTTTAGGAGGTTAACTGCACATTTGAATAACTTTTAGGGGGTAAATTGTTAAAAGCCCAATTATTAAATATAAAAACCAATAATTAAAAAAAAGAAAAATTAAACCCACATGGCCAATCACCTTGAAATGTGTGCCAAAAAGTACAAAAGTTGTACTTTAATTGCTTTAAGGAGTTTTTCTTGAAACCAAACACCAAATTGTACTATCTTAGAACTTTTCTGTATAAAAATTAGCAGTTCTGCATAGAATAAATATTTTTAAACTTCACTTATCTTTTTTTGAGCCAAAATTCTAATTCTGAAAAATTAGGATAATCATATCAACCTATAATATTTTGTACCAAAATATCTTCATAGATATTTTAAACACTTTTCTGCTTCTTTTTAGCTACAAGAGTTTTATTCAGTTAAAAAATTTTCCAACTCTTTGTCATTTTCCCTTGACAACACATTGGTCTACCAAGCCTAAATTATAAAATAGGTCCCTACCTATCCAATTGTAATTGCACTTAAGTCCTTCCCTCAAGCATATAAAAGCAAGGTCAACCCCGCTCCTCTTCCTTTGTTATTTTCGGCCAAAGAGAAGAATTATAGAGAGAGTGTGAGCACTTGAGAGAAGAAGAAGAAGAATAAGAAGAAGAAGAATAAGGTTGATCTCAAGTGGGCTAAAGTTAAGTCTTAAACATCCTTAATCAAGAATTCGAGGTAGGCACTCCTAAGAACTATCCTTAACCTTCTCTTCTAACCCCACTCTACAACATTTAATAAGATTTAAAGACTTAAGAACAAACTTAGAAATAAAGAGGTTGAAAGAAAATTGAATAGGAGATAGCTTAGTTATGTTGGTTGGAATTACGCCTTGTTGATTGTTTTTTTTTCTGTGTTAAACGAGCATGTTATATGGATAATTGGACCTTTGCAGTATACTGGTTTTTATATTTAAATAACATATATGGATCCGTAAAACAAGTTAAACAATAATAGGAACAAGTTTACCGGAAAAAAAAAAACCAAGAAACAAGCTATTATTTCCACCTTACCAGAATTTTTTGGTGAACCAAATATTGTCTTTTTCCAAACCTATTTTTACTAGAGCTTCATGAAGTTATTGTTAGCATGTGTGATTTTTTGTAGAATCTAGAATGATGTCTAAGTGCCCCAAACATAATTGTTATGCTTTTACGCCAAAGTAACATAAAAATAGACCACTTTGCTGAGTTTTAGCAAAATTCCAAAAAAACCCCTTATATCAAAGTTTATCTCCAAAGCTAAATTTTTGAGTTATCTTTCATTCAAAATTTATTTGGAATGATTTGAATAGAGTTTTTCTTAAAACTCGTTTTTACCAAACAGCGTCATTTTTGAACCTGTTTTGTTCAACGAATATTTGGCCCTACTTAGAGACATTCCATGGCTTATCTTTCTTCATGAAACTTGTGCCTAACAGGTATATCTACTTCCCCGTCAAGTTTCGTAACAAATTATTGAGGATAAGTATTTTAAGAGTATTTTACGGTGAGACCAACAGATTCTGAATTTTTGGTTAATGATGATGAGAAATGTTTAGTAAGTGATTTAATTACCATGAGTGAGTCCAAGTTTTGGCAAGTGTTTATTTGACTCCAATGGGCAATAAAACATCATAAATAATGAGTTTTTCTTTAAAGACTTAAAAGATTAAGGTTTGCGCTATCAACGATAGAACCGATCTGAAAACCCGAACCTTTCCTTTATCGTGTGATGATAGGAAGTAGTGCGCAACGTTTATGTAATGTTTTTATTACTTGATAGGCACCGGGGTTTTATCATCGGAAGTTTGAGTCTTGGACCATTATGAGGAGGTGGTTTACGTATCGTTTAAACAAGGTGAGAGTGTGTGAGACCCAATTTCGTTTCTTTTTCGTTATATATATGCGACGTGTTAGTTTTTCTCCATCATAGTTGAACAGCAGGTTATATGTGTTTCTATCATTATATGTATGATAGATTGTTTATCCTTAAACGTTTTTGGTTGCGTTTGGTTGGTGGCAGTAGCTTGGTTTTTTACGATCAGTTAGTAGATCCTTGCTATCCACGCTGTAGACTTTGCATCAATCCGGACGAATTCTCATTTCGACGAAGTTTGATTTTTGAGGCGTCGAGTTTTTGACTCATCGAAGTAGGATCCTAGACAATGTTATCATTAAAGGGTACTACGTGCAGTTATACGCTTTTCTACTGGTTAAAAATGCTTTAAATATTGTACTTCATGTTTAAACCTTGTTTGTTCGGACAAAAAGCATGTTTTGCTCTTTTTCTTGGTTTTTACATGTTATGGACATGTGGATGTCCGTGGTTTTCAAAAATGTAGTTTTAGAAACGAAAAATTTATGAAAATCTTAAAAATCGTGTTTTGGAGATTTGAAGCAAACCCTTGGAGTTGAGTTTCAAATTTTAAACATTTTAATAAAATGGTGGAAATATTTTTGAAAATATTTTTGATTGATCTCCATGTTTGATGGATGATGTGGTGATTGGCCACTGGATCTTTATACATATTTAATGTATAATTGTGAAAATATTTTCATAGTCGAGCTACGGGTTGATTTTTAAATGAGTCTATAGATGTGTCGGGATAGCTGGTGTGTTGGGCACGAGTTGCGCCTCGATGAAAGTCCAAAAACGTACGTAGAGTAGGTACTTCGTGCCTTCGAGTTATTCCCCGTAAATGAAGTAGTGGGTGCTTTGTACCCTCGGATTTTGGGCCTGTAAATTAATTAGTTTACAATGTTGTGACTTTGTATAGAACTTATCATTACTTAACAGGTCTTAAATGATTCAGGGATAGGTAATGGACATGAGTCTATAATTGTTACTTCTATCCTTGATGTGACGGAGTCAGTACATAGGAATTATTTTTCTCGGTTGTGTGATCCGAGTGAAAAAATAACGTTTGTTATCATTTTTCTTTAACTGATAAGCATTGTTTGCATTGCTTGAAATACTTGGTTTTGATGATGAAAAATCGTTTTGAGGCTCATGTGGTTGAATCAACTTTATACTATGTGATTGCATATCTCGTTTTACTGTATTATAGTCTACTTCATTGGGCTTCGGTTCACGTAGTGAGATTTGTTAAAACTTTTTTCAGGTGTTGATGATCACGTGGAGTTGATCTAGAGGTGCCCATGGTGACGGGAGGCTTTATAAAGTTTTCCCCTTTTTGTTATGAAAACATGTATTCCTATATGTGCTACCTGTATCTGAGGGCAGGTTTGTAAGTCTTGAGGTGATATATTATGCATGTATGAAAAAGTATGTATGTTGTACCGAGAGATAAACTTGGGGTACTCTTTTTAATTCCAAATGTTGTATTTTGGTTGATTGTTTTACCAGTAAGACTTATCTTTTTATAAATAGTTGTTCGGTGGGCTTTTCATGTGACCCTGGATTTTGGAGCGTGACAACTTGGTATCAGAGCTCTAGGTTCGAATACCTAAGAGTCATGAAAAAATGGTGCATCACCTTGTGAGGATGATTGTGTGTGCTTAATTGTATTTGTTTAAGCATTTTTATAACATGAGCATGCTAGCCTATTGAGCATGATAGTTTGTGTATATAGAGGTTGGACCTTAAGATTGATTAGTCTTGCCTTAGGGCATTTGGGTTAACAAATTTGGAAGCAAAGTTAGAAATGCGTATGGCCGATATATTTTCTAGCAAGGAATCTAAGTAGATTATCCAAATTGACGCGTCTGTCTTGTCGGTTCTCCTCGATATGTGAAATGTGTTTATATAATCTTGAATGGCTATGTGTTTGCATGATTATATCTTTTATGTTAGAAATAACATATTGTATGAAAGCTTATACTATTGTGTTGATTTCATATAGAGTTATGTCCACGCAGGGAGGACGAGGCCGTGGTCAAGCCCATGGATATGGTTTAGGTCGAAGAGACGTGCCAGTCCCAGATGTTGGGGATGCTAATACTCCCCAAGGACCTATTGACGAGGTAGACTTGCTGTGTGAGATGGTAGGCTCCATCCGACAACTGGCTAAAGCTGCTAGGGGAAGGGAGAGCGTACCCAAACCAAGGGCGACGGTCGCAATGCGCGAGTTCTGACGTCTTGATCCTCCAACCATTTCCAAAGAGCCAAACCCCAAAGTTGCTACCGAGTGGTTGGAAGTAACCACGACGATCTTAAATACCTTGGAGATTAGGGAGGATGATTTACGTGTTAAGTTGCCAGCGTTCTAACTTTGAGAGGATGCAAGAGAGTGGTGGAAGTTTGCTAAAACCACGATGGATGGTACATAGGCTGCTTTTACTTGGGCCTTTTTGAAAAAGTACTTCTCGGGTTCTTTAAGAGATACATACCGGGAGGAGTTTCTCTCCCTTGTTCAAGGGAACCTTACCGTGGTCCAATATGAGGCCAAGTTCACGAATTTGTCGTGGTTTGCATCTGAGATGGTGTCAACGGAGGAGTTGCGCACAAAAAGGTTTGAAAGAGGTCTTCAACCTTCAATCAAAGATATAATTGCAGCACTGGGTTTTTGAGTTTACATTGAGATTGTTGAAGCCGCTATCCGAGTAGAGAATGCAGTGGCAGAGAGCCGCAGGGTTAGAGAGAGTAGGACCCAGCAGGACAAGGGAGGTGCACAGTTTCAGGGGCGCAGGAACAAGCGCTGAAGGTCATCTAGTCCGAGTTCTCATCCTGTGGGATCGTATCAGCTGCAGTTTTCTACACCTGCCCTTTCAATGGCCTCAACAAGAAGGCCATAGCAGAGAGAGTTCACTTGTTATCGATGCAGACAGCCAGGGTATTGTGTTACAAAGTGCCCACTGAGGGGCCAGGTTCAAAGTTCAGCGCATGTTCAGTCGCAGGGGAGAGAGCCACCAGTATGTTTTGGGTGCGGTCTGTCTGGGCACATTCGTCAGTATTGTCCCCGATGAGGGAGTGTACAGAGTACGATAGGAGCACCAATTGTTTCGCCCGTACAAGGACGATAGACTCCTTAGTAACCTAGGGCTCAGACGTCTAAGTTTGTAGAAAGGGGTGCCTCAGTACAGTTTATGAGGCAGTCGACAGCCCAGGGTTACAGTGGACAGGCCAAAGCACTATAGGGAAGAGCATATGTTCTTGCTAATTCCAGTTCTTCCAAAGCACCGATCGTGCCCGATGCTGCAGCTACTCTATCCATAATTAGAGGTACTCTCTCAGTATATAGATCATGGGCCAGTATTCTTACTGACACGAGAGCAGAGGTACTCTCTAGTGTTCTTTCCAAACGATCTGTTCGAGTTGCCGTCGAGTCGTGAGGTGGAGTTTTTCATTGATCTGGTTCCAGGAGCTGCTCCCATTTCTATGCCATCTTACCGCTTTGCACTGATCGAGTTGCGACAACTCAAGGTACGGATTCAGAAGTTGCTTGATAAGGGGTTTGTACGTCCGAGTACATCGCCGTGGGGAGCTCCAGCTCTCTTTGCTAAGAAAAAGGATGGGTCTTTGAGGTTGTGTATAGACTACCGAAAGCTGAATCAAGTAACGGTGAAGAATAAGTATCTTATGCCGAGGATCACTAACTTGTTTGATCAGTTGAAGGGGTCGAGTTGCTTCTCGAAGATTGATTTGAGGTCAAGGTACCATCAGCTGAGGATTAGGGACGAGAACATAGCGAAGACCGCATTTCGGACTCGTTTTGGTCACTATGAGTTTTTGGTTATGCCGTTCGGTTTTATAAATGCTCCTACGGCGTTTATAGTTTGATGAACCATATCTTTCATCCGTATCTTGACAGCTTTGTGGTTGCGTTAGTGGATGATATTCTTCTCTATTCACTCACGAGGGAGATGCATGAAGAGCACCTGCGTATTGTCCTGCAACTTTTGAGAGAGCATCGTCTGTATGCAAAGTTTGAGAAGTGTGAGTTTTGGATGTCCAAGGTAAGATTTCTTGAACATGTAGTGTAGAAAGATGGAGTATCAGTGGATTCTTTGAAGAATGATGCAATAATGGATTAGGAACGACTGAAAAATGTCTTTGAGACCTGTAGTTTTATGGGTTTGGCAGGTTACGACCGGCGATTCGTGAAGGACTTTTCTAGACTTGCCGCACCGATGACGCGTCTTACGCGGAAGAAAGTCATGTTCTTGTGGAGTGAGCCCGGTGAGTAGGTGTTCCAAGAGTTGAAGAAGAGGTTGACTTGTGATGCCCTGTCTTACAGGCACATTAGGACATACGTAGCTATAATTAAGAGAGATATTATAGCCATACATTCATAATTACATATGATAAATACTACATCATTAAGGTTAAGAACTTGTTCAAAATATTTAGCGATTACAGTCATCTAGATAATTTAACTAAAGTTACAATATGCCCGTGGAAATTGAACAACAGAACAAAAAGAAAGAGACTTCAATGTCTTTAAACAGCGTCGTTGGGATTGGCAAGCTCTTGCCACTCTCCATGTTCCTCGAAATCATCTTCTTCTATAAGCACACCCTCCTCAAAATGTTCTTCTTCTTCACCTGTGGCACGAATGCCATGAGCCAAAGCACATAAGCAAATTGTGAGACCCAGACCCGTCTCTTTTTTAGACTTCATATGTATATGACGTGTTTTTCCATATATATTTGTTCGGTGTTTAAATTATTTATTTTGATGCATGTTTAAGTTATTCTGAGCATGCGGGGTTGTTTCCCGGGGTGGTAGGGAGTAGCCGTGCGAATTTCAAAATTTTTTTTTAAAAAAAAATATTTTGGAGACCTATAAATATCGGAAATTAGATATTTTCTAAAAAGATATTTTCATTACTTAACAGCTAAGTTTCCTCCAAATTCTCTCTACCTTCTCTCTAACTTCTTGGGGACCTGGGGCTTGATTTTTTACGGACTAACTGCTGATCCTTAGTATCGGCATTGTGGGTTACGCATCCATCTAGTCAGAACTTGATTCCGACAAAGCTCGATTTTGCACGTGGATCGAGACATCGAGTTTTTGATCCAACGAGGTAGGATTTCAGATTCTACTACTGTATAAGGGTGCTATATATAATCTTGTGATGTTTTACCGTTTCAAAATGTATGAAAATGAGGTTTATGTACGAAAAGTCGAATTTTGGTGTAAAAATCGTTTTTCGTAGTTGTGGGTGGATGAAATCGGATTTTGAGGATCCTTTTTGGGTTTTAATTGTTCATATCAATGCTAGATGGTGGTTTGGGTTTGTGTATGCCCATATATTATAGAAAACAGGTGTTTGGAGGTTTGATTTTGGGGGTTAAAACAAGTTTATCAAGAAAACTGTTGCTACTGTCTCAAGAAACCGTATTGGTTTGAGACTGCTCGAGCGATCTTTTGATCGATCGAGCGGTGAATCGAGTGGTGTATGTCTTAGGTGGTCTAGGCAGTGTTGAAACATTTTGATGTTTTGTTTCAGGCTTTCATCGTGGGATGTTTATCCGATGATATTATGAGGTTTTACGTTTTCTAAAAGTTTATCCATGGTTTTCAAAGAGTTGGTTTGAAAAAGGGGTTTGAGAAAATGTTGGAAAATGTGTTTTGGGAAGGTTGGAGCTAGCCGATAGGATTGAGTCCCAACTTCTAAAACATTTTGGGTGAAAATATGTTTCTACATGTTTTGTTTGATCTCCATGGTTCATGGATTGGATCCGATACCTTTACATGTGTTATGTATCAGCTTGTGGATTGGTTTTGAAATGTTATCCATAGATGTACCAGGACAATGGGTTTGTGAGTGAGCTTCCATTGCTCCTTGGTGAAAGTCCAGAAACGTGCGCAGCGTAGGTACCTACGGTCCTTCGGGTTAGTCCCCGTAAACGAGGTGTTTGGGTGCTTAATACCCTCGGGCTGTGGTCCCATAAACTAAGTGGTTTATAGGTGCTTAGTACCTTCGGGGGCAATCCTGTAAACTAAGTGGTTACATTGTCGTAACTCCGTATAGAACTTGTCATTATCTAGCTGATCTTCAGTGGTTCAGGACTAGGATAATGGGCAGGAATCTATAGCGGTTACCTTGTCTGATATGGCAGAGTCGGTACATAGGATCTCATTTTTCTTGTTTCCTCAGTTGCTATAGCCCGAGTGAAGAACATTATTTTACTGCTTTTCTTTAACTGTGGCATGATAACTCTCAGGTTTATATGCATAGTTTTAAGGATGAAAATGATAGTTTTCAGTTGAAAAATTGGTGGTTTTCTGAGAAAACCTTTTTGGGTGTTTGTGGTCGAGCTTGCTCCCACCATATGATTGCATATCCTGCTTTACAGTTTTATTATCTGTTACTATTGAGCTTAGGCTCACGGTGTGGAATTTTCTAGAAATCTTTCAGGTGGACGAGATGAGATGACCTAGATGCCCGTTGAGACGGAAGACTAGAAGTAGTTTCTCCTGTTTTCTGTACATGTATCTTTGACATATGATGCCTGCTCTAGAAGGCCGATTTTGTACGCCTTGTGGCGATATACTTATTCATGTATGAGAGTGCATAATTTACAGTTTATGAGAGTTGAACTATGGGAAATTTTTATCCAAATGTTATATTTGATTTCCAACTGTAAAACCTATTTTACTTATAAATGGGAGTTTTGGTGGCCTTTCGCGTGTACCAGATGTTTGGGGCGTGACAACTTGGTATCAGAGCTCTGGGTTCGAATACCTACGAGCCATGGGAAAGAGGGTACATCACCTTGTGAGGATGTATGTGTGTTTAATTGCATGTGTTACAGCGTTTTCCTAACATAGCATGATAGCTTGTGATGTATACGTGGGTATAGAGGTTGGACCTTAGGATTGATTAATCTTGCCTTCGGGCGTTTGGGTTAACATACTTGGGAGCCATGTTAGAGACGCATTTCGCAGACGTGATTTCTAGTAAGGAATCTAAGTAGGTGATCCAGAGTGACGACTCTGTCTTGTCGGTTCTCCTCGGTATGTGAGATGTGATGGCATAATCTATGTGGCTATGTGTTACCATGCCTATGTGTTATTTCTTGTACGTTAGCAATAACATGTCATTCGAATTCTTATCCTGCTATGTTGCTTTCGTATAGAATTATGTCTATGTGGGGAGGAAGAGGCGTGGTCGAGGCCGTGGCCATGGTTCTCGCCGAAAGGACGTTCCAATCCCAAATGTTGGGGATGCTAATGCAGCCCAAGGACCTGTTGGTGACGGAGATCTGTTGCGTGAGATGGTAGGCTCCATCTGGCAACTGACTGAGGCTGCAATGGGGAGAGAGACAGTACCTGAGCTGAGGGCAACGGTCGCGATGCGTGAGTTTCGCCGCCTATACCCTCCTACCTTTTCTGGGGATCCCAACCCCACTGTTGCCACCGAATGGATGGAGCTGGTCACCAGGATTCTTGATTCGCTTCAGATCGAGGAGGATGACCTGAGGGTTATATGTGCCACCTTTCAGCTGAGAGGGAGCGCTCATATGTGGTGGAAGTTCGCCAAGACTACAGTGGCAGGCACTTAGGAGGCATTCACAAAGGTATTTATGGAGAAATACTTTCCAGCGACTCTGAGGGATCGGTACGGAGAGGACTTCCTATTTTTGACTCAGGGAGCGATGACAGTGATCGAGTATGAGGCCGAGTTCACTAGCTTATCTTGGTTTACTCAGGAGATTATACCTACAGACGAGTTCAAGGCGAACAGATTTGAGAGGGGTTTGAGGCCTTCTATCCGAGATAGAGTTGCAGGATTCAAGATGTGGATCTTTACAGAGTTGGTCGAGACCACCATGAAGGTGGAAGACACTCTGAACGAGACGCGTAGAGACAGGGACAGTAGGGGTCAGCAGGATGGGAGACATACACAGCTTCAGGAACGCAGGGGCAAGCGTCGGCAAACATCTGGTCTGAGTTCTCATCGGTGGGATCATACCTGCCATAGTGTTTTACATCCAGGACTCCCGTAGCTTCAATGGGAAGGTTGGATCAGAGGGCGCTTTGTCATAGATGCCAGCGGCCAGGACATCGTGCAGCGGAGTGCCGGAGTGCAGCGCCTGTTCAGGCACAGTCGCAATCCCAGACGCTAGAGAGGGGATTGCCGGTATGTTTTCAGTGTGGGCAGTCTGGACACATCCGGAGGAACTGTCCTCAGGGAGGGAGCATTCAGAGCACAGCAGGAGCACCAGCTGTTCCATTAGGCCAGGGGAGACAGATGCATTCACAGCCTAGAGCTTAGACGTCCAGATTTGCAGAGGGAGGAGCTTCAGTGCAGTCAGGCAAACAGTCTACAGCGCAGGACCGCAGTGGACCGGCCAGAGCTTACGTTCTTACAGTGCCTACTTCTTTCAGAGCATCGATCGTACCCGATGCTACTTCTATCACCTCCGTGATCAGATGTACTCTTTTAGTCTTCAAATCATGGGCCAGTGTTCTTATCGACACTGGAGCATCACATTCGTTCATATCTGCTGCTTTTGCATATGTTTTGGGGTTAGAGATGGACTGGTTGAGTAGTACCTTGTGTGTAGAGACCCCAGTCAGCGGGAGTGTGAAGTTGAGCCTTGTCTGTAGATCCTGCGTGTTGGAGGTCGCTGGTCGTTGCTTAGAGTTCGACTTTGTTGTCCTAGACATGACTGCGTTCGATGTCATTCTAGGGATGGACTGGCTGACCACTTATCGTGCCTTTACCGATTGCGATCGACGAAGGGTGACGATTTATACTCTGGCGAGAGATCGTTTCTGTTTTGTGGGAGACCGGGATGAGGGTCTGAGGTCCTTACCCAGTACTGTGCGAAACCAGGGCAACCTAAGTTTCTTTTTTCTCAGCTCTTATGTTACACGAGGAGGTTGGAGTTCGAGGGGAGTTACCTCCGGTGGTGTGCGATTACCCGGATATCATTCCTGAGGATTTGTTCGAGTTGCCACCGAACCGTGAGGTAGAGTTCTCTATTGATCTAGTTCCCGAAGCTGCTCCCATTTCTATACAGTTTTATCGTTTTGCACCCGCTGAGTCACGTGAACTTAAGGTTCAGCTTCAGGAGTTGCTTGACAGAGGGTTTATACGCCTGAGTACTTCTCTGTGGGGAGCTCCTACTCTTTTCGCGAAGAAGAAGGAAGGATCCTTGCGTTTGTGTATCAACTACAGGAAACTAAATCAGGTGACAGTGAAGAACAGGTATCCGATGCCGAGGATAGACAACTTGTTTGATAAGCTGAGGGGTTCGAGCTGCTTCTCAAAGATAGACTTGAGATCAGGATACCACCAGTTGAGGATTAGGGACGAGGACATAGCGAAGACTGCTTTTCAAACTCGCTATGGTCACTACGAGTTTCTAGTTATACCGTTCGATCTGACGAACGCGCCTGCTACGTTCATGAGTTTGATGAACCGGATCTTCCATCCTTATCTGGACGATGTTATAGTGGTGTTTGTGGACGATATTCTGATATATTCACCCACTAGAGAGGCACACAAGGAACACTTGCGCATCGTTCTGCAGCTTTTGAGAGAGCACCGCTTGTACGTTAAGTACGAGAAGTGCGAGTTCTGGATGTCCGAGGTGAGATTTTTGGGACATGTAGTGTCTACTGGCGGAGTAGCTGTGGATTCGTCGAAGACTAATGCTGTGACCGGTTGGGAACGACCAAAGAGCATCTTTGAGACACGCAGTTTTCTGGGTTTGGAAGGCTATTATAGACAGTTCGTGAAGGACTTTACTAGACTTGCTGCACCGATGACGCGTCTGACTCATAGGTAGTTGTGTTTGCTTGGAGTGAGTCCTGTGAGTCAACTTTCCAGGAGCTGAAGACGAGGTTGACCAGCGCGCCAGTCTTCATCATTCCAGAGCGAGGCTTGGGTTATATTGTGTACTGTGATGCTTCACACGACGGCCTTGGATGTGTTCTGATGCAAGGGAGAAAGGTTGTAGCCTATGGTTCTCGGCAACTGAAGATGCATGAGAGGAACTATCCCACACATGACTTGGAGTTGGCTGCTGTGGTCTTCGCTTTGAAGACATGGCGTCACTATCTGTATGGTGAGCACTTCAAGGTTTTCTCCGATCACAATAGCTTAAAATACTTGTTTTCGCAGAAGAACCTGAACTTGCACCAGCGACGATGGATGGAGTTGCTAGAGAATTATGATTTTGATTTGCAGTATCATCTAGGGAAGGCCAATGTGGTGGCTGATGCACTCAGCAGGAGATCTCACGAGTCGTTAGCTTCTGTGGATATACGCGAGTGGAATATGCTTAGAAAGATTGGAGAGTTTAATCTGTACCTCAGGGAGACAGTGACGGGGGCTACCTTATTTTCTGTAGTTACTTGACCAGCGTTGATAGCACGTGTGCTAGAGGCCCAGCAAACAGATCAGGAGGCTCAGATGATACGAGACCGCGTTGCTAGTGGCGAGGATACAGCAAGATAGATTGTGAGTCCAGATCAGAGTCTGAGGTTGGCCAGAAGGTTGTTTGTGCCAGAGGCGTGCAGAGATGAGTTATTACGTGAGTGTCATCATTCTCGTCTTGTCGTGTATCCTGGAAGCACGAAGATGTACCATAACCTTCGTCATCAGTTTTTCTGGACGGGGATGAAGAGAGACGTGATTCAGTTTGTTTCCCAGTGCCTCACCTGTCAGCAGGTAAAGACAGAACATCAGAGGCCGGCAGGGTTGCTACAGTCCTTACCTATACAAGAGTGGAAGTGGGAGCATGTCACGATGGACTTTGTGTCATGACTTCCTCGGTCACCTAGGGGACACGACGCCGTATGGGTTGCGATTGATAGGTTGACGAAATCTGCACACTTTCTTCCCATCCGAGTGAAGGATTCAGTGGAAAGACTTAGTCAATTGTATGTATGAGAGATAGTCCGATTGCATGGAGTGCTTGTGTCTATTGTTTCAGATAGAGACCCACGCTTCACATCACGTTTTTGGCAGAGTTTGCAGGAGGCTTTGAGGACGAACTTGATGTTCAGTACTGCTTTTCACCCCCAGAAGGATGGTCAGTCATAGAGGACTATACAGATCCTGGAGGATATGTTGAGGGCTTGTGTCCTAGACTTCAGAGATTCGTGGAAGGATCACCTACCATTGGCAGAGTTTGCATACAACAACAGCTATCAGTCCAGTATTGGGATGGCACCGTATGAGGCTTTGTATGGTAGACTATGTAGATCACCCGTGTGTTGGACAGATGTGGGAGAGACCACAGTTTTGGGACCAGATATGGTACAAGAGACGACAGAGAAGGTTGCAGTGATTCGCCAGCGCCTACTAACAGCGCAGAGCCGTCAGAAGAATTATGCAGATCAGAGGAGGCGACCTTTGGAGTTTGCAGTGGGGGATCATGTGTTTCTAAAAGTCTCACCACGTAGAGGTTTGATGAGATTTGGTCGTAGCGGGAAGCTATCACCTCGCTTCATTGAACCTTTTGAGATTCTTGACAGAGTTGGATAGGTTGCATATCAGTTGGCTTTGCCGCCTCAGTTAGCATCTATGCATAACGTGTTCCACGTTTCTATGATTCGGAGGTACGAGCCTGATCTTTCACATGTGTTAGATTGGGCTGAGCTGCGAATTGATGAGGATGCCACTTATGAGGAGCGTCCAGTGAGGATTCTTAATACAAAGGAGCCGGTGTTGTAGGGTAGGACGATAGCATACGTCAAGATCCTATGGCTTCACCGCGGGGTTGAGGAAGCGACATGGGAACTGGAGTCACGGATGCGTGTTAGATACTCGGAGCTTTTTCCTTTGTGACCTTGTTGTGAATTTCGGGAACGAAATTCCTTAAGGGGGGAGAGTTATGAGACCCGAACCCGTCTCTTTTTGAGACTTCATATGTATATGACGTGTTTTTCCATATTATTTGTTCGATGTTTAAATTATTCGTTTTGATGCATGTTTAAGTTATTCTGAGCATGCGGGGTTGTTTTCCGAGGTTGTAGGGAGTAGCCGTGCGAATTTTAAAATTTTAAAAAAAAAATATTTTGGAGACCTATAAATATCAGAGCTTAGATATTTTTTAAAAAGATATTTTCATTACTTAACAGCTAAGTCTCCTCTAAATTCTCTCTACCTTCTCTATAACTTCTCGGGGACCCGGGGTTTGGTTTTTGACTGACTAACTACTGATCCTTAGTATCGGCACTGTGGGTAACGCATTCATCCAGTCAGAACTTGATTTCGACGAAACTCGATTTTGCACGCAGATTGAGGCGTCGAGTTTTTGACCCAACGAGGTAGAATTTTAAATTCTACTACTGTATAAGGGTGCTATAGGTAATTATGTGATGTTTCACCGTTTCAAAATGCATGAAAACAAGGTTTATGTATGAAAAGTCAGATTTTGGTGTAAAAATCGTTTTTCATAGTTGTAAGTGGATGAAATCGGATTTTGAGGATCCTTTTCGGGTTTTGATTGTTCATATCAATGCTAGATGGTGGTTTGGGTTTGTGTATGCCCATATTTTATCAAAAACAGGTGTTTGGAGGTTTGATTTTGGGGTTCAAAATAACTTTATTAAGAAAATTGTTTCTACTGTGTCGAGAAACCGTATTGGTTTGAGACCGCTCGTGCGGTCTTTTGACCGATCGAGCGGTGTATCGGGCGGTGTCTCAAGCGGTCTGGACAGTGTTGAAACATTTTGATGTTTTGGTTCAGGCTTTCATCGTGGGATGTTTATCCGATGATATTATGAGGTTTTACGTTTTCTAAAAGTTTATCCACGATTTTCAAAGAGTTGGTTTGAAAAAGGGGTTTGAGAAAACGTTGGAAAATGTGTTTTGGGAAGGTTAGAACTAGCCGGTAGGGTTGAGTCTCAACTTCTAAAACGTTTTAGGTGAAAATATGTTTCTACATGTTTTGTTTGATCTCCATGGTTCATGGAATGGATCACATACATTTACATGTGTTATGTATCAGCTTGTGGATTGATTTTGAAATGTTATCCATAGATGTACCGAGACAATGGGTTTGTGAGTGGGCTTCCATTGCTCCTTGGTGAAAGTCTAGAAACGTGCACAGCGTGGGTACCTATGGTCCTTCGGGTTAGTCCCATGTAAACGAGGTGTTTGGGTGCTTAGTACCCTCGGGTTGTGGTCCCATAAACTAAGTGGTTTATAGGTGCTTAGTACCTTCGGGGGCAGTCCCGTAAACTAAGTGGTTACATTGTCGTAACTCCGTATAGAACTTGTCATTATCTAGTTGATCTTTAGTGGTTCAGGACTAGGATAATTGGCAGGAGTCTATAGCGGTTACTATGTCTAATATGGCAGAGTCGGTACATAGGATCTCATTTATCTTGTTTTGTCACGCCCCAAACCCCGGGGGACCCGTAAACCAATTCGTATAATAACTTACCCAACTATACATTTGTTTTATTAATGATTTGAACTCAAAATATATTTGATAGAGAATAAAGGTTTTCAATAAGTAATTGCAATCACATGCTTTGAGTTTCCAAGTATCCATTACAACGACAATATCATTACAGTAATCCATTTCAGCTTATATACAATTGTGATATAGAACACAAAATCATTCTTCAAGCCTTCTCCCAAAGTGCATTCATTGCCTTGGTATCGCCCTTGATCCTCAAGACCTAAAATATTTTGGTAAATATACATGAGCTGAAACTCGTAGGATATAGATTAACTCAGATGTAATGCATGATTTGTGAGGTGTAATTGGTGCAACGGAAGTAAAATGTAAATTTTCACTAAATAGTTATTTCTTTACACGCACACACCCACGCACGCCGATTTGTTCCCATTTGTCCTTCCATATTATCCATATTTCCATTTCATTATTCGATTTTCAGAAAAAATCGTGTCGCACTTACATTATTCGGTTTATCTCAAAAATCGTTTCACAATTAATTTATCACAATTAATGAACCGATATCGGGTGCAGCTTATAGAAACTCCTCCTTATTATCTCAATAGGCTACGCGAAACCATTGGTTAATAGATAGCTCTATAGCTCACCACGATACAACACCACATTTCGGGGGCTAACCCGTGGTAACGTGGTCCCCATCTTGCGCAAGTTTTCGGTCTTTCAGCACGAACCTGTCAGGCCAACTTAATCCACATTAATCCATACGGTTCATTATTTATTCATTTTTCACAAAATTTGGGAGTTCAACCCACAACTGGTTCCTCTCCCCAAATATTTTTTCATAATACCTCTTTTTTATTTTTACATTTCCACTTTCCATTTGATTTCCAATCAAGTCTTATTTTAGCATTATATCATTTCCTTCAATTCAAATTCCATCATAAATTTCAGCACATAATTTCTCATAAATCACATTCCATTTATCAACTTCATGAAATGCAACATGTAATTAACTCACACATGACCATGTCATTTGAAACAAATGGAATGCACCCATCATATGCATATACATATATATACAAGTTAAACTCAATGTTTTCTTGCTAAAGCTCAAAATCTTAATGATAACTATATCATCGCATTGCTCATAATTATCCATAATCATACTCGTTCTTAAAACCTCGGTTACAGGTCAAAAACTCATTTTTGTAGCAATACCTCCAATCGGTATGATATTAGCATCCCAACCCAAGTGTAGTAAGGTAGGTAAATCCACAGCCCAAGGGGTAAAAAATTTGATAAAAATGTTCAATATTGATGAAAATATACTTTTTCAAAGCATTTGGCCAAAATCGGGTGAAAAATAATTAAGAAAATTTGACATACCCTCACTATTTTAATCATAACTTTTTCTAAAAAAATAAATTTTTTGTGAGAGTAGTCTTGTTTGAAAGAGGACTTCCGTGGCTTCGATTTGAGTATAAGAACGACCCAATTCGAAATTCGAATGAGGGAGATATGATCGAACAAAGTTGACCCTGCACAGTTAGTCCGTTCGAGCGGACGTCGGGCGTTCGAGCGCCCAACTCTCTGCCAGTTGAGTGCTCGAGCACACAGGGCTCCGCTCAAGCGCGCTGTCAGCCGAGAAAACCCTAGATTTGCCTCTATTTTGAGTTTTCAGTCCCCAAATCACATAAACACTCATGAATATGCTTCAAATCCCTGTTTTCACCCATAAACGTTAGTTTCCAAGCATCATAAACTCTTTTTATACAATCAATTTCCAAAAATCATGATTTATTTTTTCTCAAAACCCCAATTCTCATGGAAACTCAACTCATCTCACACATAAACCTATAATTCTTTCAACTCATGCATGAAATCTATTTTATTTTACTCACACAATCAAAATATCAACTCAAATCAACTCGCACATATGAGAGAATCTAGATCCTACTTCGAATTTGCTCAAAACTTAAGATTCCTCTAACTTCTCCCTCCTAGGGTTTTCACATGGGGTTTGAGTTTTCCCTCACTCTCTCTCTATAGTGGAAGAAGAAGAGAAGAAGAAAATAGTTAGGAGAATGGGTCCCATGTGGGTTTAGCTTAGGTTTGAATATACATATATACACAAACCCTCAAAACATCTCCATAGTTCAAGAATGTTCTAAGTCGTTCTCGATAATCCGCTCGAGCGAACCCCCACCGCTCGAGCAGTGACCCCTGAAGCAGAATTCTGCGAATTTCTTAAAATTCGACTCAAACCTCCAACTTTACTCACATTTTATTATTTCAAATTATCCATTAATTATCCATTAACACAACTATGACAATATCATTCACCACTAGGTATCTCAATTTCACTTTCACATATCATTAAGTCAACCGTTAACGAGCAAAATTTTATGGCACCCATGCCCAATTTTAGTTCTTCTCTTCTCACTTAACCGAAGACATAAAATCATAAAAATAAATACGTATCGGGCCGTTACAACTTTCCCCCTTGGGGAATTTCGTCCCCGAAATTCATCTCCAGTCTCACCTTTCTTTAGTCACTCAATCTACGTAGCATCTTTCTCAGTCCATAATCCTGATTGTTCTTTTAAAGCAGTATGACTCAAGGACATTAACACACTTCTATTACCATCATACTTAACTTCCGAACACCAATATTTCACAAATATTAGAATCATCCTTATCCATCGAATTATACTCATATCGGGCTTAACCAATCTAAAACGGTTCATCATTTGTCATGACACCAACTCTTACTCGAAATTAACCACTAGGGCTGGAGTCAACCACTCCGTTATTGATCACCATCTCACATCACATACACATACACGCTTCCAAAGACTAAACATCTTCAATTATAACATTATACGTCATAGGTCTTACTACTGTTAAGATTCTCCCAACTTTGACGAATTCTGGCCTAACTCACTATTGAACTCCAACGTATACCGAGAACTACTCCTCCAACTCAAATACATATAGCCAAACTCGGACATTGGTCACTTGGGTTACAGGCATTACCCCCAAAATCGCCCATTCCTTTACAGTCAACTAACTTCCACAAACTTAAAACCATATTACTACTTGCACTACATCACTCTAGCTCTTCAACCATCGAAACGAAATCAACACTGCCACCTGAACTTCATGAGCCACTAGGATTGAACACACTTCATGAGTTAAAAGTCCCATACAAACTGAATCACATCCATACACATACCTATTAGCCTTTCAAGTCTACTTTTCCTTAGATTAAACAATTTGCAATCTCCACACTTGCATTGCTCCCACTCATCATTACTATTTTATACATTCGCGCTGTCTCTTCAAACGGTTGACCTACTCTTCACACTTTAAGACTTCAGAGTAATTCATAGCTCCAAACAAAACATAGACCCAAACTCACAAGAGCATATCAGAAACACATCACATGAATACCTCAGCCACAAGGTTTCAACAAATTCCCCACTTCGCCAAGAGCCAGAGATAACACCATACCCACATAACCCAGGACAAGTTGCATACAATGGTTAATGATTCTCAATTAATCAGTGCAAAAGGGTTTTATGCCTCGATACTAACTCCCTCGTCAACAAGGGCAAACATTCATGGTCTACTAACCTGATCTCAAAGGAGTCACAACTCTACACACTTACTTTCACACGGTAAGATAAACAGACTCCACCTAGAAAGCCCATGAGGAACTCAATCCTTCGATCACCCGATTCGGTAGTATTCATACCCTAGGACACACTCACGGATCACAACACAAACACTATTCCGCGAAGACGCCCATCTTTCCTAAACCACTAGATACCATGACTCAACCTCAATGTACTCCTAGTATACATCAACACTTGGCCTTTACTGTATCCTGTAAGTCTCACCTTGAGGTCGCCCAGTTCATAGCTACCGCCAACTCGAATCATAATACCCAGGTCATTTGCTGCACTTAAGCTATTAACTTTCTAACCTCGTTTGCACACATACGAACATCGTCAATCCTCGTACCCCGTACTACACATTCCATAGGAATACTTGCTCGTCACTACGATCGACTTGGTTGTCTCTGTCATCCTTCTGGATGTTAATTGGTTGTCTCTGTCATCCTACGATCGACTTGTCTCATTCTTTGCATCCTTCGTTTCTGAGATCTAGATGGAATCTTATTTGGTTGGGGAAACTTTGGGTGAATAACTTTGACCCACTGCCCTGGCGGAGAAACTGACGGTCTTACTGTTCTTGGTTGTGTTGGCTTGATATTCCTCTAAGGAATTGATGTTTTGGCTCCGAGTGTTGGAGACGTTGAAAGACTGATTTTCTTTCCGTCACATGACTTATAGGTTGATCTTCTTTCTTGAATTGATTCTTCTTTGGCATTTTTTGGGCACCTCTTTGACACATGCACACATGATGCTCCTGGGAACAACTTCGTTTTCACCTGATATGGATTATTTCCGAATCCCACCACACATCTTGGATCGGGATAATTGTAGGGATTTCTTCTTTGTAGTGAGTAGTAGGCCCTCCCGGCTTCTTGACCTCCATTCTAGGACAGCCCTTCATGTCAACTGTGACCATGTCAGTAGCCAGCTGCTTTGAAAAAGGATTTGCATCTACTCTCATCGCTGCTTTTTCCTTTTTAGGAAATCTGAACTCTCCTTTATCTATCTTGTCTTGAATATCATTTATAAATGTAATACAATTATTCGTAGTATGATTCTAGGAGTTATAATACTTACAATATTCCTTATTTCGGAGCTCCTCTGGTGGTGAAATCTTGTACTCTACCGAGAATCTAAACATCTTATCTGTGAATAGGTGGTCAAAAATCTTGTCTGCTTTTGTTATGTCGAACGTATACACTCTGGTAATCTTTGGGGAAGCCAAGCATCCTTGAGACTGAGTAGGTTCCACTTTGACAAAGGCATTGCAAACATAAGGATTTTTGCTAATGATCTCTGTCACAGCTACTTCAAGCACATAATGGGTTTTTGAATTTGCCACAGCATAATTTAGATCTCGATAGTATGTTCCTTTGGAAGCTGCCCTTCTGTCCTGCTCTTTTGGCAGTATATACTCATATTGGACAGCATGAGTATTGGACAGCCTGTGCTGCCAACTCGAATAGATCGTGAAACTCCATCCCTTCAAACTTCTTCCTAAGTTCAAAATCCAGGTCATTTTGAGCCAACATGACATATTCTGTTTCAAGAAGAATCACTTTGTATTTGAATCTGGCCTTCTTAAACCTTGAGATATAGGCCTCCACCGATTCTTCTAGTAGCTGATACATTCTTAATAGGTCTGCCACCGTAACTTCCAGTTTCGTTCTGTAAAACTGGTGATGGAATAACTCTTCTAGCTGCGGCCAACCTCAGATTGAATTTGGTGGTAGGTTGATGTACCAGGTAAAAGTTGTACCAGTCAAAAAGTTAGCAAATAATCACAACCTTAGGAAATCATTATTACCTACTTCTCCACACTGGATAGTGGATCTTTCCATATGCTCAACCGTGAAATGATGATCTTCTGAAAACAGGACAAATTCGGAGACCCTGTACCCTCTTGAAAACTCGTACATTCTGTCAATAGCATCTAGGTATGATTTTCGATAAATCGGCCTTCCAATTCGCCTAAGAGCTGGCACAAACTGCTCCTGAACAATATCAATAACTTGCTTTCTGTTGAAAGGAATATTTGGCTACTGTGGAGGATGATTGAAATTTCCAAAATTGATCGGAGACTACCCTCTGAGCTCTTGGTTAACACCAGTATAGAGTGGATTGAGATTTCTCCGTAGGCTTCCTTGTTCAAGAGGTGGTAAGTTGAATCACTGGTTATTACCATTCCCCTCGTTCGTCCTGCCTCTTCCCTGGATTCCCACTTGATTCCCATTTTGCCCCCTAGGTGTTAGATTGTTGGATGACGACCCAAGATGGGACAGCAAAATATCATGTGGCAGTAGGGGCGACTGGTCCACTATTGTCTGGTTGACAGCTCCACTGGATCCTGCAAGAATAATCACCTTTTCATTGATCAATGCCATCAATTCTCTCATGGCTGAGAATATCTCATGTAATGGTGCTGCCAATGATTGATAAAGTTCCTTGTTAGATTCTTTAAGACAATCCTTCATAGTTTTAGCTATACTTGGGGATTTGTGTGACTCTTCATCCGATCTTTCTGGTGACGAATTTTTAGCATGTTGTTCCATGAATGCTTTTTCTCGGCCTCTTCCAACCATAGTGCTTCTTGATGACAGTTAAGTCCCACCGAGCGTGCTAAAAAATTATTTTCGTTCGTGCTAAATTATATTCAGGACTTAATGATATGTTGCGGGCGTGTCAGGATGAATACGTCCAATTGTATTTGGAATTGTGCTAAAGTAACTTCAAACCAAGACAGATTGTGTGTAACTCGAAGCGAAAAGATACTGGTTCGATTTTTTGCCTCAATGAAGAGGCCTTCAGCAATTTTCAAGTGTCTTTTTAAATTAAAATAATGAAATTTGCAAGACAAATAAACACAAGTTAAATCTAAACTTGAAATAACTTTATACTTAATGAAATAAGAATTGAAACAAAGATTATAACTAAGGCTAAGAACAAAAATTGAATCTAATTTGGCAAACGAAAATTGAAATGAGGACGAACAAACAAATTTGAAATTTGAAATGGAAAGATGTGCAAATACAAGATAAGAAAATAAAAACAAGCTCGGGGCTTTTGATATGTTGAATGTATGTGTCTTTCCTTGGCTGACTTTTACTTTTATACTCCTCCTCCTAATTGCACATTCTACTTAGTGCCCTTTTTTCTCTAAGGGTTCATTGCCCACTTTGACTTTCTCTTTGTCCAACACGTGTTATCTTTCTCTTTCCATTTGCAACCATTCTGCTTTATTCCTCTATCAATTGCCATCTGTCCTTCCTACAAATCATTTTCTCTGATTATTCTCTTTAATTTGTTTTAAAAACTAAATTTCTCTTGATTTTCTCCTATGATGACACGTGTTTCCTTTCAAATTTACCTTTTATTCTACTTGATAAAAATTCCATATGATCATTATTAAATACTTAGCCTCCTATTTCTTAAGAAATTAGTTACTCTTTTATATTTTCCAAATGTGGCCCAAACACTTAGCTTATTCTCATCTCATCAAACTCCACCTGTCCACATCGAAGGTGCTAATTTAAAGAAAAAGGCTAATAATAATCACCCTCTTCTCCTGCTTAAATGAGAATTTGTCAGACGGGAGAATAGAAAGAGATGTAATTTAGGTATATTGAGTGGTCTTGGGAGGTTACCAATAGTCATTGCAAGAGCATACTCCGGCTTTAAAATGGTGGAAACGGTTTGAATCTCTCACTACAATCTCCCTTTGAACTAGATTTGATGTAACTTTCATAAAGTTGTGGCAGTCAACACAAATACGAATGTTCTTTATAATCTGAATAATACCCTCACTGCAGTGTAAGCTACCAGCATACATCAAAGAAAACACCAAAGCAAGCTTCTCGCTATGGTAATACAATTGCTCCTCTTTCTGCTCCTCCTCCACATCTTGCAAGGCTAAACTTATTTCAGGGACATAACCCAAAGCCTTCAACTTCCCAACTAGCCTTTCAAGACTGACACGTATGGCCTCTCCCTGTGGGTGTCGTCGACCCCCAGAGGCAAACTCGTGGACACAATTCCCAACTTCAGTCCAGCTCAAACCAGGCTCTTTCTGAACTCCAAGCCCTTTCATCTCTCTCCTTATGAGTCCTGCATCATTAAAAATCCCAGCTGAACAATATATGTTTGACATTAACACATAGCCTAATGAATTTTTGGGATCCAATTCTTTCAGTTTTGTTGCTGCTAGGTTGGCCAAATTGCTTTCACCATATTTCCTGCATGCTCCAAGGAAAGCACTCCACACAACATAATCGGGTTCCATTGGCATTTTGTTTATAATCTTCTCAGCCTCAAGAATATGCCCAGCTCGACCAAGAAGATCAACCATGCAGGCAAAGTGATCAAGCTGAGGAACAATACCATAGTTGTCAAACATGGTGCCAAAAATTTTGGTACCTTCTTCTACCAATCCTGCATGGCTGCAAGCTGAGAGGAGGGCAACAAACGTGGTGGCAACAGGTTGGACATTCATCTGCCTGAATAACTGCATTGCTTCTTTTGCCTTGCCATGCAAGGCGTAAGCCTTAAACAATGAATTCCAAGAAACTGTATCCCTGAATCCCATCTCATCAAAAACTTGCTTGGCTGAGCCAATTGAGCCACACCTAGAATAGGCATGAAGCAATGCATTTGCAACAACTACAGCGTCTTCATACCCAGCCTTGACTACTTGAGAATGAACGGCTAAGGTAGACCCCTGAGTCACAAGTCCTGCACAGGCTTTCAGTGCAATGGAGAATGTATAAGAGTCTGGAGCTAAACCATCTTGCCGCAACTGACGAAAAAGGAAGAGGGCTTCTCCTGGGTGCCTTTCCGCATACGTTGCCATGATACTGGTCCACGAAATAATATCTCGACCGCCACTTGTCTCCATAAAGACATTGGAACAATCAGCTACATGTCCTCCTAGATTTGAATAAGCTTTCACTATTGCAGTTGCCACTCCAATATCTGTTAAAATCCCAGTTTTGATCACTAGACAGTGCAATTGGAAACAATACTTTAGACCTAAAGCAACACCACTGCAACTATTTCCAGACAAGGAAGACAAAACACTGAGAAGCGTGGCACGATCAAACCCAATGCCAGCACAGTGCATTAGAGAGAACAAACTAGCAGCTTGGAACCCCAATCCGCGGATCTGAAATCCTGCAATCACTGAATTCCAACTAACTAGATTACGGAAGTTCATAGCCCTAAACACCATCAAAGCCTCATCTTTATCACTGCAATAAACACCATAATCAGAACTGTTCGAATACATGGTAATAAGAGCATTTGCAACGTAAACGTAGCCATCAAACGAGGTTTTCAATGCAAGCGCATGTACCTGCCGGCCACAATCAAATTCGCACGAAGTAAGCACACTTGCATAAGCAAATTCGGTTGGACGGTAGTGAGCTAGCATGTTGACGAAGAGACTGAAACACTCACTGGACCTACCATGTTGGGAATAACCCGAAATGAGAGTGGTCCAAGAAACAATGTTTCTCTGGGGCATTTCATCGAACAGTTTATGCGCTCGCTCTAAGTCGCCGCATTTTGAATACATGTTGATGAGATGGTTAATTACGTAAAGGTGAGGAGGATTGCTGGGATCGACGGGGTTGTGGGCAACCATGTGACGATGCAGATCTTGACCCATTCGGAGGCAGTTGTAGATGGCACAAGCATGAAACAGTGCGGCATAGGTTTCTTCCGACTGAGGTACCTCCAGTGTGTAGAACAGTGAGAGTGCTTCTTCGAGCTGGCCGCGCGTGGACAGAACGCGCAGACTTTCAAGGAGGGCATTCGATTCGTAACCGATGCTTGGACTCGGAGGACTGCTGGTGAAAGTTCGGAGTAATGTGTAGGCGCGTGGTGTTGATCGTATCATCACTGACCAACGCACTGGAAATGAACTCCGCAACAACGACGAATCTATATTATATTTCCCAATATTACTCATGTGATATTTATCAATGTGACGTATTTAAAGATTAAAATTGTATTTATATTTCTCTTTTTTGTTTTTTTTTTTTAATTTTGTTATCCCTCACTCTTTGCTCTCTCTTGCTTTAAAATTCAACATTTTTATTTTTTCATTTCAAACTTAATTTTTTTCTCTCTAGTAAAAGTATTCAACAAAAGTTAAAGTCTAAAAATTATTTTTTAATATATATACGTAGGGGTGTGCATGAATTAAGTCGAAACATTTGAAAAAAAAATTCTTAATTAGTTCACATTTGGGAGGTCGGTAATCGTTTTTCAATACATTGCTAATTTACTGCTCATCAAAATCAGCAAATTTAATAATGTATTTTGACAGTTTCAACTAGTAGTTTAGGCGTTTAATGGGTTTAAAAATTATAAAATTTTAACTTTATTTTCTTAAAATTTGATTTTAGAAATTTAAAAACCTATTGTAGATTTTTTTAAAAAAATTATATTTAATATGTCAAGTAAAAAACTAACTATAAAAATAATAGCAATTCAATAATAACAATAACATAATTAAATATCTCTAAAAACAACATTTACATTGAATGCTTATTGAAAAAAAAATATTAATAACATATAGAGTAGTAATTAAAATCATAAATAATCTAATTTATTTTTTGTGGATTATAAAAATTTATATAAATATAAATATGTGTATGAAGTTAAGATTTGTGGTACGTAAAAATACGATAACTAATATATGTTTTAGGCGGATTAAAAAAATATAACTCCAAACCAATTGACTTTGTTTTTATTTTTTTTATTCAAATTAATCTACTTATTCACATAACTTGCACATGTTAGATCGAATCGAGTTGGCGAGTTAAAACTAATTAATTGGTTATTAGCACGCCTCTACATGTGCTTACATACATGGCTAAAAAATATATAATTTTTAATTTTTAAAAATTCATTTTCATATTTTTGAATTTTTATACTTTTTTTTGCTGCTTTTATTAAAATTTAGAGTACGTCTCATAACAATTAGTAATGATTTATGGTGAGCTTACTAAAAATCATTTAATACATTGTTGCTATTAATATTTGAGAAAATTAGTCATTATTTAAAATTAATATTATAAAATTAAATTATGTTTATTGAATCCATTATTTACATTTAAATAGTGCAACAATATGAGATTGCTAGGTAGTCCTTCACCGGTCTAAGCGTTTCAAACGGCCTTTTAAATTCCATTTTTTATTAAAATCTTAAAGGTATTTGTCTTCAAGGATTGCAAATATGAAGAAGCTCAAAAAAAAATTATACTTGGTAGAAAAAAAATTCTAATCTCTCTATTAGGCTTAAAAAATAATTAGTGTTGTGATCTTGGTCTTTTTTTTTTTTTACATGTATGTCTTGTATTTTGTAAATTTATATAGTTAGTATGTTATTTACATGTATTTGAGTTGGACTTGAATCATGAATCCATAAAGAGTTTAATAAATGTATAATTTTATAATTATATAGAGTTAGAATTTTTTTGAGTTTGCCTATAAATAAGATTCTATAATTCTAGTTATTTGTATAGAGAGTAAATTAAATGAGATAGAAATATAGAAAGAGATAAAAAAAAATATCGAGGGCATGAGAATAAGCTTTGAGTTGAAAAACGGAGTTTGTTTTTAGGGCTCGGGTTGTGGTATCGGATTTTGAGGTATTTTTTATCTCGGGATTGTACATTCTACAGTTATATTGAATTATTTCTCGCATTCATAGACGTAGACAGGTAGTGTCAAACCACATATATCGTTGCATATTTTTTCTTTGGTGTGTGCATGAATATGTGCTCCTGTTCGCATTTGAGAATTAGTGTTCAAGTCCCAGCAAATGGTATCAAAGCTGACGGTTGAACATTTGAAGCCGTAGTGGGTGTTTGGAACAAGGTATTATTTTTTATTTTTTATTTTTTATTCATATAAATCAAAATTATTTTATTGCACAGAAAAAAAGAGAAGGATGAGATCTACTGCAATGTTAACAATTTGCACTGAGAAAACGTAATGGATTTGCGTGGCTTAACAAACTCATTGTTAAAGCAGAATGGCTTTTGGTGTGGAAACTATTAAGGGATTTGTACAGTATGCATGGAATTAGGGATTGGGCTTTCAAGGGGAGTGATCCCTTGTGATTGCATATAGAAATTGATGGCTCAAATTTTTTTTGTTATATCAGATGTATATATTGCAAAATAATTAAAGGAGAAAGCGTCTCTCAAAGTATTTCAGCGCTGCGAATTCATCGGTACGGTCAGAATTTTCAGATTCTGAGTGATTTGATTAGATTGAACAGATCGAGTTAGATTGTGATTGGTCGGGTGAGATCAAAGGTGATTAGAGATAATCGAGTTTGATTGAGGGTGGACAGAGGCAATTGGGAGCAATCTGGTTCAATTAATGGTGAAAGACTAATCATCAATGGATACAGCTAGGGATTTAGTTGCAGGTGGAGTCAAGTCAGACGATAATTTTTTTGATTTGACAAATAATTAGCAATTAGGACACCTCGATGAGTAGGTGTCGGACATCTCGGTGTGGAGGTGTGAGCCCTGCTTGTTTGAGTGTGGCAGATTAACAACGATGGCAGAATCAATATCGACACTAGTTATCTTCAAGGTGGTAAAATTTTAAGCCAATGTAGAGATTGCTAGATGTATGTCTTATTTTGTGTCGACCCATATTGTAACACCTCGGTCCGGACCCTAGTAGTAACTACCCAGATTGTAACAACTCATGTTAGAAATCCAGCCCAAACCCTAGTATTAGCGACGATAAGCTGATAAGATCTTAAATTACTGCATGAATGAAAGAAACCCTAACTCCACCCGAAACCTTAATTTGACCCGAAAGCCCTAAAATGACCAAATACTCATAGGTAAAACCCTAATACTCATAGAAGATTCTTAATATCCTTAATTAAGTAAATAACATAAAATATAAAATTAAAAATAAAAATTTCTCATAATTAAGATAAAATAACCATTTTGCCCATAGTAAAGAAAAAATTACTAAAATCCAAAATTTAACACATGGATGCCCAAAATCAAATATTTACATACAATTAATTAATAAAAGATAAAATAACAACAAAAATGACCAAATTGCCTTTGCATGGCCGGCCACGTAGGGAAATGTGCCTAAAAAGCTATTTTTTACCTTTTCAAGCTAAAAAATGAGAAAAATATATATAAATTAAATATTATTTTGATCCAATACTTTTTATACAAGTAATATACATAATAATATAATAATATAGGTCAAAAAAAGTAAACAAATAATTATTTAAAGTCTTTCCACAATAAATAAGTCAAAAAGTCAATTCTAGTCAAATTAGGTTAATTTAACTTAAAAGCCTATACTTATTTAATTAATTGCTATCAAAATTATGATAAATCATGAAAAGACTAAATTAATTATAAATATATTAATATAATAGGTTTTAGTATGTTTAGATACCAAAAAGATACATAAAATTAATATTTTATGTATTTTCTTTCACAAAAATGTACCAAAACACAATTTAAACCAAATTTAATGCAAATTCAGATTTGGAGCCACCCAAACCTGCCCTAGCAGACTTTCCACCTGCAAAAATCTGAATATATATCTCTCAAATAGCACCCACCACCCCATAGGAGCCAAGAAAAATTTTAAATTTGAATTAGGTGCAATAATTATCCCTCAATTATGATTTTTCTACAAAAACAATATATAAGCCCCCCATTCTTCTTCATACATTCGGCTGAGAGGGCGAGAAAGAGAGATCACAAAAATTTTGTAAGTATTTTCAAAGAAGAATGAGAGAAGAAGAAAGAAGGATGAGAGAATAAGAAGGAAAGGTCCAAGGAGAAGGCATTAAAACTAAGTTTCATTCTCGTACAATCTTTTAAGTATCAAAAGAGGTAAGTAAATTTTCTAAAATTTTCTGATATTCCCTCATACAATAACTCTTAATCCATCTCTATAATCCTATAGTATATGTGTAATCCTAAGAGGGGGGTTAATTGGATTATTTTTTTTAAAATTGTTTAAGTATAAGAAGCCAAGTAAAACTTGTAGTTCACTTATAAGTAAGATGTATTAATACATAAATATATTTTTAGGTATGACTTATTGTTAAAAAAAATAAAACACAAGTAGTTTTTAATTGACAAAAAAAATTAAGATTCAAAAAGATTTAAGAGCAAATGAAGATGTTAATATTTAAAGCCCTTTTTGTTTGAAGATTAAAATGTAAATGTACTTCAATTTTAATTCACAATATTTAAACTTTCTTGTTAACTAGATTCAACTTTTCTTGTTTTAAAAATACAAGTACAACTTTCAAGTTTAATACTTTTCAAATATAACTTCTAGATTAAGATATAAGAATATTTTAATTTGACAATATTTCTTGCAAAGTGAAATGATAAGATTCAAAACTTTCTAGCTTTAAAAATTAAAGGATGCAAGAAATAAATGATTAAAGTGCAAGTGTATGTGAAGTAATGACAATCAACAATATAATAACGTAAATAAAAGAAATGAGTAAACTAGAAGAAGAACACCACGATTTTCACAAGATTTGGCGCAATGGCCTACGTGCTTGCCTCAAGCCAACCGCTATGAGAATTTCTTACTACCTCTCCTTCAATAGGTGGATGAGCTTCTCTCCTTAGTTTAGGCGGAGTAGCATCTCTTGAAAATGTACAATTCTCAAGAATTCAATCCTTGTTGGCGGATTAGTCTCTTTTGAGAAATGTCTTTCTCAAATACAAGGCAACAACAAGAGGAATGTGTACAAAGGATTTGCTCATACAATGAGCAGATGAGTGCAAACAATGAAACACTAACTCAATTCTCAATGGAATATAACAATGAAGCTCAAAGAAGAATCTAGTAATTCTTTTTTCTCAAAAAATATGAATGAAAAACTCAAGAATTTAAAACACTAAGAGAGTGTATATGACAGAATGATTAAGAGGAGTGAATAAATGTAACACCCCGACCCTTCACATGGCAACGATATTGTCTGCTTTGGGCAAAATTCTCATGATTTTCTTCTTCCCAGGGGATCACCCATCCTTGGGTTGCTCCCACCCAAGCACGCTTAACTGTGGAGTTCTGCTAGGATTTTTGCCATTTGAGAAAATTCATCGTTGAATGTAAGGGTCCAAGGTTTTTTCTTTATAGCCCAGGAACTCCCTCTCCTTTTCCGATGTGGGATACCAGGATATTATAATCCACCCCCTTAGGGCTGCACGTCCCCGTGCAGTAGCCTGCTAGCTCCGGTAGCCTACCAGTCCTTATCGACCCACCCACTCACGTGTCACGCGAGACAGCAGGGCCCTGCACTCGGAGGTGAGGAGAGTCAGCTCTAATACCATCTGTAACACCCCGACCATTCACATGGCAACGATATTATCCATTTTGGGCAAAACCCTCACGATTTTGTTTTTCCTAAGGGGCCACCCATCCTTGCATTGCTCCCACTCAAGCACGTTTAACTGTGAAATTCTACTATGATTTCTACCAGCTGAAAAAAAGGTCTCGTTGAATGTACGGATCTAAAATTTTTTTTTATAGCCCAGAAACTCTCTCTCCCTTTTCGATGTGGGATACCAGGATATCATAATAAAATAAGAGCTCAGGGGCTCTATTTATAGGCCTCAAAATCAGACTAGCCATTTGGCTAAATACGATAATGTCAAACTAGCCGTTTTCAGCAAAAATTCAAATTTTAACTAATTCGGTCGACTGGATAGACTAATTCGATCGACTGGACTTGACTTCAGTCGACTGGGCCTCAAGGGTCAGTCGACTGAACTGTTTTAGATTTGAAAATATATTTTTGACAGTTCAATGAGTTGTCTGGATATAAAGCCTCAGTCGACTGGATACTTAAAAATCCATATTTTTATTTTTCAAAATATTTTGATCCCTTTTTATTTTGGAAAATATCTTTAAGACTTTTTAGGAATCCTATGAGCTTCAAAAGTAATATTCATGATATTAGTGAATGTATATAAGTCCTAAAAATGAAATTTACAACTTCTTCTTCAATCCTTCACTTTTTCATTTCTTGTATTGTTCTAAATACTTGTTTTTATGACATAACAAACAGTTCAGTCGACTGAGGCTGAACACTTCTAAATACTTGTTTTTATGACATAACAAACAGTTCTAAATACTTGTTCTAAATACTTGTTTTTATTTCTTGAAATATGCGTCATGGCTTCCATCTTATATCTTTGATTGTGCTAATCATTGTTGTCTTGTAAACACACTCAATTTGCACAATTTAGATACTTAGGGTTGTTATCACCAAAACGGTCGTTGAAGTCTTGTTAGGCCAACAATCTCTCACTTTTTGATGTTGACAAATACAAAGCAAAATAATGTAGGAAAGTTTAAATAAAGGTCCCCCTATCAATAAGCATAAAAAAATAAATTTGAAGAACTCCTCCTTACAATATGCATTGAATTTCATTTTAAGTATATCTTTTATCTTTTGAATGTAACATCATATATATCCAATATCCTACCATAAATTATATCCAAGCATAATTGCATAAGATCCTAGCACAACCATAAGATAAACCATATTCAAAAGCCAAGAGTATAAGAGTAGCATAAGTACATAATCCAAAATACAAAATACATGCTCTCCAAAAGATAAAGATGTGAAGAAAAATAAAGATGCTTGCTTTCAATTAGATGCTTTCTTTCCTTTTTGCTCACCTGGTTCTCCCCTTTATGTCGTGATTAAAAAGAAGTGGAGCTATAGGGAACCTCGTCGTCATCGCCATCGCCATCATCCTCAGGTGGAGTAGCGTCATAGGGAGAAATGCCTAGGGCATCCTCGATGCGAGTGAGGCGGGAGTTATAACGACCCAAGCTTTCGAGATTAGTTTTATCAAATAATGTTTATTAAATAATAATAAATAGAAATTATTTATTTTGTTGTGGAGTATATAATTCATGAAGTTCATTATAATAATAAACCTAAATAAGTTTGATTTTAAGTTAAGCTAAAAATTTAAGTTTAAATAATAGGATTATAATAAGTTTTATACTTATATTAAGTTTAAGTTTAAAAAATAATGATAATAATAATAATAAATAATTTAATAGTATAATAATTTTTTTAGAAGGTAATAATCTCTTTAGGAAAGAAAGAACTTTTAGAAGGCTAAAATTTATTTTCTTGGAAAGCAAAAGAATTAAGAAATAAATAAATAAGTAATATAATTATATTTAAATATGTATAAATTTTTATTTCTATATATATATATATATATATGCTCATTAGGGTTTGGGGGTTTAATTAGAAACCAATTCTGCTGTGCCGCATCAGTTAGCTCAGGAAAAAGAAAAAAAAATCAAACCACACAATGCGCTACTGGGAGGAAATTAGGAGAAAATTCAGCCAGCATTTTTTGCACGGATAAAGAGCCAAATGAAGTCGGATTCGTCGTAATTGTTAGAGGCATACTTCTGGCATCGTTTTCTTTTTAATCAACGGTTTCATTTTTCAACCGATAAATCTAAACTTGTGTTTATTTTTGTTAATCGTTACAAATAATATTCGATTATTTCGGCGTTCCGTTTTCTTCTTGTTTTTCAACCGTTCTTCTTTTTTTTGAAAGAGAGAGGAGAATAAGCCTCTGGATTTAGGGTTTAAGAAAGAATCTAAACCATTCGTCTCAAATCGAAACCGTTATCGTCGTTTCGTCGTAGAAAACCGAAAAAGGTAACCGAAATTACTAACTTCGCAACGCATCGGTTTTTAATCACTTCTTTTGTTTTAAAATTTCAATTAGTTAATGTATTTTAAAATGTATGATGAATATTCTAATATTAAGGGTTTGCTTTTAATATAAATAATTAATCGAAAACCAAAAAAAAATAACCGAATCTCTAGTTTGCGCCGTTTCAATATTTAATTATTTCGATGAATTCTATGTTCATATAGTTGCCGGATTTTTTTTGAATATGTATAATAAACATTATGAAATTAAAATATTTCATTTCATTAAAAAAATAATTAATCAATTAGTCAAACTTTAATCGGATTTCGTAAAAAAAAGTTCAATTTTTTTAAAAAAAAAGGGTTATGTAAATACGAAACTCAAATTCAAACTGACACTTGGTATATTTTGTTTGATTATAAGATTATTGTTTATTAATTCATGCATGTTTAGCTATCTCATGTTGTTAATGATGATCGCATGTTAAGTTATCATTTTTTTTGTTCTAGCATGATTCGTATTCGCATGATTAATTATCGATTTAGCATGATTTTAACTATTGAGAATGTGTTCATCGGGAGGGTTGCATAAATAAATTCTGCAGGCTAAAAATTATAATGGGGTTAATTATAAGGAGTTAGTTGTATGTCGTGGTTTATTGTTGTGATGAGTATTATCAAGGTGCACCCGCCGTAAGCTGGGGCAGTGTTCGAACTTTGATAATATCCAGTAGAGTTTAGATTTTTGATAAGTTACCTGGCAGACACCCGCCGTAGGCTGGGCCGGTGTATATTTTAGGGTAACTTATCAAGCAGACACAGATGCATTCTCAATTGTAATTCTAAGATGATTATCTTGCAGAATTAGACCGTAGGCTATCATCTGACTGGAACCGTAGAAACTTCTCATGTATTAGATTTTATGATAATGATGATGAGGATGAGGATGAGGATGAGGAGGATGTGTTTGGGTAGTGTTTTAGGATAATCCTAATTTGAGTTATTAGTAATTAATAAAATCACGATGCATTTTGATATATCTATTGTTTATTTGTTGGTACCTATTGATGTGATTACTTATCGATCCATGCTTTACTTGTGATGAGTTTACTGAGTTCTTTAAACTCATGGCTTCATTTTATATTTCTTTGGTGATTCAAACACCAGGTTATGAACTACAGGATGACGTCGTAGAGGAGAATATAGAAGAACAGATAGAGCCCTAGTTCATGTGAACCTAGTTACCAGAGTCTTTATTATCAGCTTTTTTTGTTTTCAGTTATTTTTTTTCCGTTGTAAGAATAATGATGTAATAAAATTTTTAATTTTATTTTATTTTTTTCAGAGCTATTAGAAAAAGATTTTGCCCTTTTTGTTGCCTAGTATTTTATTTGTCGCTCTAAATGAATCCAAAATTTTTGGATCGTCACAGTTGGTATCAGTGCACTAGGTTCAACCCTTACCCACGTGGTCGTAGATTCAAATTAAATAAGGTTAAAACGTAAAAATTTAATAATAACTGTTTAAAAGCCTTGGTTTATTTGGTTATATAAATGAATCGAGCAAGAGGCAGACCCTGCCAACACTTGAAACCACGAAAAGATGTGAAACCTAAAGTGTTCGAAGGACAGAGAGAACCGCCACCGGTACCACGAGGCGGGGACTTTAATTTTCTACTATGGACCTTCGTTGATGCAATAAGGAATCCACAGCCTGCACCTGCTCAAGCACAGAGAGTTTGAACCGACAAGATAACTGTGTTTTTTTATTTTCGCCGACAGCAACCCCCGACGTCCAGTGGAGGAACCCGTCCCCAAGAGACAGAGAGTTGGCTGTATCAGGTGAAAAAGATGGTAGAAACTACAGCTGTCTGGGATGAAGCCAATCGAATATCCCTGGCTACTTATTAGTTAGAGGGAGAGGTTGACCACTGGTGGAATTCGGTAAGAAATTCCCGCCATGTGGCTACCATGCAGCAGTTTGAGGAGTTATTCCTCCAGAAGTAAAATTCTTTGGACATGTTATATCCGAAAAAGGAGTATTAGTGGACCCAGCAAAGGTAGAAGCTGTGATGGACTGGAAGCAACCAAAGTCAATTTTTGAAATTTGCAGTTTTCTAGGACTGGCAGGCTATTATTGAAGATTTATTCAGGATTTCTCTATATTGGCCCGAATGATGACGAGGTTGACACAAGAAGGGATCAAGTTTGAATGGAGCGATGTTTGTGAAAACGCTTTCCAAGAGTTGAAGACGAGATTAACCAGTGCACCAATTCTGATAGTACTCGACAAAAACGTAGGTTATACAATGTTTTTCGACGCATCTAAGGAAGGTCTTGGCTGTGTTTTGATGCAAACTGGTAAGGTTATAGTGTATGGGTCTCGATAGCTTAAACCGCATGAGCAGAATTATCCGACTCACAATATGGAGTTGGTAGTAGTTTTTGCATTGAAGATGTGGAGGCACTATCTATACGGAGAAAAGTTTGAACTCTTCACTGATCATAAGAGTCTCAAATATCTGTTTTCACGGAAGGAGCTTAACATGAGACAACAACGTTGGATGGAGTATTTGGAAAATTATGATTTCTGTATCGCATATCATCCTGGTAAGGCGAATGTGGTGGCTAATGCGTTAAGTAGGAAAATAAGAGTAGAATTGACTTGTCTATGGAATTCGTTGGAGAGCCTCAATGAGTATCATTTGCAACCGTTAAAAGGAAGTAAAGGTTTCTGTTTCAGTATGACAGTGCCAATACTGAGTCTTGTCCAGCAAGTTTTAGAAGCGTAAAGATTTGATCAGGAGGTATCTTTCATCAAACATCAGCTGTCTAATCAAGAGTCAGTTCAGGGATGAGAGCTTCGTGCTGATAGAGGCTTAACATATCAAGGAAATATCTTTGTACCTAACACTGATAGTCTTTGAGATTAAGTATTAAGGAATTTCACAAGTCGATGTTCGCAGTACAGCAAGGCGTGACCAAGATGTACCGATATTTGAAACGACAATTTTGGTGGAGTGGCATGAAGAAGGATGTGGTAATTTTCATGACCCGTTATTTGACATGTTAGTAAGTCAAGGAAAAGCATCAAAAATCAAGAGGGACTCTACAATCCTTAGAGATACCTCAGTGGAAATGGGAGCATGTAATGATGTATTTCGTATCAGGACTGCCTAGATCTCCGCAGGGACATACAGGAATTTGGGTGATCGTCGATTGCTTTACAAAGTCAACGCTTTTTCTACCGATCAGGATGACAGATACACTTGAGGCGTTGAGTCAAAAGTATATCCGTGAGATTGTAAGGCTACGTGGTATACCTATTTCCATAGTATCTGACCGTAATCCGCGCTTTACATCCAAGTTTTGGCATGGTCTACAAACAGCTTTTGGGACAGAACTTTATTTTAGTACATCTTTTCACCCGAAGTCAGATGGACAGTCAGAGAGGACTATTCAGACACTAGAAGATATGCTTAGAGCCTGTGTTATGGACTTTTGCGAAAGTTAGGAGAAGCACTTACTGCTGGCAGAGTTTGCGTACAATAACAGTTATCAGGCTAGTATTGGTATGGCACCGTACGAGGCCTTATATGGGCGACCTTATCGGTCACCTATCTGTTGGACCGAGGCAGGAGAGACAAGTTTGCTAGGACCCGAGCTTGTGATGGAAACGACGAAGAAGGTTAAGCTGATTCGTCAATGCCTTTTCACAGCACAAAGCAGGCAAAAGAGTTATGCTGATTGGAGGCGCCGACCATTAGAGTTTGAAGTTGGAGATCATGTTTTTTTTAAAGATTCAACGCGCCGTGGTATTAATCGGTTTGGGAAGAAAGGAAAGTTGTCTTCCCGTTTTATTGGACCGTTCGAGATTTTACAAAAAGTTGGAGCCGTGGCTTATCGATTAGCCCTACACCGCAGTTAGCAAGTATTCATAGTGTCTTTCATGTATCAATGCCATGAAAGTACGAGCCCGACCCTACCCACGTTTTGAGTTGGAAGGAAATTAGTTTGGACCATGATGCAACTTTTGAGGAGAGGGCAGTGAGAATCCTCAACCGTCGAGTGAAAGTTCTGCGAGGCAAAACGATTTCATTAGTACGTGTTCTATGGGAACATTGAGGAGTTGAATAATCAACATGGAAACGTAAGGATATCATGCGTATGACCTACTTGCACCTTTTTGCCGTGTAAATTTCGAGGACGAAATTCTTTTGAAGAAGGGTAGATTGTAACAACCCGAACTTTCGAGATTTTTTTTTATCAAATAATGTTTATTAAATAATAATAAATAGAAATTAATTATTTTGTTGTGGAGTATATAATTCATGGAATTCATTATAATAATAAATCTAAGTAAGTTTGATTTTAAATTAAGCTAAAAATTTAAGTTTAAATAATAGGATTATAATAAGTTTTATGCTTATATTAAGTTTAAGTTTAAAAAATAATGATAATAATAATAATAAATAATTTAATAGTATAATAATTTTTTTAGAAGGTAATAATCTCTTTAGAAAAGAAATAACTTTTAGAAGGCTAAAATTTATTTGTTTGAAAAGCAAAAGAATTAAGAAATAAATAAATAAGTAATATAATTATATTTAATTATGTATAAATCTTTATATATATATATATGCTCATTAGGGTTTGGGGGTTTAATTAGAAACCAATTCCGCTGTGCCGCATCAGTTAGCTTAGGAAAAAGAAAAAAAAATTCAAACCACACAGTGCGCTGCTGGGAAGAATTTGGGAGGAAATTCAGCTTGCGTTTTTGCACGGATCAAGAGCCAAACGAAGTCGGATCGTCGTAATGTTTTCTGGGAGAATACTTCTGGCATCGTGTTCTTGATAATCAACGGTTTCGTTTTTCAACCGGTAAGATCTAAACATGTGTTTATTTTTGTTAATCGTTACAAATAATATTCGATTATTTCGGCATTCCATTTTCTTCTCGTTCTCCAACCGTTCTTTATTTTTTTGAAAGAGAGAGAGAGGAGAATAAGCCTCTGGATTTGGGGTTTAAGAAAGAGTCTAAACCATTCGTCTCAAACTGAAGCCGTTATTGTCGTGTTGTCATAGAAAATCGAAAAAGTTAACCGGAAAAGGTAACCGAAATCCCTAGCTTCGCAATGCATCGGTTTTTAATCACTTCTTCTGTTTTAAAATTCCATTTAGTTACTATATTTTAAAATGTATGATGAATATTCTGATATTAAGGGTTTGTTTTTAATATAAATAATTAATTGAAAAAAAAAAAACTAAATCTCTAGTTTTGCGCTGTTTCAATATTTAATTATTTCGATGAATTCTATGATCATATAGTTGTTGGATTTTTTTTTTGAATATGTATAATAAACATTATGAAATTAAAATGGTTCATTTCATTAAAAAAATAATTAATCAATTAGTCAAACTTTAATCGGGTTTCGTAGAAAAAATTCAATTGTTTTTTTTTATAAAAAAATAGTTATGTAAATACGAAACTCATATTCAAACTGACACTTGGCATATTTTGTTTGATTATAAGATTATTGTTTATTAATTCATGCATGTTTAAATATCTCATGTTGTTATTGATGATCGCATGTTAAGTTATCATTTTTTTTGTTATAGCATGATTCGTATTCGCATGATTAATTATCGATTTAGTATGATTTTAGCTATTGGGAATGTGATCATTGGGAGGGTTGCATAAATAAATTTTACTGGCTAAAAATCATAATGGGGTTAATTATGAGGAGTTAGTTGTATGTCATGGTTTGTTGTGGTGATGAGTATTATCAAGGTGCACCCGCCGTAGGGTGTTCGAACTTTGATAATATCTAGCAAAGTTTAGGTTTTTGATAAGTTACCTAGCAGACACCCGCCGTAGGATGGGTCGGTGTATATTTTAGGGTAACTTATCAGGCAGACACAGATGCGTTCTCAGTTGTAATTCTAGGATGATTATCTGGCAGAAACAGACCGTAGGCTGGGTCTTGTTATTATTCTAGGATATCATCTGGCTGGAACCGTAAAAATTTCTCGTGTATTAGATTTGATGATGATGATGAGGAGGATGATGAAGATGAGGATGATAAGGATGTGTTTGGATAGTGTTCTAGAATAATCCTAGTTGAAGTTATTAGTAATTAATTAAATCACGATACATTTTCATATATCTATTATTTATTTGTTGCTACCTATTGATGTGATTAATTATCGATGCATGCTTTACTTGTGATGAGTTTACTGAGTTCTTCGAACTCATGGTTTCGTTTTATGTTGCTCTGGTGATTCAAACACCAAGTTATGAACTACAAGATGATGTCGTAGAGGAGAACATAGAAGAACAGATTGAGCTCTGGTTCAAATGAACCTAGCCACCAGAGTTTTTATTATCAGCTTTTTTTTTTGTTTTTAATTTTTTTTTCCGTTGTAAGAACAATGATGTAATAAAATTTTTAGTTTAATTTTATTTTTTTGATTGATATTAGAATAAGATTTTACCCTTTTTGTTGCATAGTATTTTATTTGTCGCTTTAGATTAATCCAAAATTTTTGAGTTGTCACAGAAGTTGATTCTAGCAAGCTTTTTATCAACACTTTTGGAAAAGGATTTGACTAGTTTCTTTAAAAAGAAGCGTGCGACAGGAGCAGTATCGTCAGCGGTGGTAGAAGCAGATAGAGGTACTGATGGAGCATGAAGAGAAGGTGCATCGGCCTGTGCATAGGCAGCATCCTCATCCACTTCACCTTCACGATCTTGCACTACTTGAGGAGCTTGCTTAGGAATTTTGGGTAGCAATTGTCCATTTTGTAAATGATAACCCATTTGCTTTAAAGTGATGGCGGTAAGAAAGTCAGAGTTTTTTGGTGAAATAAAATTGGAAGGAGATAGGAAAAAACCAAAAAACTCAAAAAGAGGTGTGAGAAAACCTCCATAAGAAAGAGTACATCTTTTGGTACTTTCTTTTAAAAGCATCCATTGACATATGAGAGAAGGAAGGTTGAGGCATTTTTTCATGTAAATGCACCAAAAAATGAAGCAGTCAGGATAGGAAATAAGTGCGAGATCCACTATGAGGCAACATGTTGTATGTAATGATAAGATGTAAAATTTTGACATCAAGTGTGAGTTGGTAGTAAAATGAGGTGAGGGAAAAATTTAGAGGGAGTTCAGTCATGATCATGGGTAAAAATATTTCATGAGTGAATTCTTGTGCCATGATCCATGATTGAGATGAAATTTGAAAACAAATAAAGTCTCTTCAACCCATTCCAAAAAGATTTACTATGTCTTTATTAAAAAATTTGTATGTTTTTCCATAGAGATAAGTAGAGAAGTGAGTATAACGATCATTTGGATTTTGGGTTAAGTTCTTAAGAGAGATTGACATAAAATAGGCGAGTGATTTGGGAATAGACACCTTTGAATTGATAGAATATGTATGGCCTCCAACTAATTTTAGAGAAAAGACGTAAAATATGAGGAAAATTTGCATTCAAGAAGCGCATGTTGAGGATTTTACCAAACACTACAAGAAAAAAGGTTTTTTGTGACAAAATTTAATGACGAATTTTATTTTTCTCACTAAAAATGATATTTTAGTGAGAAAATATTAATTTCGTCACTAATACATATTCATTTTGTGACAAAATTTGATTTTTCAAGTAAAAAGTTTCTTAATTATTAGTGAGTAGAATATTTCGTCACAATATGTCTCTTTTACAACAAAATTTATTTTTCCTAACAAAAAAGTCTTTAATTTTTTGTGACAAATATATTTCGTCTCAATATCTACTTTTTAAAGATGAATTTTATGTTTTCATCACTAAATAATTTTAATTATTAACTCCGAAATAATTTGTCACTAATAATTAATCATTTTGTGAGAATTATAATTTTTCTCACAAAAAATGCTTTATTATTGTTGAGGATTAATTTTGGTCACAACTTATTGATTTTGGTGGGGAATCCTTAAAAGGGGAGGCAAAATTTTGTTTGCCCTAATTTCTCACCATTCCTTGCCTCCCGTCCCCTTCTCCCGCAAGTCCATCTTATCCCAATCAACCTACTTCATTGTTTACTCCCACTACTTTGTCGATTTTGTCTACTTCGTCGTCTTTTTCATCGTCAATCTCTTTCACCAACAACTTGTATCATCAATCGCTACAGCAATCAACATAATCTATGTATTTTAACAACAATCAAAAACCTCTGCCGAATCTCTGGTCAAAAATTCTAGGAATCAAAAAACCTCTATCTTCTCATAGTTGCAGTTTTAACAATAATCAAAGACCCTTGTCGAATCTCTGGTAAAAAACCCTAGGAAACAAAAGACCACTATCTTCTCATAGTTGCAGTTTTAACAACACTCAAAGGCCCTTGTCGAATCTCTGGTCAAAAACCCTAGGAATCAAAAAACCTCTATCTTCTCATAGTTGCAGTGTAGCGACCCGGTACGTTTTTATTTTAAATTAATTAATTAATCAAGTAATTGTTTTAAATTGATTCGAATCGATGATGTTGATCTCGGAGGATTAATGATACATAATAAATTATGTAAATGGTAAAGAATTTTAATAATGATATTTAAAATTTTATTTAATTAAGTTGGGAATGGAAATGACCTATAATATTTTATTCCAAACAAGGAATAACCGTTTAGCTGTTGGAAATATGAGTAATCTCTAGAGACCTCTTGTATATGAGAGCAAGAGATTAAAAGGGCAACTGCCGGCGCCACCTTCATTCTTCTTTTCTGTTCTTCATTTTTCTCTCTTGAGAAAAACAAATCAAATAGGGGGAGCCTTAACTACCAGCCCATCCCTACAACCCGAGGCCTACGTCCCCCTGATGCGACGCCATTCTTCTCTTCTTTTTCTTCACTTCTTTTTCTTCTTTCATGGAATCATGAATTGGTGAGAAGAACCTTGAACCAGAAGCATCAAACAAGCCCCAAAACTCCTACATCGCGCGTCCCCTGTTTTCCCGTTCCTTCTTTGCGTCTTTCTACGTGAATAGCCATAGCTGGAGCTTCAAGTTCCAACCTCTCATTCTTTTAGAAATTGGGGAGTTTGGCATCAAATTGGGAGCTATCAAAGGAGACTACGAAGCATCAGGGAGCACATTACAGGTTAACCAAAAATCCTCCCTTGTTCGGTGTGTTCACATTCTCCTCTCCCTTGATTTTTTTTCTTTATTTTCCCTTTCATGAAATTGACAGAAACAAGAAGTTTTAAGATGATTTATGAGATTGGGAAGAAATTTTAAAAGCTAAAAACCCACCCCCTTCATTACTCCCGTCGGTACCTTTTTCATTCCTCTTTTTCTCTTTTGATCTCTCTGTCTAGATGTGATCTAAGCAATTGTTTCTCCCAAATTAGGTGAAGTTAGAGGCTTGTTTGGAGGCGACATAGAAGGGAGTAAGGCTTACTTAGTAGGGAGAGTAACTAGAATCATCAAGGAGCAAAACAAGTACTAAGTGCCGAAACCGTAGAGGGAGAAAATTTGGGTGAATCCAAGGCGTCTTCATTACTCGAGGTAGGATCTAGACTAATTTCTGTGATTTGTGTTGATTTGTGTCGATTTTTCTAGAAATTCTACCAAACTCTAAATTCATGATAACGGAAGGAATGTTATACCTAAACTTGAGCTTACGGGATTTGAGTTGCATACTAGTATTGGGATATTTAATTGGAAATTGAAGGTTCTAATAATAGTGTGTATATACATTAATTGAATCAATTGGAGAGTCTGAGGTTTATAATTTGATTAAGATGCAAACAATCCTTATAATCCCAAGTTAACCCTTTTTTAATTGAGTTGATTTTCATAATAGTGGGAAGAGGGATTGGAAAATGGTATCAATAATGGGATGTTTGAGTTCTATAACAGGATGATTGTGGGAATGAATGGCAAAGTGGGATATTGAAGTAAAAGTTGGAATCTTTTAAATTGATTATATAAAAAATGTCAAAGATGAATGGTAAAGCTAGATCTTTCATTGTGCTTATTTAGAGACCTTGTAAATATAATTTGTTTAGCGATTCTTTAAAATTCAACTCAAAGATTTGAATCGGTTACATTTACTGTTCAAATTCTATGTCATGAGTATTATTTCTTGGGCTGTGACTTTATATTATATCAAAATGATATATCACATTTCTGTGGGTTCTTTACTCCAACAATAAATTACCTCACTTCCAAGGGGCATAATCTACACATAGTGTGCATATCATCGGGTAATATGTTGTTTCTTTGTACATTGAATTGCAGTTGCTCATATTTCAAATTAGATGTGCCTACTTGTTTATAAATAAATTTAGCTTTTCTTGAATCAACCTATTGTCTCTAG
>JAOTRH010000027.1:9240956-9256757 GCA_034768845.1 Heliamphora exappendiculata
GTGGACTCACTTGAATCCTCAGACATGGTGCTATAGCCAAGACAGAAAACAGGAAGTAGAAGAGGAAAAACAAAGGTGGGAGGAACAGAAAAGAAAAAATCAGCAAGTAATTGTTAGCTTTGATACCATATAAACAGATAGAATAGTTTGGGAAAAAAATTTCTCATTTATTGAAAAAAAAAATTCTGACTTACACTAATCCCTACTTATAGAAATTACAAGGGTTTTAAAGTAATAAATGAATCACTAATTAGTTTACCTAATAAAGATACATTTCTAATTTATAACCATTGACTAATTACTACCTAATTTATAGCCATACAATCTTGAATATCTTCCTAATTTACAGCCATACAATCAGTCATACAATCTTACCTAAATATTGCCATACAATCAGTCATATCTTCCAAATGTTCCAACAATAAGTCATCCAAGTCCATCATTATGGTATAAATATTTAATGTTCTTTATTTTGTTGTTTATGGTGTGATTGACATTTTCAATATAATAAGAGCACTTAAATATCTAGATTCCTCATGGTTGGCTATGTATGTAAATTCACACTAAGTCTTCACATGACAGTTTTAGGTTTATAGAGGCTATCACCTCTTAATCATCCACCGATGTCCAATTTAACTCTAAATTCATGGACAACAACATGATTTTTGGACATAAGTTCTTTTTGTTTTAAATACATCTCTTTTTTAGGCTGAGCACTATTTTTTACGTATATTATTTCGCATAATAAAATGTATTTGTTCTTACATTGATCACGTTGACAAAAACTTAAGGCAAATTGTAATATGAGCTCTCTTCACTCTTTTATTATTTTAAATTATGCATCTTTTTTCTATAAAGATTCTAACCGATCAAATTTCCTTGTACATATAGGTTCGGTTTCTTCAGGAAAGAAACATTGGAAATTGGTGAGACTTAGCTAAATCTATAAAGTTTTTTAATGCATGATTTAAGGAACTAATAGCTAAAATTCTCAGGTTACCAATGGTTTGGTGATTTCTTGGTGTAATTTAACTATCTACAAAATATAGGACTCAAAAACATAACCCGAAGTGGACTTTTAATCCACCCATCACCCATGTACGGAGAAAATGATATCCTCTACTCTGAGAACACATAAAACGTAAGAACATGTCTAGGAAGTAATATAAGAATAAAACATAAAACACTAACATATGATTCCTCAATGAACAAAGTGTGCACCACATGAAATTTCAAATTTTCCATTTTCATAACAAAATTAGCCAACTAAAACAAGAAACATAAAACTGTTCAATGGTATAACCACACCAAACTAAGCCTTTTTTGTCTCTATCTATTACATTCAGGTGCACAAATCCTTTTTTTCCATTCAACTCTGCCGAGGGCTATATGCTGATTGAAATCCAATAAATTCATGTCATTTTTTACGAATTACCTTCAGTGTCAATTTAGGTCTTGTGCCCCTTCCCCTAACACTTTCACTAACAATGATCATACAACTCTTTTAGCTATCGTGAAGTTGTAATGTTCCCAACTAAACAATTTTTATATCAAGATCTAATGTCAGGTTTCACTACTTAAAAGTGAATCCAGCAATAGTCTACAGAATCAGTTGGAAGGATACAAAGCAGATGGCATTAAGGTTCTAAAATAACATCATATAAATGGGTTAAGAATAACTCAAACCTTATAACGCAATACACGGGGGTCAAAATCTTTCCACATGTCCGATAATGCCTTTATAAACTCTGTTTTCTGCATGTTATCTCTCTCCTGAAATAAGTGCACAATTTCCACCAGCCTTCAAACATATTAATTTCATGCATAATACTTTTGGATAATTTCTTCAGAAAATCACGTGATGACCAAGGTAAAAGTAAAATGCATACCAGCATGTGGTCCAAGAAGCGAAGAGCACGCAACCTAGTGTCATTCCGGAAAAATGGAGAACCTGTGAAGAATGAACATAATTTGGAAAACAATAAGAAATAAACAGGATAGAAAGAGTGCCAGTTTGTGAAATGGATATTGATTATGTTTTTGGGTTGAAACCCCTTGTGGACACCATGGGTTCGTCTTTAACTTTTCCGATATATGTACCTTAGACTTTAGGTTGACACTGGCGAAGGTATCACGAATCTTAAGGTGGGAGCGTTTGGTTATTGATATGGCCCGGAGTTGGCACCAGACCCTACGCCGTTGTGATTAAATAAAGCAGTCGTGGCATGAAGCCTGGTAACGTAGTTATTATTCACACCGAGGCTCGTTGATGGCTTTAGAGTTCAATTTGTCCAATGAAATCTACTCTCAAATTCCTGGCGTGGAATTCCGTTGGTTGGTTTGTAGAATATGGTCGGGTTAGGCATATGCATAGCATTTCTGACATCGCTTCTCATACATACTTGACATATTTTATGCTTTACCTGCTTACCATGCTCATGCAAAATAGTTTAATTCACCTTTAATTTATTTGTCTATCGATACATAAATGCAAGAAGTGTTTTATAAAATGTGTTTAGTGAATTTGTACCTTAAGTTAGACTAGTGGGGTTTAGAGATTTTTTTTTTGGGTTTCGGCTCACAGCGTTATGCCACAAGTGAAGAAGAGGATCTACCGTACGAGGAGGAACTTATCGAGCAAGGTGAGTACTAGGAGTATGATGACCCGGGTGAAGCTTAGTGGACAAAAGCAATTCTTTTGTTAATTTTTGTTTATCGTCTCAGGGTGTTTTTTTTTTGGTATCTTTTGTAATCACACTTTAGATGACTGTAATAGCTGTAGTTTTGCGAGCTTCCCGAGATTATATCTAACGTAATAGTTAATAAATATTTATGAATGAAACGTTAGTATAACCCTTATTATACTCTTATGTATGTCTTAAACGTACTCAAGAGCTGGGGCGTCACACTATCACATCAAGTTACCCTTTTATCACTCCCTTTCTCTCCAATGCTCACCATATAATATTTCTAAGCACTCTATCGTAGACTTTTTCTATGTCTATAAAAATCATATGAAGTTCTCTCTTCTTTTCCCTATACTTCTCTATTAATCTACTCAGTAAGTAGATTGCTTCCATAGTTGATTCTACCGTGTATAAAACCAAACTGAGTCTGTGACACCGTTGTTGTTAGACAATGTTCAATCATTCTTTCATATAACTTTATCGTATGGCTCATTAACTTAGTACCTCTATAGTTGTTACAATTTTGAATACCTTCTTTATTTTTATATATAGGTGCTAGAATACTCTTTGCTTCACTCTTCACGCATTTTTCTAGTCATTATGATTTTATTAAATGACTTTGTTAACCAAGACACCCTCACTTCGCCTAAGCATTTCCACACCTATATAGAGATACAATCCAGTCCTAAAGCCATACTTGATTTTATTCTCTCTATTGTAGTTTCCACTATAAACTTTCTTATTCTGCAAGAGAACTTATATTCCCTAATTTCATCCGAGTTATCAGATTCCTCTCCTCCGGATCTTGTCACCTTGCTACATGTTTTTCGTTTAATAATTTCTCAATATAGGTTTGCATTTTTCCTTAATCTCTGTGTTCTCCTTTCTCTTTATAGATGTTCTTTTCTCCCTCTATAATATCTAATCTAGTATAAAAGTCTTCATAAGCTTTCAATTTAGCATTTCGAATGGTAATGTCCTTACAAGCTCGTTTATAGCTTCTATAATTGTTCTCATTTTTATCTTTTCTCGCCTTTTAAAACATTCATTCTTTACTTTTACTATGACTTGGACCTCGTCATTCCACCATCAATTGTCCTTATATAGCATTTTCCCTTCGACTCTTCAAGAATTTCTTTCGATATCCTTTTAATGTATTCTACTATTATACTCCACATAGTATTAGTATCTCCTTCAAAATCCCAATTTACTTTACACATTTTGTAGTTCAAAATCTCTAATTTATCACGTTTAAGATTCCACCATCTAATTCGTGGGATGCTAATATCTCTTCTCGCTTTATATTTTCTTTTAATATGAATATCTAGTATCATAAGTCTATATTGTGCTTTTAAACTCTTTTTAGGAATGACCTTACAACTTTTACATATTAAGCGGTTTACGTTTCTAATAAAAAAATAATCTATTTTGACTTTTATGAGACCCACTCTTAAAGGTTATTAAGTGTTCTTCTCTATGTTTAAAGAAAGCATTGGTAATATAAGATCAAATGCAACTGCAAAAATCTAGGATCGCATCTCCAACCTCATTTCGCTTACCAAAACTAAATATCCCATGAACCTTTTCATATCCTTGTGTCTTGTTTCCTACGTGCCCCTTCAAATCTCCACCTATAATTATCCTCTTCTACTGGTCATCCAATTGACCATTTCATGCACCGTACAAGAATCATGCATAACCTGCCTTGCAATTCCCACAACATATGCAATATGCTATCTATGTGTGATAAATATATCAGTGTGCCCATAAGTATCCCGTAAATACAGGCGTCCAGCATCACCACAAGCCAATGATTAACCTGGTGGGCAAAAATCTGCAAGTCTATAACCCAAAATAGCTATCTTCTACAAAAGATTGAGTAGGTACTTCCATCAGGAAATAAAGACGCCCTTGATAGATTTTGGAACTTTAATCACAACAAATCTCAACGATCCCAAATTCATAATCTCAAACTCCTCAATAACGAGCTTTAAGAATAGATATCTCGGCACATCATTGCTTGTCACCACCCTGTCATCTACAAACACAATAAGGCGAGTAATCTTACCATTGTCTCCCATAATGAACATACTATGATCTTTACGACTTTCTTTTTATACAAATCTTGACATAATCTTAAGAAATTTGTCAAACCAAGCTCTAGGTGTTTGCTTTAGTCCATAGAGTTTTTTTCAATTTGCAAGCCTTTCATTCACTTGCATGAAATAAAAAAACCTAGTGGAATTCTGATGTACACCAATTTTTCAAAATCAACATAAAAAAACTGCATTCCTCACATCCAAGCCAAGGTTCTAAATCGCTGTATCGGAATACATATTGATATCGGTGTAACAACCATGCATCGGCCAATATTAAACAGTATTGACTAACAAATTGGTAAATATCGATATTGGTGGCTAAAAATCCCATTACATATCGACTAATATGATGTGTGAGTGTCAATGTTTACTGTTGAAGAGGTCAACCTAGATTAGCAACGTTAGAAAGTAACGACCAAACAAAGTTCATTTTTGCTAAGGACGCCAAGGTTAGCTAATAATCAATGTCCTTTGTCTAAGTAGATCCCTTAGCAACAAATCTCACCTTATATCTTCTAGTTGTCCCATTTGTTTTCTACTTAACGAAGAAGATCCATTTATAGTCCACTGGTTTATTCCCCTCTAGAAGATATACTAGCTACTAGGTACCATTTTTTTTTAAAATGTCACCCCCGCTATTATAGTCTTTGTCTACTTAAAATATGTGAAAGTTTCCTTCCAATCCTGTGGATTGGATATTTATTCATTTGGTGGTAGAGCATTGGCCAAAAGTACAAAAATTCAAATTTTCTCTCAATGAATATTGAAGAGAAAATAGAAGACAAAAAAAGAGAAAACAAATAGAGTATCAGAAGGCAGAGCAACAGAGAGAGGAAGAAGGGAGAGAAGAAAACAGGAAGAGTTGCAAATTAAAGAGAAAGAGAGAGAGGTCGTAAATTATGATTTGCAAATAGAAGAAGAAGAAGAAGAAGAGGAGGAGGAAGAGTGAGTGTTGTGAGGTTTCTTATCTCTCTTGTTGCTTTTGAGCAGGTCTCGTGTGAGTGCTTATCCAAAGGGAAAGAAAGCAAAACTTTAAGTTACGCTGTGGCCTGGTCATGCCTTCTTGGATGCGCTTTTGGGCTGAGATTGGGAGATCGGCAGGGATGTCTTCGGGCATTGCTGCGTCTTCTTAGGCTGTTGAGGGCTGTTTTTGGCTCTCTGGCCGTGATTAGTTATGGTTTTCTTTCGGTGTTTTGCGTTGTATATAGTTTACCCTCTATGCCTAGCTTTGTAGGGCTGTTCATAGCTGGTTTTGTGGTTTCTTTTGCTTTGGCCGTTTTTTTCCTCCAGCAGTGGTGGTTATGCCTAGCTTTGCAGTTGTTTGCTTTTGTTGGACAGATCATCAGGTTGGATGTTTGTAGTTTTTTTGGTTGCTGGTTCCCCTTTGCTTCTAAAAGTTCGCGGCTCATATGTGGTCCAGCTTGGCTTCGGATCTCTGCTTTTTATGTTGATCCGTATAGTGGTGGTGGTGGTGTTTTTGGTTTTCTTGTTTTGCTTGGGCAGCTTGCTGGTTGACTCAGTGGGTGTTGTGTAGGCCAAGTTCCTTCTCCTTTACGATAGGATTAAGGTTAATGATCTTCGTAGGATCTTGGTTTCTGTTACCCTTTGTTGGTTGGGTGGTGCTTTGCAAGGCCCGGGGCATCCCCCTTGTATTATTGTATTTGGTTTTTTCTTTTAGATCATATTTATTTATCCAAGAAAAACAGGAGGAAGAGGAATGAAAAACTAACATGGAACTCAATACCCAACAGTATAGTATGCCGATTTGCATCAAACTTCTCCACTGGGCAAGAGAGGAGGGCATTTTCGTCATCAGTTGGTGAGACTGAAACTGGAGAGTTTCTTTCTCCACTAGGACTTGCTTCTTCAGATTTTCTTTAGTAATGAGATGGGTTTTGCTTAAAGTTTTGGAGTTTTGATTGGGTGTGCATCCATTTTTAATGTCAAACACATCTTGTGGATAAAAATGGCTCAAATTGCATCAAAAAAAATTATAAAAGCATAAATAAGTTGGGCGTACGTTCATATGAACACATCTTATGGGTTGGGCATACGTTTATATTTACATCACATTTATTTGTGGATACTTTAAAGCTTCCTGTATACTGACAGATCATTTGCTATGTTCTGCATAGTGCTCCAACATTAGCTACCTCTCATGAACCACAGATATCCATATATATATACTTGGCAAAAAAAAGTATTTCATGATTCAAAGAGAAGATTTCTTACCCGAAAAGTCCAAGGCTGTTGGCCTAAAAGCCTCATTTGCAGATAGCATTTTCTGTAAGTCGGGAACCAACTCTGGCGGGATGGATGAGAAAGCCTCACTAGATAAGTAAGTCATATTATTCATGTACTGCGTGCAAGGATCACAAGTAATGAGTACTATTAACAAAATTAATTATACTACAAAAATTAATAAATAAAAGAAAAGGATGCCCCACATCCACATAGCATTTTTGTTGCAGATGCAGTGGTAGGATCCTGGGCAATGTGAAAACTTTATGGTCCAAACACAAGTGCATTAGACAAACATGGCACAACAATTGCAACACTTGGAAGGACAAAAACTGGGTAAAAAAATAAAGGATCTCCCCATGCAATGAAGCTAGAAATTTAGAACAATAATGACAGAGAGGAAGTGAGAGTGAAATTCAAAGCTTTCCCATTAATCCATACACTTTTGCACAATACAACAGGAACACACCTTAGTTTTATACAAAATAAACTATAAGCAATGGAGTGCTGGTCCCAACTAAGTTTGCATTATTTTTTCTACGTTATAATCCTTGAAAGGTTGAGCAACCCTGCCACTTTAACCTCTGCAAACAGCTCCCCCCCAAATTTCCCTGCCTAAATAAAACAGAAAAAGTAATTACAAAAAAAAAAAAGAAAATTAAGGTGTAATGCAATTCCTCTATGCCAAAAGAAGCCCATACTCCACTAGATATGAGGGACAAATTTAGGGAACACTCTCTTTAGTAAGTGCAAAATTATTATGTGGCAGCAGTGAAAGACATTAGTTTTGGGACTGATATTTATAGCTTATCTGACCCAAAAGTTGGTAAAAATATAGGCTTTTAGAATTTTCATACAGGATGACAAAAGGGCCAAAGGGGAAGCTTTAAACATGAAAAGACAGGCTTTGGGGGATTGTTCGGGAAGCTGTGAACAGTAGCGATAAACAGTAAATATGGGTTGGGTTAGTGTTTTTATTTCATATATATATATATATATATATCATGTGCTTGAATAGCTGAAGTAACAAAGATGTAAGGTCATAAATTAAAGCAATGGTAGATCAGATGTGGTTTTTGGTATTAAAGAAAGGACAAGTACATGTGTTCAATTTAACCACATAATTCAGAAGAAAGCTTCAAAAAATCTGAAATAATTTAGAAACATTACATCTTTTCATATGGAAAAGAAAATCGTGTATCTAAAGAATTTGGATTAATCACACTAACAATAAAGGAGATGTCTAGATGGATAATAGTAAGATAATTCAATTTACTGTCAAGACTAGATAGTAACTCCCTCGTCTCGTCATTTCCAGTAGTAACGATGTAGCTACTACATAACCAAGCAACAAGAATTTCTGTCTTTTAGATGTCCATAGAACAATGTGACTAACAATGAACCAATGTGAATTTCAAAACCTCATCACTAAACTTCCCAAACCAATCAGAGATTGCTTAAGACCATAAATCGCTTTCCAGAGTCAACATACATGAATAGTCTCCCCCTGAGCAACAAACCCCGGTGGCCGCTTCATGTAAACTTCCTCATGGAGATTGGTGTGAAGACTACCGGTAAGCTTGCAATGGCAATGAAGTGTGACGAGTCAAAGGATTTTGGGTTAGAATCAGGTGATGATCGAAGTCTACAATCACGATGAAAGTTTCAGAAGTCAATGGAGGGTTTCGAACATTTTTGAAGATGGTGGGTTGATAATTTTAGTCTGCTACAATGGTGGGTCTGGTGTTTTCAAAAATTTCAGGAGTCCATCGTGTGTTGAGATGCGGATATCGACGGTGAATTGGTGATGGTGGCATCAAAGATGGCTTTGGTATGCCGATCAACAATAACGGCCAGTGTGAGGTTCATCACTGCTCAACAGAACTCAAGAAAAGAGAAAAATAAAAGTTACATGTTAATTAACCCTAATACACATCATTTTCATCAGTACATACAGTCGGACAACTAAAATCGCAAAGACTATTGACGCAACAAAATACACATGAGAACTAGATATTGCTCTAGTAGACAGAAAAAGTCTAGATATTATTCTGTGAACTGAAAAACACCCTTAAATTCCCAAGAGAAAAGGAGAAATTCTTCTTTTTCTTCTAGGCAAGTAAGTATTTTATATAAAAAATAAAAAGAAAATACATATCTAGAGGGGCAAAGCCCAGACCATACAAAACACATGCCCCTATTAAGAAGACTACCTATAACATCAAATTCCAACTAATACCCTATAGGATAGCAAATCTATTAAGTTAAGGGTATTATTGTACTTTTAGTATTTTCTTGATCTTATTATAAATAACAAGGAATATGGTGTAAACCCTAAATTTTGTGCCCTCATTCATTGTTCTTCTCATTCTCTCTCTTTCTCCTTTTCTCTCCCACTCTTATCAATAATTCTAACATAGTATCAGAGCTCGATCCTACGTAAACTTCTTAGCAATTCTTCTTCCTTTTTTCGTTTTTTGTTTCCTCTCAATTGTCTAATTTCGAAACTGTAACAAAAAATAAATAAATAAACTTCCTTGATGATCGTCTGGGTCCCAAAACTCGATTTGTGATTTTTTTCAATTTTTTTCATAACTGTTTCATAATTTTCCCCAAATTTTCAAACTTTCGGCGCCACTAGGGTTTGTTCATACAAATCGCGATTGCACTGTTGTTTCCTTCAATTGATGGTCAGTTCCTCCTTAATGGGTGCCGACTAGGAGTTTATGAGGTTCGAATCAAACTTATTTGATGTTCGGAGTTAATTTCAAGCTCGGATTAGAATTTTTCGTCGATGTCGCGACTGTTTTCGCGTGACTTTCGCGGCTGTGTTGCCTTCCCTGCTTTGTTTCAGTTGATTTCAGATGCTTTCGATTCTGTAATGGTTCACCAACATTGATTCAAGTTCTTAGATGTTCGATTGAAGTTTCCAGCCGTATCTTAGGCTCTTTTTGTTTGGCTTTGCTGCGATTGGTATGATATTCTAGATCTTATTGATACTCTGCTGGGTCAATTCTACTTGATTTGCATTTGTTTTATGTCCATTACTCCCATCCGTTTCGGTCTGCTTGTTTTTGGGTTCCTATCGCCATGTCTAATACAGGAAAGTCTTTTGGTAGTCATGAAGACACTGAATTGACTTGTTCAGGGACTTCTACTGATAATCCGTCCCTTCATATTAGCCCTATCAAGCTTGATGGTAGCAATTATTTAATTTGGTCGCGTTCCTGCAGTTTAGCCATCGCTACTTGTGGTATATCTGGGTATATCACTGGTGAAACCAAACAGCCCACAGTCATTGGTTCTTCTCGCACACGCTAAATAGAGAAAAATGCCCTTGTTATGTCCTAGTTGTTACACTCTATGTAGCCCTTTATTAGTCGCAGTTTCTTACTTCTGGATACTACACATCAGATTTGGTCCACTGTTGCTGAAACTTATTCACCGACTGACAATGATACGCAGTTGTATGAGTTAAGGAAAAAACTCCGTGGGTTAGAACAGAGAGACCACTCATTGGCTCAGTATTACACTGAGTTGACTAGCCTGTTGGGTGAGATTGATTATCATCAGGACTTTCATGCTGTTTGTACTATTGATGCTGCTTCTTTTCAGAAGATGGTGGAGAAGGAGCGGGTATATGACTTTCTTGCCAGTCTCCATATTGACTATGATCCGATCCGTGTTCAGAGTTTGGGTTGCGATTCATTTCCCACCTTGTGACAAGCATACGCCTATGTTCAGCAAGAAAAGAGTCGTCGTCATGTCATGGTTCCTATTTTCGGTCCGAAACATTCTGTGTTAGCTGTCACATCTCTTCATCGCACCGGCCAGCCTAGTCATATTAAGTTTGGGGAGAGGAATGGCTCTGTCGCTCGTGATCAGCTGCATTGTGACTATTGTGGTAAATCTTGTCATACTATTGATCATTGTTAGAAATTACATGGTCGTCCTACTCCAGGACGCAGCAGTAGACGCGGTGGTGGGCGTAGTGAACCTATTCGCTCCCACGCTCATCTCTCTGAGCTCCCTACCAGCACATCCGATGAGACTAACCCTCTTTCTGAGGCGAAGTTGACTACTCTCAGGCGCCTGATGACTCGGATTGATATTTCTTCTTCCACTGCCTCTACTTCCTCCTCCAACTTTGCTCATTCAGGTATATCTTCTATTGCACTTAGTGCAATTGCCTCTCCTACTCTTTCGATCATTGACTCCGGTGCCACTGATCATGTGATTGACTCTTCTACTTTATTTTCTTCTTATTCCACTTGTTCTGGTAAGGATAAGGTTATAATAGCTGATGGTTCTTTATCATTTATTTCTAGCAAAGGTTCTATTCCTTGCTCTCCTCTTCTTTTCCTATCCTTTGTCCTTCATGTTCCCAATTTTTCTACTAACCTTTTATCTGTTAGTCGTCTTACCGGTACCTTAAATTGTTCTGTAACCTTTTTTTCCACTCATTGTGTTTTTCAGGAACTGGAGACGGGGAGAATGATTGGTAGTGGTAGTGCACATGGTGGCCTGTACTTACTACATGTTCCGTCCTCTGCCCATGTTCCACCTTCACCGTCTGACCATGCTCTTTATACTGATACTGGCAACCTTCATCTACAACTATTTCAGTGGCATCGCCGTTTGGGACATCCTTTTTTTGACATTTTAGAGATACTTTTTCCCTCTTTAGTTAAATATTATTCTAGGAATGATTTTTTGTGTGATACTTGTGAACTTGCAAAACATAAACGTTCTGTTTATTCTTCAGTTAATAAACGCAGTGTTTCCCCCTTCACTATTATTCATTCTGATGTGTAGGGTCCCTCACCTATTACTTCTATTTCTGGTTATCGGTGGTTTGTGACGTTTATTGAATGTCATTCTCGTGTTACTTGGGTTTATTTGCTTCGGACTAAAAATGAAGTATTTTCCTGTTTTTAAAATTTTTACCGCATAGTCCGCAATCCATTTGATGCCAACATCAAGATTTTCCGGACTGATAATGGGATTTTCTTAATGGTGGTTTTCGTGCCTATCTTGCAGCTCATGGTATTCTTTTCAGACCAGTTGTGTACGCACTCCTGAACAAAATAGCATTGCTGAATGAAAAAATCGTCATCTTCTTGAGCTTGCTCGTTCCCTTCTTATTTCTATGCATGTTCCTAAGTCTTTTTGAAGTGAGGCAGTTCTTACTGCGGCTTATCTTATCAATCATTTGCCTTCTACTGTTCTTCAGTTCAAAACACCTTTGGAGCTTCTTCCCGGGTCTTCTCCTGTCTCCTCTCTTCCACCCCGCATTTTTTGTTGCACTTGCTTTGTTCATGCACCAAAGCACCCCGGTGGTAAATTGGACTCTAAGACCATCAAATGTGTTTTCATTGACTATTCTACTATCAAAAAGGGATATAAATGCTATGATCCGGTCACCCACAAAAATTTTGTCAGTATGGATGTTACTTTTTGGGAGTCCGTGCCTTTTTTTCACTCTCCTCTGCCATCTCTTCAGAGGGAGATCTCTAGCCTAGAAGAGAAGTTACCATTAGATACACAGACTCAAGAGTCTCAAGGTTTGGTGTTCCCGAATCTTACTTCACCAATTCTTACTCCTGGTGAAGGAGAGACAGAACCCGGTAAGGATGGAACTGAACAGGATGTTAGTGGACGCTTAGACAGAAAGGATCTGCATACCTATACTCAACGCTCGAAAAATCAAACACCTCGTGTGCCACTATCATCTTGCCATCCATTACCTCCATCCTCCAGTTCAAATTCTCATACTGAATCACCAGGTAATGAGTCATCAGTTGTTGATCTTAATACTTCTAATTTACATATTGCTCTTCGCAAAGGCGTTAGGACATGTACTCAACACCCAATTTCTCATTTTATCTCATATAATTCTTTATCAGCCCCATATCGTGTTTTTTTCTCCTCCTTGTCCTCTATATTGATTCTACAAGGTTAGAAAGAAACCATTGAGGATCCTAAGTGGAAGAAGGCTATGATTGAGGAGACAACAGCTTTGAAAAAGAACGGTACTTGGGAGTTAGTCTCTCTTGCAAAAGAGAAGGCAGTTGGGTGTAAATAGGTTTTTACAGTAAAGCACAAGACAAATAGATCAGTTAAGAGATTCAAAGCAAGGCTAGTTGCTAAAGGCTTTACCCAAACTTATGGTATTGACTATCAGGAGACTTTTGCTCCAATAGCCAAAATGAACTCAGTTCGAGTACTCTTATCTTGTGCCGCTAATATGGGTTAGCCTCTCTAGCAGTTGGATGTGAAGAATGCATTTTTCATGGAGATCTAGAAGAAGTATATATGGATGTTCTCATCTCGTGAAACTGAAGGGAATGTGTGCAAATTGAAGAAGGCCTTATATGGACTAAAACAGTCTCCTCGAGCGTGGTTTGACCGTTTCTTCAAGGCCATGCTAAGATTTGAGTACCGACAGAGTCAAGTAGACCATACTATGTTTATCAAGCAAGGCAATAATAAGATCACTGTTCTCATTGTCTATGTTGATGATATAGTTGTGACAGGTAATGATTCTGAAGAGGTATCTCGTCTTAAGGCAAACTTAGCAAAAGAATTTGAGATGAAAGATCTGGAGGCACTAAGATATTTTCTTAGAATTGAGGTGGCTAGATCAGATAATGGGACCTTCATTTCCCAAAGAAAGTATATTCTTGACCTTCTAGATGAAGCTGGTATAATAGGTTGTCGACCTGCAGATTCACCTATTAAGGCTAATCATCGTCTCTATAGTGGTGATGGAGAACCTGTCGACAAGAGCCAATTTCAGCGGCTTGTGGGAAGATTAATATACCTGTCTCACACCAGACCTAATATTGCATATGCTGTGGGAGTTGTCAGTCAGTTCATGCATGATCCTCGTAGTGTACATCTTGACGCTGCTTATCGCATTCTGCGATATCTTAAGTCTGTCCCTGGCAAAGGGCTCTTATTCTCTCATCACGGCCATTTGGCATTAGAAGCTTTCACATATGCAAATTTGACTGATTCAGTTGATGACAGATGATCTACATCTGGGTATTGCACATTTGTAGGGGATAACCTGGTTACTTGGAGCAGTAAAAAGCAAACAGTGGTAACTCGATCAAATGCAGAAGCTGAGTATAGGGCTATGGCACATGGCATCTGTGAACTCATTTGGCTCAAAGTCCTATTAAAAGATTTAGGTATTGAGTATGACAAACCTATGAAGTTGTACTGTGACAATAAAGTTGCCATTAATATTGCTCATAACCCTGTCCAGCATGACAGAACAAAGCATATAGAGATTGATCGACACTTCATCAAGGAAAAAGTGGGTCTGGGATTAATATGTATGCCCTTTGTGAAATCTGCATATCAATTAGCAGATATTTTTACTAAATGGTTTGGTAGTAAAATGTTTCAACCCATTGTATGCAAGTTGGGCATGAGAAATATCTATGCATCAACTTGAGGAGGAGTGTTAAGTTAAGGGTATTATTATACTTTTAATATTTTCTTGATCTTATTATAAATAACAAAGAATATGGTGTAAACCCTAAGTTTTGTGCTCTCATTCATTGTTCTTCTCATTCTCTCTCTTCTTTTTCTCTCCCACTCTTTTCAATAATTCTAACAAAACTCAATGAAACAAAAGCAATGCCTTACACAACCCGCAAAGCTAGGTAAAACAAAAACTTTCATTCATGCCCCCACATTGATAGGTATCAAAACAAAACAAAACATAATAGACGAATATTAGTCACATCTCCCAACATCCACGTTACCTAAGCGAAAACAATAATGTAATGGAAAAGGCAACTTGAACTTATAGAGAAAATCAATACAAATAAGGCCTTGCATAAAGGAGACCACAAAATATATAGAAAAGGAATCAGAAAAGGGTTACTTCCTGAGTCTTTCTCAATCTTTCCAACCATAATGACCAAAATGCTTCATGCTAGAAAAATACAACAGAAGCCCCGTCCCTAAAGCATAAAAGGATCCCTTCCCAAGTCTCCCAATGTCAGAACCCCTTGATTAACAAAATGAGGATCCCAGCACATGCCATCCAAGACAGACCAAACAGCATTCAAGCCACAAGAGGCTTCATAAATTAAGGCAGAGGATTGAGCATCAAAACAAAATCCAAACACTCAGCAACAGAAAACTAAGCACCAGCCGCAATGTCCTCCAGCTCCAAAAAGCTCACAACACCAGCGGACCAGCGACCCAGGGAACAGTAGCCAGAACCAACGGATCAGCAAAGCATCAGCAGCCCAGTGTGCAGTAGTCAGCGCCAGCTACATGAGCAAACCAGCAACACAACCAGCACTAGGACTTCAAGTATTTCATCACACAACACAGTCATAGCATCCACCATCAGGTTTCTCATCGCAGACAACAAACACAACCATAAATATGGATCACCCAATATTACACACAATACACTGCCAAGTGCCAACTAAAGATTGCAGATATCTAATAAAGTTAGGTCACATATGGATCCCAACAACAAAAATTCGATACCCAAGAAACATCAATAACATAAATGAGAAACAACCTATACTCATCAAAATTTCATACATCCAAACATTGAAACCGAAGTCAAACCTCAAAAATATTGTCTGGAAGAATCCCTCTCCTTAAACCCATCCCTAAAACTAGCTCTAAGAATATTCTCCAAGGAAATGATCCTATTTCAAAATTTTGATTCATCCAATGGCAGAACCAAGATTTTCCCATTGAAGGGGCCAATACCCATGAAAAACACACAAATATAT
>JAOTRH010000027.1:9256857-9287736 GCA_034768845.1 Heliamphora exappendiculata
AAGTAGGCTTTCTTTTAATATAGCATTTTTCTCTTTTATGCATTTCTTATTTTATATTTTTTATTTCTTTATTAATTAATTACGTTGAAATTAACCTAGTTAATTTTATTAATAAAATACAAGTTTTAATTTTTTTATTTGAAAGCATGTTTAAGATAGTTTGATTTTTTTTTCTTTTATAGAAAATCCATGTTTAAGTAGTTTTGGTAGCTCATAACATGTTTTATTATTTTGCATATTATGATAGTTTAAGTCATTTTTAACAATATTACATGTAGGTATGCTTCATGTATCCTTTAGATAGAAATTGCATGTTATAGGATTTATGATTTTTTTTTTACACTTATTTGTTTTGGAATGTTATGTACATATTTTATGTATTTTCTATACTTGATTTTGAATGTTCTCTTCACCCACATTTTTTTTATTTGCATGCATTTGAGAAATCATATTAAAGAACCAATGATTATTAGTAGAGGTCAACCTTACGGTTGGGCGAACATGATGCCTAACACCTTTCCCGATTTGTACCTTAGCCCCCGAACCTTTTTTCTCTGGTTAACGTTTTCAAGATCAGTATCCAATTTTGTTTTTCTTAATTTTTCTCAAAAATTAAGTAGCGACTCTATTTTCAACAAAAGGGGTTTTTAAAATTTAATTTTCAAGGTGTTTAAAATATTTTTAAAAACATCTTTGAATTTTCTCATTTTTAACTCCCAAATTTCAAAGCAACAGCAACTCATGCCAAATAAACGTCATCCCGGTACATCTAAATAATCTTCTAAAAATCGAATTGTAGCATCAACTACAAAATCTTTTCGCAAATATACATTATACATGTATATAGATCAATCCATTAACAGGGAGATCAACAAATATTTCAAAATATTTTTCTCCATTTTCAACAAAACGTTTCAAAACCTGAGACTCAACCCCGAAGACGAGCTCCAAACCTCCAAAACACCAAGTGTTGAGATTTCTATCAAAACCATCGTTTTTCAACAAAAACCACCGTTTTCAAGAAAACTCTTTGAAAACCATCCAACCACATGTCATATAATGTAATAAATCAAGAAAAGCAAAAAATATGCTTTTCATCCGAAAAACTAAGATTTAAACATATATATGACATTTCATGCATTTTTTACCAAGGCAGAAACATTTATGTTCAAGGCAGAAATATTTATGTTCTCAAAAATCAAGTCTTTTTAGGTTCAAGTCTCCTACTTATAATATGTCAAAATTTTGTTCTATTTCTTTGCATACTTGTATTTTTTACATGAATATCAAGATTCCAGCACACTTAGAAACCACCAAACTCAAAAATAACAACGCACAACATCTCATATCATCCGTAAACACAACAGGCCCTAATTCTCAACTACAACGCTTTTTCAATTTATTTTTGGTTCTCGATTCTTAAAGTATTTTGAGAGATAAATTGAGGAATATTTTGAGTGATATTAGACATAAGATTTAGAGATTTTACTTACTTGTTCAAAAAATCAAATGAGAGTGGATGATGAATTAAGACTTAGTTTTAAAAAAAAATCCCTTAATTCCTTCTTTTTCCTCATTTTTTCTCTTTTTTCTCTCTCAAACTCATATGAACACTAAAGAACAATGGAGGTTTGGTTTCTCCCCTCTCTTTGGCCGAAAATATGAAGTGAAGAAGAGGGTGTTTGGCTTGGTTTATATAGGGAAGGGTTATGGAACAAAAGGGGGACAAAAAGATACCTTTAAAGACTTTTTTTTTTTTAATTAATGTAATTTGAAGAGATTTGACTTGGTGCAACTTTTGAGACTTACACATCAGATATGAGGAAGATAAATACAGTTAGGGTCAGTTTAGAGGACAAAAATCTAATCTCCCATCAATCGATGGCTTTTTATTTATTTACGTACCCTTATTATGCAAGAAGATATATTAAAAGTTAATTTGACATATCTTTTTGTGTCTTTTCCTACTAAAACCTATTATTTTAGTATATTTATGATAAATTTAGTATTTTTATAAATTATCACAGTTTTCATAGCAATTAATTAAATAGATATAGTCTTTTAAGTCAAATTAAGCTATTTTGACAATATACAACTAGATCGATATATGTTTTTAGGAGAATCTTTTGACGTGATTTTGACAAAACTGGGTACCAAACATTGCAACTACAACGAAGCACTCTAAGATAAAGATGCAAATCTTTGACAAATGACTATTAATCCAAAGATGGAGTCTATGTACTCTAATCAAGCTTAGAAACTTGTAGAACCACCCGAATGGATAAAATCGATCAGATGCAAGTTGATCTATAAGAAAAAGAAAGACGCAGACGAGAAGGTGAAAACCTTCAAAGTTAGGCTTCTTGTAAAAAGGTTTACTCAGAAACAATTGATCGATTATAATGAAACTTTTTCTTCGGTAGCCATACTTAAGTCTATACGGATTCTCTTATCCATTGTGGTTTATTTGATTATGAAATTTGGCAAATGGACATCAAAACAGCTTTTCTTAACGGAACTCTTGACGAGTGAATCTATATGGTACAACCATATGGATTTATAGCAAAGGCCAAGAGCACATGTGCAAGCTGAAGAGATCCATTTATGGACTTAAACAAGCATCTAGGTTTTAAAATACTCGGTTTGATCAGGTCATTGAGTCTTATGATTTTGATCAAAGTCTTGACGAGTCCTGTGTGTACAAGAAGTGTAACACCGCAACCCTTCTCATGGCAACGTTATTGTCCGCTTTGAACAAAAGTGCTCACGATTTTGTTCTTCCCAGGGAATCACCCATTCTTGTATTGTTCCCGCTCAAACACGCTTAATTACAGAGTTCTGCTAAAGTCTCTACCACTTGAAAAAAAGCCTCGTTGCTTTATAAGGGTCTAAGATTTTTCTTTTATACCCCAGGAACTCTCTTTTTCTTTTCGATGTGGGATACCAGGATATCACAAGAAGCGTGATGGAAGCGTGGATGATATCTTACTCATCGAAAATGATGTAAGGTGTTATCTTTAGTGAAGGTATAGTTATTCGACCAGTTCAAAATGAAAGACTTTAGAGAAGCCAATCACATCCTCAAGATCAAGCTTATGTGAGATTGAAAACAAAGGATGTTGGACCTATCACAACCTACTTATATCGATACAGTCCTTACTCGTTTTAATATGTAAGATTCTAAGAAAGGATTTCTCCCTTTTAGGCATGGAATCACTCTATCTATGGATCATTGTCCTAAAACAGCTGTTGAGATAGAAAAAATAAAGGCAGTTCCTTATATTTCGGCTGTAGGAAGTCTTGTATATGCTATGTTTTACACTAGACCCGACATCTATTTTGTCGTTAACATGATTAGCGAATATCTATCTAATTTAGGAGAGAAGCATTAGACGGCAGTAAAACATATAATCAAGTACCTAAAAATGATTAGGAATTATATGTTGGTTTACCAGACAAATGGTCTAATACCTTTGGGGTACACAAACTCGAATTTTTAGTCAAATAAAAATTTCCAAAAGTCTACCTCAGTATATGTGTTTACCTTGGGAGGTGAAGCCATAAGTTGGAGAAGTATGAAGCAGTCCTATATTACTGATTTCACTACGGAGGCCGAGTACGTAGCAACTTGTGAAACAGCCAAAGAGATCGTTTAGCTCAAGAACTTTCTACAGGATCTGGATGTGGAGCCTTAAGTATAGTCAATTATTACACTTTATTGTGATAATAGCGAAACGGTTGCCAACTTGAAGGAATCAAGAGTCTACAAGAAAAGAAATCCCATCAAACATAAATATCACCTGATACAAGAGATTGTACAGAGGAGTAACATTACTGTGACCAAGATTGTATCAACAGATAACCTTACAAATCTTTTTACAAAAAACTTATAAGCTAAGATTTTTGACAGTCATGTAGAGGCATGTGAGTCAGATGTATTGCAGTATAATTTTGAATGAAAATGAGAGATTGTCAGAGGTATATACTAAAAATCATGATTTTAATTTTAGTATTTAATTTTATTTATTAATAAAATTAATTTTTCTATTTTATGAGAATATTAATGATCCATATATGTGTTTTATTATTTAATGTTGTGTATGAATATTTTTTATTCTACATAATATATAATCTGATATATAAAGTTCGACTTACACACAAAAGACTAAATTATCGGTTCTTGTAAAATATAAATTTTTAGTTCACAATCTCATATGGAATTTGCCACACCATCAGTACGACTGTAACAGAATATTTTAGTAGATCTATCTTGATTATGGAGAACGCTAATCATTTCAATAATTATTTTGACTCATTATTTTAGTACACTTTGTGTGTATTGAACAAGACCAAATTGGGTTAATTAATTTTATAGTAACTATATAAATTAATTTACACATCATGGTTGTTATGAGTTCTTATGCTCTTAATCTCAAAATAATTATTATTCACGTATATTTAATATTCGTTTTACTTCATTAAATGGTACGATCTTTTATAGGTCTATAATCTTCATTAGTTGAATAACGATATTAATTATATAGTAACTATTAATTATTAACAGAATTTACATCTCGAGATATCGAAATTGATGATACCTCTTTGAAGAAACTTATAAGTTTTAATCGTACCAAACCTTGCAGATAAATTTTATAATCCGACAATAAAAAAAGTTAAGCAAAAGATTTTAAGAATTTTTCAAATAAGTGGATTAAATATAATTGTCAATAATTTAATTTAATCGGCGAGTATCTATAATCTTAACATTGAGAGAATAAATAAACATTTAATAACTGAATCTCGAATACTTCGATTGTGAGAATAAAGTTGAAAGTGTAATTATAATTTTTTAATTGAATAAATTATAATTTATATTTTATGAAATTACTTGTGGATTGAGGTAAGATTTCATAATTGTATTAAAAACTCATGTCTTATTTACTCCACAGTCCCTACTGTAACCTATATATATGCAGTTATAAATCTTGACGCCATAACTCTCAAATTCAGTCAATTGACAAGTAAGGCTAGGATTTTTACGTTTCTTGAAAACCTAAATTTTGTCAATAAGAGTTTTAAAGAACACAAAAAATGTAGCCCACACTACAATTGTGTTCTAACATTCGGGAATACAGCAGAAGACTTGTTTGGGAGAATTAACTTCTACTCAATTACTGCGGCAGCTTGTTGACTAAAATTTTTGGCAATAAACAAAATCAATCCAATCGATCTTCGATGGGTATAATCCAAAACAAAATTTGGGAATTATATCAGGTTTTATTTTTTATTGTTCGATATTAAAAAGTGTTAATCTAGAGTCTGTTTCAACAATATCTCGTCCAGATTATTTTTTGACTAAAATAATAGACATAATCTTAAGATCTTGCCAGTTTGCCCCAACAGAATCCATGTAAGTCAAGTCGTACTGTGTCATGATCTGTTCCTTGCATGGATTTCGTCTCACATCATGATTCGTTTACCTACAGTATGGATGGGAGCATGACGTTATGATAAACCGTCTCACGTCTTAAGTCATGAATCCGTATAGAGGTATGGATGGATCAAGGTGACGCTATAGGGACATCGTGGGATATGAGCACAATGAACAAGAAAGTCATAATACTATGGAGGTGAGTGCTCGCTGAAAAAACGTAGCAATAGTCATGGAAATGGTTCTCTAGGTGAGACCCGAAAAACAGTTCTTACACAACGATATAGTAGAAAGTTTGTGAATTCATCCTGTCGACATTAACAATTAATCATTATGTATACATACTTCTTGTTTATCTTAGTTATGTGTGACGAGAATAGGATAATACAATATTGGTTGTTCCTACTAGGCGTCACAGCTCTTTGCCTTTTATTCCATGTGAAAAAAAGATCAACGAGGAGGTCACGCCTAAGACGAAGCAAACCCTGGCTTGCCTAGTGTTGGGTAATGGGTATAACTATTTTTTGTTTGTGTTAATTTTATATATATTTATATACTTGTTATTTATACTTATAATGTGTTGCAATGTGCTAAATCTAATATATTTAATCTTTTTTTAGGATGTCATCTAAGTTGGATTCTAAATAGAAATTCAAACTTAGGGTTAGCTAATTCTAGCACTAATTAAACTTATTAAAATTAATCTTGTTACTAGTTATAGCTAATTACATGTATTTACATGCATTACACATGGAGGGAAATATATACCTAGGTGATGGCAAAAGAATTCGATAACTCTTAAGAATTTAGATTATATAAATTTTTTTCCTAACATGATGGCAAAAGAAATTGATAAAATTTATTCAATAAACCATAAGATATTTTCAAGCCGAATATGATCAAAAAAGAATTTTGAATATGATCAAAAAAGAATTTTGAAAGAATCGGCAGTAAAAATGTCTTCCTAATGTTGTTAAAAAGGAAAATCTAAGGACTACTACTTATGGCTCTTTAATTTTTCAAAATTGAGTTTTAGTAAAATGCATAACTCATGAATGCCACGCCATAGATGCCTCTTATTATTAATTTTAATTTAAATATAAAAAATAAAAAATGTATAATCGATGTCAATTAAAATTTTAGGCACTCATGACTACTAAATATTTTATTATGATGTAATGATATAACTCTTCAAAAATTCAATAGTTTTTATTCTTAAAGAATTGAAAACATTATTCACACTAAAAAATATTTTCTATCGACTATGCTATTTTCTCTCCAAATGCTTTTTCTAAATTTTGTAAAAAGCTTGTTAGAAGATAATTTTACAATTCACATGCCCATATAAAAAAATTTAAAATATGACAAGTGGCTCTTTAAGAGTAGCATTGCAGTTAATGAAAGCTATTCGAAGAAATTTTGGCATCTTAAGAATGATTCTTGGTTAACGAGGTTATGAGAAATTATTATTAATCATAATTAGTTATTTATAAAAATATTTCTATAAATAGGAGCAATGTATATGCTTTAGAAAGCTCTATCTCTCCATTCCATCAATCTGACAATAGATTATATCTAAGATTAGAAATAGTGTAACTTAAATCCTAAAAGTAACGTAATGTAAATTGTTCTTCAAATATCTTCAAGAAAGAATATTCAATATTTACCGAATAACCGTAAGTGAATGGTAATATTTATTACTTGTATCTTTATTTTTATCACCATAAAGATTAATAAAATTTTTTTTTATTTGTCCTCAATCTTTACTTCTTGTCTCAATTTCTTTGTTTGCAAATCCATTTTCATATTTGATGAGCTCTTGAAATAAGGTGAGATAAGGCATTAAACATTATTAAATAGTTACTTCCATTTGTTAGGACCATTTTATAATTATCTATACTAGTTTGGTGTAGAAGTTTAAGTTAAACCTCATTACTTTCTCGTAATAATATTCTCTCTCTCTCTCTCTCTCTCTCTCTCTCTCTCTCTCTCTCTTCTCCTTTAACTCTAAATCACTACTTTACAATTCAACTTAGTATCCAGAGCATTCTCATCTAACTCTAGAACATGCCGAGAACATTTAAAACTTAATTCCAAGCAAACAAGAAGGACTGACGTCAGCCTCCATATGATAACGTCATCATCTGTATAAACCGACACCGTCGTCATCTACTCTGATCAACTCGTCGACATTCTCTAAGATTTATGGTGATTTTTGTAAAATTTTCTAAATCTATATGATGGATCATTCAATTTACTGAATGTTTTCAAATTTTTCAAAACCTTAGAATCGCGATCTATCGGTTTAAGCTCCAAATCTCTTTTTCGATTGTTGAGATCACTTCAAAGGATATCGAAATCATCTCTACAAGGCTCCTTGGACATCATTTGGCTGATGAACTACATTGAAGAGGATTGGAGCATCAACAGTGTCGTGGCGACAAACCCTAGGACTGACTTGCCTTTTTGTCGCTGACTTCCATTTTTTCGCATCTAATTTGGTCTTGTTTGGTTATATTTAGATTTGGCCTCTTTTCTCTAACATGATTTAATATTACTAAAGTAAAGACTTCTTTTGGTTCTCATGATACTCTCCATATTCAGCTTAGCAAGATTGTTCAAATATTGTATGATATTCTATCTCCCTCTTATACTACTATTTTAGCTAATTTAGGCAATATTGCATTTGCAATTCTTATCTCTCCATCTTAGATTATCGATTCAAGGGCTAGTTCTCATATGTTTAGTAACTAGTAATTCATCTCTTTTTTTTAATTCAACTCTTATTAAGTATCATATTGTCTTAACTAATGACACATCTCGACCAAGGTATCCTTCATCCATTTCTTTCTTTTGTCTTACTTTCTAGTCTCCATATTCCTGATTTTCCTTTTAACTTGCTTTCTGTTATTTAATTCACGAAATCTCTACATTGTTCCGTAACTTTTTTTCATACTTCTTATTTCTTTTCGGACCTCAAAACCGAGAAGGTAATTACTTCAAGGCATGAGAAGAACAGGCCCTATTGTCTTGACATTAATTATGGTTATCCTTCCCATACTCCATCAGTATTGGTGCTACAATTTTACCTCTTTAATGGTATTTTTGCTTAGATAATTCTTCCGTGGCTAAGCTTAATTTGATCATTCCTAACTTACCTCATGTGTCCAGGTTTGAGTGTGAAGCGTGTCAATTATGCAAACATCACAGTAGTTCATTTCCCAGTCATAATCATCCTCAGCATTAAGAGTTTTTTGATGTTGTCCATATGGACATCTGGGATCCTTATCGAAATTCAAGTAATAATAAAAATTCTTATTTTGTTATCTTTGCTGATGACTACTCTTGTAGGACTAGTCTTTTTTTGTTGAAACACCGATCTGAATTACAATATGTTCTCTCTACTTTCTATAATGAAATATCTACTCAATTTGGCAAGTGCATCAAAGTTATTTGATCTTATAATGCGTTAGAATATATGTAGTCTGCTATTAATTCTCTTTGTGTCAATCGTATCTTATTGTTTCGTGCACACATCTCAAAACACTTTTGGTGTGACATTATCCTCCCTACTTGTTATCTAATTAATCGCATGTCTTTCGTTATTTTTGATCGCTAGTCTCCATTTTCATTGTTATATCCTAACTCTCCACCTTTCTCCATCACTTCTCGTGCTTTTTGTTGTACTACATTTGTGTATGTTCTTGATCCAGGTAATGATAAGTTATCTCCTCGAGCACATAAGTGTGTTTTTCTTGGATACTCTCATACTCAAAAAGGATATCAGTGTTATAACCCAAAGTCTCGACGATACTTTATGAGTGTTGGCGTGACCCTCTTTGAGTTCACTCCCTTTTTCACTTCCTCAGTTAACTAACTTTCTTCTAATCTGATCTGTTGTCGTGAAGGTGAGTCTTTCTCTTCTCCCACTCTTTCTCTACCTCTCCTTATGTCACACTCTTCCCCCTCTAACCCACTTTTGTAGGTTTATCAGCAATCTCAACATAATCCTATCGTCTCGTATGACCCACGAGACCCGAATTCTTCTCCAATAGAAGTTCATATCTCCTCCACTTCTAGTTTTGAATCTTTTGATGACTTACTGATTGCTTTGCGTCGAGATAAACGTACAAGCACCCAATATTCTATTGCTCGCTTTGTGTCTTCTAAGCGTTTGCCATCCTATCTTCATTCCTTTACTTCTACTTTATCATCCATTTCTATTTCTACTTCTTACAAATAGACTGTGTCCATGTCTAGCTGAAAACATGGTATGGATGACGAAATACGTGCCTTTTATAAGAATTAAACTTGGAAGCTTATCACTCTTCTACCTGAGAAACAAAAGGTGGGATGTCGTTGGGTCTATACAGTAAAATACCTTCCGAATAGTTTTGTTGAGCGTCTTCAGGCGCGCCTAGTTGCCAAAGACTATACTCAAGCCTATGGCATTGATTACTTGGAGACCTTTTTTCTAATACTAAAGCAGAGTATAATGCTATATCTCATATTACATATGAAATGTTGTAGGTTCACTCTCTTCTCTAGGACTTTGACATCACGCCTTTTCGTCTTATGGAGATGTTTTGTGATAATCAAACAACCATATTTACTGTTAATAATCTTATCTTCCATTAGCACACTAAGCATGTTGAAGTTGACAACCACTTTATTTGAAACTTACTGATAACGAAATAAATTTTCACTCCATACATTTGCTCAGAAAATCAATTATGTGATATTTTTACCGAAGCATTAGCTACTTCTAGTTTGTAATGACTTCATTCCAAGCTTTCGATCTCCATGCTCCAACTTGAAGAGAAATGTTAGATAATTATTTATATTTGTTATGCTCATTTTATAATTAGCTTGGCGCCTTTTATATAAATACCGGTATAGTGTATAAATTTAAGTTCAGCCTTATTATTTTCTCATAATAATATTTTTATTTCTTTCTCTCTTTTTTTTTCTATTCTCCTTTAACTCTAAATTACTACTTTACAATTCAACTAATATAAACACAATCGATTGATATAGCTTTCTAACCATCTCGATAAAAGAACTTTTATTTAGTTAACAAGACTCGTAAACCAAAATCCTAATTTAGTTTTCCACAATTTGCTATCTTCCTCCATTTATCATGTCTTCAAGATTTTCTTTTCGTATATTCTTCACAACTAATGGTGAATGATAACTTTTTTTTGGAGTGCTGGCAACATAGAGCCATTCGACTCTACCATTTGAATCTTGAAATTCTATTTGCATGTTCATTTGCACTTATCGATATTGTTTAAGAGTTTTCTTTCTTTTTTTTTTGGTAATTAAAATTTGTAAAAAAGAAAATAGTAACTAACTTATCCTAAAACAAAGAAACAGCCTAATAACTACAACCAGAGGCAACACAACCAAGGGGCATAGATCCCCAAACCATAACCAGCTGATAATGGCAAAAGCACCAACCACTTGTTTAAGAGATTATCAGGGAACAAATTCAACATTAAATTAAAGTATTAAACTAGTCAAAATAGGAATAATAATCAATCATAAGTGAACCAACCATGGACACACAATATTAACATCAAAACTCTCAAGACGGAGAAAAAATCACGAGTAAACACTATAAGATAAGATGGTTACAAGGATCTTACAAACATATGTTGAATGCACAATTTAAGGATGTAAGCAACTCTTTCATACACCAAACCCGTGCTTAAAATACCGTCAAAATCCACCACCGTCTTCTACTCCTTGAAATGCACCGAAAAAATACCATGAATAAAACTTGATAATGAAGAACAGAACCTTGATGATTGCTAACTAACCTTCGCTGATCTATGGTCTTCTCATGAATCATCAAGCAAAAGAACTGTCTCTTGAAGGTTCTAGAGAGCTTTGGTCTATTAAAGAGAGTTCATCCAAGTCCAAGTTATTGTGGCTGCAAAAGCCCTAAAACTTGATATAAAGATGTTTGCCTAAAGACCGATTGATCAGTCTATTTACCAATTGATCGGTCATCAATCGCAATCAAACTGCCCATCAATTAGTCTTGGACACTGTAGCGTTTTGTCGCAATAACTTTCAGATCTCTTGCCAATTGCCTCGAATGATTTCTAGGCTTAGATCGATAACTAAGGGGTTTCAATAGGTGATAACATACATGGAATGAAGTTGTAATACATGTAAATGCAAATAAAAAATTACAACTTGAATTATTGACTTTTAACCTAGGATTTAAATTATAACAAATCCTCCAAAAATGAATTTTTTGTTTTTTTCTAATTAATATCAAATGTATGTGGAATAATTAATTTTTTTATTAAATTCGCAAAGAGGGCCAATTTATATAGTTTTAAGATACTTAATAACAAATATTAATATAGTAACGGATTTTGTTTTTAAATTGTTGTGCAATTGCTCCCACTTGTCTCCCCTAGATCCATCCTTATGATGAGAGGGAAAGGAAGAAGGGGGACGGAGATGAATCCTTCCTCTTTCATTACAGTTTACACAACAAAAATAAAGTGAAAGGAGGTGCAAGAGCTAAATGTGAAGGGGTATTCTTGATATTAGTAATTTTGGCAGGGATGAAAAATGTTAAAATTATAGGTCCTTTCTCCACTCCCGACCCCTGTGTACACTTCCCCTTCTATTTATTCCTATTAATCCTTTCCTTCTGAATCGTGCAGTTTTCCCAGGAACCACTCGATCCAAACAGTGTAAATTTAGTGGCCAAAGAAACTTCAAGTTTGCATTGACATGTGAAAAACTCAAACACTTGTTTTGCTCAAACCGTGTTAATGTGCTAGACTGCTTAGATGTTTCAAGGAGAGAGAGAGAGAGAGAGGAAATATTCAACTGCAATTTGGCTTCTACGAGAAGATGGATCACACACAAATCAGTTTCAGGATATAAGGTCTGGTTTTACGAGGTTATGCGAAAAATTGAGTTACCTGAATTTGAAAACCTCTCTAATATGCCAAGATATCAGATGCATATCCAAGTAAGGTGTGCTTTCCAAACTTTTTTGGAGCCCCAAACATCGTTTTCATTCTACATCAGCTGCACTAGATTTGGAGCAGGTACGTATCCAACAAGCAGGACAGCCTGGATTCTTGGAATTCCAAACAGACAACTCATAACATGGAGGAACTTCATTTTCCTCTCGTGATTGAAATCTACGAAATAGGCTATAGATGTTTTCTGATATATATAAAAAAAACGTCAGAATTAACATTTGAAAAAATAATGAAATCGGCAAATGAATAGATCAAAAAAATCCAACCTTCATTACATATTGATAACTGAAAACATATGGACGCTGAATCAGCCTTATTAATACAATGCTCATTATAAATAAACAGTTTTTACTTTTTATGCTTTTCAAATTTCTGCCAGCACTAAATATGCAACCTGCCATTTGAGATATTCCTTGAAAGACAGAATTCCACCTGTTTTTCTTTGCTTTTTTGAAACCTCAGAAAGCTTCATTTGAACATTTAAAAAAATTTATAAAAAAAATCTGGAATAGAAAAGACTGAAGAAAAATTCAAGATTATTACTGTCAAATAGAATGTTGGCAGGGAAACAGAAACATAAACAAAATTGCTAAATCCCTGTTGATTTTTACTAAATCCACAACTATTTCTCATTGTGGGAGTCATCATTGAGAGAGAAAGCTCTACACAAAGCTATCATTGCTTAGAATACAAACAGAAAACAGTAATTTCCAACAAGTTGATTGTATATGCCTACATCGTAGGTCAGCTTAAGCTTTCAACAATATTAGCCCTTGCATCTTACTTTCATAACTGATCATACTTGGGTATGTTTTCAAGACTAAATAAGAAGGAAGATAGAATCAAGAGGGTGGACAAATGCACAAAGAACATAGGTTTGAAACCCTACTTTCACAATTCAAAAGGACTGTCAAACCAATAAGTATGAAAGATCAAGAAAAATATAAAAAGATGAAAATGCAAGCACAAAAGCATGCTGACATGTACACAATACTGACTTCCAAGGAAACACATGCTGGTTGAAGTTAGACAAGTAATACTCACACCATAGCACATTAAAGAGTCCCCGAAAATTTACCCCATGTGGATCATCAGTGCCTATTTTCCTTGGGCACATTTTATGCACACCCAGGCAGGAAAATGCACACACTCATATCCTTCCTCAAAACTTCGCCCTGCATGCATAATCTGCAACTAACTTGTAGTGGCTAAATGCATAATTGGTTAGGAAGATCTATTTCTCGACACAATCTTAGCACCATCCCATTTTCAACCTATATACCCTAACCACCGAACTACATAACAAGAGCCTTCTTGCCATAGTATCAAACCATGGCATCCAAAATAAGAGAAACTAATAGCTCCAACTACACAATACACTTCAATAATGCAGCATAACAAAGGAAGGAATTTCGACAGCAGCTCATTACTGCTAATTTCAGCTTACTCCATGAAAAAGGGTGCCGAAGACACAATAGGAAGTTCAAAAATTTAACCATTCAAAGGTTCAAAAATGCATTCAACAAGTTAACCAGCTTGGCAATTATTATTGTAAAAATACCCAAGGAATGTAGTCCCTAAAAGAGTGATAAGACTTTGAACAGAATACCTAAGGCTGGTGTAGTATTCACATGAGATGTCAAGTTTGAAACTATACCTTCTGTCAAATGACTTTAGGACTGAGGTAAAACTTTCTAATAAGTATTATTGTGAAAATAAACCACGAATGTAGTCCCTAAAAGAGTCATGAGAATTTGAACAGAACACCTAAGGGATTAGTATTCACTTGAGATGTCAAGTTGAAACTATACCTTCTGTCAAATGATTTTAGGACTGAGGTAAAATTTTGGATCTCTCAAAAACCTTGTAATCGTCTCTGCTTTGTCAGCTGAAAGATCTGTATTTTCCAAGATAAATTCCTTGGATGCTTTAGCTATTGCTTCAATTGAACCGATGGCTTGATTAAGCTGAAAAAGAAAGAAATGAAAGAAGTTGGTCCCCTTCTTTCTATAAGAGCACATATAGATCAAATTTTAAGGGCACCTTGGCTAACTGAAATTTTAAATTTCATTCAGGTGGTACAACGTTGTGTTGTATTTCCCAAATAAAGGCGTAGGAAAAAAGTGGGTGCCGTCGCCACATAACCCAAGGTTCCTCGTGTAATAATGTTGAGTGAAGGAAATTACTTACATGTGAGAAATAAGCCAAGCACCATGAAAAGAAGACAGTATTTTAAATAAAAAAAAAACTAAGAAATCTAAAAATCTAAAAATGGGTGCTGCTTTTCTTTGAGGGGAGGGAGCAATTACTATAAAATAACTAATTATCTTCCAAAAAGAAAATATCAGAAGATCTTGACAAATGCACAATGAACTTATTATTTGTTTCCATCCCAAGCAGCCATAAAAGAAAGAAAGTTCTCTCTAACCTCTCTTTCTCTTTCTAGACTCTGGCTCGAAACTAGTCTTGAACATTGCACACCCAAAGATTAGAATGTTTACCACATACATACTTTCTCTAATGGAATTCATGTCTAAGATGAACATAAAACCAGCTTACCAGATTTAAAAATTAAAGCAGAGGGTAAAGTCAGCTATGCATCAGCCAAGTCTTTGAGGATGTAGATGTTACATGGTCACGGGTAGAACTCAATCCCAAAAGCTAGTTATTGAGGAAAGAGGGCCCTCACGCTTATATATTGTATATTACTTTTGTACTCGGGTAATGTGGAACCAAAGAAACAATGAAGGTTATGAGTGGGGATGCAGCCAGGAGGATTTTCAAAGGAGCATGGAAAATGATGCACTGGGACGCAGGCTAGCAAGGCAAATCACCGAATAAAGCAGAAGGATTTGACGGGCATAATTATGCAGAGATCATGGCCTAGGTTCTGAAGACTCGGGAAGCAAATAAAGAAGCTGAATCTTAAGTCTTAATGCAATCGATGCAAAAAAGCCCTAAATGTTAAATTGGGGCATGTTGGGGAGTTGTTCAACAAAGATTGTCATAATTGGTTGGGTAGATGAAAATTCTAAATGCCTTGGTGGAGGGACAAGCCTAAATACTGGTGAGCAACGATCAGGAGGGGCAGAGTCAGCATTGAAGGTGAAAATGGAACTTTGATAATCCATGTTGCTTTCCTTGTACTTTGGAAAGAAAGTAAAAAGTAGGATGCATGTAATGATTGTAATTTTCTTTTAGTTACTCGTTTCTAAATTAAAGTAATTTTATATCTTTTTTTAGGTGTCTTTGGACATCATGAGAAAAAATAATTAAAAATAATAATAATAATAATAATGATATTTTGTTTGCACTTTTTCTTATGACATAAATATATAATAAAAATAAATCAATACTATAATAATAATTCTATTAAAGTTAAATATAAAGTACAAAAAAAATGGCAGTAGAAAAATAAGTCTCTTTGTGCATCGATTGGACGGCAAACGAAGACCGTTCGCCACAAAATTTTAGGCGAGTTTTGTCGACACATAGTTCTTAATATTCATCGGTAGCGATCGTTAACCGGTTAGATCTAAACTGTGTTTGGTTTATTAAGTAACTTTTTAGGATTAAAAATAGTTTATTTCTATTTTTTTTTTTATGCATAAAATTTAATTTTAAGTTTATTTTAATTAAATAATAATCTTAAACATTGATATAGAATGGGTGTTAAAAAGTAAGTTTAAGTAATTATTGTGATAAATTTTAATTAAATATTTTCTCTTAAAATAATGATATAGAATGAAAAAAGAAAAAGAACACACGCACAGCCCCTAGCCCCTCTCCCCTTTTCCTTTTATTTTCTTACTTTCCCCCCCTTCCCCGTTCAGCACATGCACCCCTCCCTTTTTCTTTTCCTTTGTTTTTTCTTTTCCCCTAGTCAGCGCCTCACTGCCCCATTTCTTTTTCTTTTTTCCCCCCTTCCCAGCCCTAACCCACCGCCCCCCCAAACCCTGTTCCTGCATCCCTGATTGCGCCCCATTTCCCTTCTTTCCGTTTTTTTCTTCCTTCTTCCTCCAACAGCCACCATCCCCTACGGTATTTCTTCTTCTCTCTTCTTCGATGGGAGTGCATGGAAATCTTTATTTATTTATTTTTATTATTTTTTGCCTAAAATTATTGTAAGAAATCTTAAATTTTCATGGTAAGCTCTTGTTTGTAGGTGTTTGAGAGTGATTAAATCACTTTATTGGAATTTTAGGGCTCCTACACCATCTTTCACCATTGTTGAACCTTTAAGTTTTTTTAGGATTTTCTAATTCCTCTCTTACAAGTCATCAAAAGTAGGGATTTTTTTTATTTTTGACTTACAAATGAGATGTATGGATGTGACGAATATTTTCGTGGTGATTAAATTGATAATTTTGCATAAGATTAAATTACCTACGCTTAATTTTCGTAAAATTGAAGGAATGAATTGGATTTTTATTTTAAATTGTATTGTTGTGTTTTTTTAAATGATACAAATTAAATGTATTGAGCTTTGAAGAATTTAAGTTAATATTATTATATTTAAAAAAAGAGAGAATATAAAAATAAAAATAAAAATAAAATAAAATAATATTATGTTAAGATGGATGATTGTTTTACATTTTATGCATTAGACTTTAATATATATATATATATATTTGACACAATTATTTAAAATGCCTATAATCTTGTGAAATCTCATATATGTTTTTTTTATATATAGTTGGGTGCCAAAATTTGCATTAGATATATTCTCAGTACAAATATCTTGATTTGGTGAAAAGAAAAAAAATTCTTTTATACTTAATAAAAAGTGGAATAGTTTTCGAAATTGTTTTCAGGAAATTGTGGTTGACACTAAAGTAATGAGTTAGACGGTTTGACTTACGAGTTCTAGGCTCGTTGCGCAAGTGGGTTCCTATACCCAGAAAGCTAATGTCTCGAAAGTAAAACTTGTCACAATTCACTAATACAATGGGTATCTAAGTGAAAATTGGGTAACAGGTGCATTGTCACTAGAATACACAAGTTTAGTGGTAAGGGATGGTTATGTCTACTATCTTAGGCGTGCCATATTCCTCATGGGCGGTTAACTTTGATGGATTGAAAATTTAATGGAATAAAATTCAAATTTGTTAAAAGTTTGTAGATCTAATGAAATGGGACATTACCTATTTTCATTTTATTTATCGCATTAGGCATATATTTAATTTACCTCTTTCATATTTACATTTGTGGTTATTGATAAATATTAACCTCTATGGTTTGTTCATGTGTTTGGACATTCCAAGTGTTGATACACCTCGTGATTGATTTTACTTCTGCAGCTTCTTTTGGGAATTGTCTAAATATTAATTATATAGTCACAATATTGGTTTGGGTGAGTTTTTGTTCTATTTCTTTTGATATAGGCTATAATACCAAATTCTTCTTTTGTTTGGCTGGTTCTTGATGGTAGTTTAGATTAACGTACTTGAATATTTTATCCTATTACTTATGTACATTGGTTTATGTTAGTGATTTATAATAAAAAGTTTAAATGTATGCATGAGAAGTTAGAACGAATAGCCTATAATCTATATTTGCGTTGTGGTTTTATTGTTATGATCCAAACAGAGCTTTTGTCTATTGCGTTACTTGTTTTTATTACAAGTTATTTTGTAAACGGTTATACAATTGGATTATCAAAAAAACAAAAAAAATTCTGCCGAATTTTTTTGAAATTTAATACTAAGAATATTTTTAAAGAATTCACTCTTAATTGCAACTAAGGGTTATTTTGAATTACTATCTAACTCTTGTCACAGTCGCAACTTATTTGTTTTACAAACTAAATATATTTTTCTTTTTATTTAACTTTTTCCTTTATTTAATTTTATGAGAGACCTTAGGATGCTTGGTCATGGGATTAGATCTCGAATCTATATTGAGATTTTGGGGTGTGACCATGCAAGTCTTAGCATTTAGAATCATGAGTCAAGGTCATATGTCGTTCCAGTTAATTGAACTAAAATATAGCGGAGGTTGGTGGTGTCCTCTCAATACTGTATGTTCTGAAAGTGGCTAAAGAGAAGATATCAGTCTCAGATTCTTGGCTATGTTCTCTAAGCAAAATCCTCAATCAAGCAATTGAAACAAAAATCACGTAAACATACAATGAAAATACATAGAAAATAAAAATATATGTGTTACCAATGAAATAACTTTTCTCCATTGATATCAAAAGATAAACAACATTCCAAAACAATTAATCAAAGTCCAAGCGACTTTGCGCGGTTCATTTCATTGGATATAAAAATGGACGAACAAACAAAGAAATAGAGGTAAGAAATAAATATTAAAGACTAACTAAAGAAGTTATATTAATATTCAAGATGATAACAACAAAGATACAAAAAAAAAGGTTACCACTCACCTACGGTTGCTCGGCAAAGTATTGAACATTTCCTCTTAAAGATCTAAAAAGAACAATTTACATTAAACTATTTCTAATAAATAAGTTAGACTACTCATACTACCACATAGAATCCCTTATTGAATTGATGAAATGGAGGTCCCTTACAATAAATACATTCTACATATTTATAGTAAAATTTACATAAATAACTGTCAATACTATTCTAAACAAATTATGTTCCTATGATGCCAAGTGTCCTTTGAGTAACTTCCATTAAACGCCATGTGAGTCTCAAAGTGCCACTTATCATCCTTCAAATCTTTTATGGACACTGCGACATCATCTTCAATCAAGAATTATTCTTGCAAAGCCAAGTTTCATTCAAATAACTTCTATTAATTGTCATGCTCTTATCTTCGAGTATCACTAATAACTACGGATGTGTTTATTCAATGCCTAATTTCTGCCAATAGAAATGGCCATTAGACCATCATTTTGTGACAACATTGTAGACTTTGTCGATTACACTATTATGTGCAATCACTAATCTGAATTTTAAGACAAAAGTCCATATAATTCATTCATTTCATCTTGATATGGCCACAATTAACCAAATTCGACTAGTTTTGGCATGTAGCATTGTCTCTCACCCTCGATGATAAGCACGTGCTTTCACAGTTTCTTTTGACAGTAAATTATCATCGTGTATACAGTTGTAATCTATGAATAAGACCACTCCTTTATGTTGATTAACCATTCTTAGTGCAGTAACTGTTTTCCACGATGAAGATAGCTAACTACTAAATTACTACTAACTCCGGCCATGAAATAGATTCTGACAAAAAATGTTCTTTATGCCTTGTTGTTTTGTTAATCACTCCATTCAAGAAAATGGCTAATTTTATATTTCATCCCCTAGTGGCTTATAAAGATGCCCCCAGCCATATTGTTTTTGCCATTTTTTCATTCTAATTTAGCAAGGTATGCTAAAAATTGTTACCAAGAAAATAACTTTTCTCCTTCCATATCAGCAGAGAAACAACAGTCCAAAACAATTAATCAAAGTTAATTCAATTGTGTCCGGTTCCTTGACTTGTTTCAGAACTTCATTAGATATGAAAATTGATGAACAAATAAAAAATAGAGGCAGGAAATAAATATTAAAGACTAACAAAAGAAGTTTTATTAATGTTCAAGACGATAAGAACCAAAATACAAGAAATAAGTGTTGCCACTCACCTACAGTCGCTCGGCAAAGTGTTGAGCATTCCTTTTCGAAGATCTATGAAGCACAATATACACTATACTACTCATAAGATTTAAGCTAGACTATTCCTACTCCCTGGTAAAATCTATTTATGGATTGATAGAATGAAAATCCCCTACAATAGATACATTCTATATATTTATAGCAAAATTTACATAAATAACTATCGATAACTACTCTAAACAAACTATGTTCCTATGATGCCAAGTGCCTTTTGAGCAACTTCCATTAACCACCATGCAAGTCTTGGAGTACTACTTGTCATCCCTCAAATGTTCCATGGACATTAGGACGTCACCTTCAATTAAGAATTATTCTTACGACATTAAGTGTCCTTCAAATAACTTTTATTAGCCACCATGCTTTTATCTTGGAATGCCACTTGCCATCCTTTAAAATCTCCCGTGTTAGCATTACGGACATAAAAATTATCTTCAACCAAGGTTTGTAAAAATTGACAGAATATTTGGACAAAAAATAGCATCCTTGACAAAAATAATCTTTTTGTGTAAACACTATGGTATGCATAACAGATTTAATATGTCTAATGTACATTCCTTTGCTTTCATGTAGCTGAACCTGATTGATAGAGACACGAAGCTTAGTTTGGTTTGGTATTCCTTTCATTTCCGTTGGAGCTGCTTTCCTTAATGATATCCGTAACAACTGCCCAGAGGCTATTGAGGGGGTTGTGAGATAAATTCAAACAGAACTAGAACAAATAGAGTGCAAGGAGCAGTCACTTGTGGAACCAGATTCCGCACTAAGTGAAAATGAAAAGGTGGAGAGAGTTTTAAAAAATTAGAACACATTGAAAGGAAGAGCTGGCTCCAAATATATAAAAACTAGGAAAAAAGATATTTTAGGCAGCATCTTCTTTTGTTTCTTAGAAAAGTATGTCCACCGGAGATATATTTTTTTTATTTGAGTCTAAGATTACAGGTTCTTTTGACTGTTTTATGCATAGGAGAGGTGCCTTTATTCAAGAGGAGAAACAGAAGAAAAGTGAGGTCTTATGGGTAGGGGAAGCCACCCGTGAAGTTTGTAAATCATCAATTCAGTGGATTGTAGATACAGCTACTAGCAGAAATGACGAAGAAAAATAAACATTTTAGTGAATTATGCATAATATTGGTCATGCCTATTTCAGCGAAAAAGTTCTTTTGCAGTCTGAAACTTTTCTACATAAATCCAAAAAATTTCATCATCCACCAAAATTGGTAAGGACAAAGGGTTTGTATTGGTAAGGCATAAATCTTAAAAAAGAAAAGAATAAACCAGAAAAGTTTATGGGAGTAGAACAACTACCGCATTAGCATCATGGTTGTCAATGCTAGGTATGGATGTAACCACTCTGAGAAAAACGTCTATCCCTTGGACTGATCTCTCCCTCTTTGCATGTAAGAACATAAATGATTTAGTTACGTTTGGAAAACAAAATTTGAAAAAGATACCACTATATTAGTAGATAAGCAGCAGTAAAAAAGCTAATCCAACTCACTTACCTCAGTCTTCAATTTAGACACAGCATCCTGCCTCTTACATACTGAAACACAGGTTTGCAAGTTAAAGAATCATCTCAAAGCATTTTTTATAATGAGTTTTAGAGAACAGGCATTACCACCACGACCATGTGCAATCCTCACAATTTGCTCAAAGCCCATCTCTAAGTTTTGGACCGGCACAAATATTGGCCTACCAACCTCCATTCCATATCTTCACCAAAGAAAAACAATATCAAAGTTTTTCAAGTCAGAAATAGTCATGCATGACTGAGAAATCAGTTTGGGCTTGTACACAAGAACGAATAGCATGTAATCTTTGTCTGGAAGCTTAGCTTGTTAGGTAAGTGAAGTTAGGTGAATTCACATTAGGTAGGTAGTTTGTTAGACATCTTGAATCCCAATATAAGGGAGGATGAATGCATTGAATGGAATGTAGAAATCAGTTTCACAATCTTTCACTCTCTCTCCACTCGTTGCAGTTATGTTATTCATTCTATTATTTAGAACAAAGGCTTTCTACAGGATTGTTGTTACTTGATACAAAAAAAACTCACTTGAAATAAGAGCAAACAAAGGAATCAATTTGTTCCTTTGTTGGGAGGGTAACGACCACATAGAAGTTTGCAAACTGCCCCTTCAGCTTCTGAACTCTGTACCAAACAGACCCAATAAGTAGAGCACAAAACAGGATGATCAAAACAGAAAACAATAGGTTACCTGGCAAAGATAGGTGAAAGGTCATTGCAATCCCAGTTCGTTATGAACATGAAAGCCACTGAAAGGCCCCCGCAGTTAAAAATAAGATCCTACAAATATTAAACTTTATAGTCAATTGATTGGCTACTTTGTCACTAAAGATGAGCATAGAAAGGCAATTACCGGGGCAATTGGGACGAAGTTAAGCCGAAAACAATTTGCACTAAGGAATGGGGAGATGAAGTTGATGAAGGATGGGTGCTGCTCATCTTTCCATGTGTTACTCATCATACAAACCCCAACAAGACCTGCAATAAGTGAGAAAACATGAACTCCATTCAGAAAATTTGGTAGATTTTTGAACAAAATTCTTTTCATGGGCAATTTTGATGCTGCTTTGAGTTTTCAACTTTCAATACACACATCCAAAACAGAAAAGAACACTAACAAACACATGTTATTGGAAATGTGCATATACCATACAGACGACAATACTAAATGTAATGGCCATCAGATAGCTAAACACTTTTGGAGATATAAAAAAATATATATACCGACGTACTTATCAGTTTCAAAAAATAACAACAGAATGTGTTGAACTTCACTTGTCACACATGAAGTTTGCACCACACTAGCTAATATAATTACAAACAGATGTTATCTTCCCTGAACTTCTCGGAAAAAAAATCATGTAGGTCACCATTGAGAGAAGAACTCTTAAGCACTTGCAGGAAGTTAAACAAACGTAAAAGTAGTTTGTTTAAGAAGCTCAAATCAATTAAATAATTTGTTGCACTTGATAGAACGGATTTCTTAATAATTGCAACAAGAGGTGTAAAAGCTTAGAGCCAACACTGGTGTAGTAACTCTAAAGCATTATGAGCATAGAGCTCTGTGGTCACTGCATCTAGAGATTGGACTAATATTGAGGAAAGTTAGATCAAGGATTGACCCAAAACAATGATCCTCAAGGGGAAGAAATCACGAAACAAACAGAGTTGTAGGAGTCATCAATTAAGAGGAATGGTCTAGTCGTCATGTCCTCATGAAGTTGCTATTTATTTTTTTCTGGTGTGGGGTTGGGGTTCAAGATTTGCAGAGGTTATGTTTTGTTGAAATAGAGATTCGTGCTAGGGGAGCTTTTCAAATCAATTTATGTTACGTTTTTGCTTCTCTCTTTGTTTACTTTTGTACAAGGTTGTTACCCCCCTTGGGATTTTTGCTAAGAAAATGCTACTAATAAAAAAATATATCTAATTTAAGAAAATTTGTGCAAAATTTATCCAAGTCAGGCATTAAGAACTAAGATACATTTGTAATCCATAATATAAAATGTTGACCCAAAATAATGATCCTCAAGAAGAAGAAATCACGAAGTAAACAGAGTTGCAGGAGTCATCAATTAAGTGGAACGGTCTAGCTGTCATGTCCTCGTGAAGTTGCTATTTATTTATTTTTGTGTGTGTGGGGTTGGGGGTTCAAGATTTGGGGAGCTTATGTTTTGTTGAAAGAGTGATTCGTGCTAAGGGAGCTTTTCAAATCAATTTATGTTACCTTTTGCTTTTCTCCCTATGTTTACTTTTGTATTAGGTTGTTGCCCCCCTTGGGACTTTTGCAAAGAAAATGCTACTAATAAATAAAATATCTAATTTAAGAAAATTTGTCCAAAATTTATCCAAGTCAGGCATTAATGTAATGACCCATACCTTTGAAATAAAAAGAAAAGAAAGTACAAATCAAATCGAGTCGGTTCTTGAACTTTAAAGAGAAAGCCTTTAAACCTAACTCCGGTAAAAAGGGCTAATCGAGCCGTTTAGTCTTCTTGAGTCCAAGCTTAAAAATGAGTGACACCAATATTATCCTAATGTTATTGTTAAAAATTCAAATTTCTAAATCCAAAGTCAAAAAAATCAAAAGTTCGACCCAAAGACCAAGAAATGGGTTCATGTGAATTTTCTTGTAATTCTTTTACATAAAATCAAAGAAATAATTTTTTCTTACAAAAGAGAGAGAGAGAGAGAGAGAGAGAGAGAAAAAACTCAAGTGGTCGGCCACCAAGGGCCTTGTGCCCAAACTTGGTGGCCCGATTTTATAGATACAAGTTGCTATATGTATCAAGTAACCAAGGTTAAAATTAACTAACCTAGGGCCTTGTGTCCAAACCTGGTGGCTAAGTTTAATAGATACAAGTTGCTATATATATCAAGTAACTAAGGTTAAAGTTAACTAACACCCCCCTAATTCTCCTTGATGGTTCGACCACTAGAGAGGGAAAAAGAGAGAGAGAGTGAAAGAAGAAAAAGAAGAAGAAGAAGAAGAAAAAGAAGGAAGTTGGTGTTTAAAGCTTAAGTCATTTTCTTCATGTTGCAAGACCTAAAGAAGACAAGTAAGATCTCTATAAATCTATCTCTTACTCACTCAAAAATGTCTTCTCTCATCTCCATTCTTAATGATTCAAACAAGAACACAAAAAGAAAACAAGTTGAAATAGACTAGATTTGAGCCAGGGTCCCTAGTTGAACCAAAAGAGTTTTTGTAGAGTTGTGTGACGATGTTTGGATGAGTAAAACATAGTGTTTTCTTTGCTGTGAGGTTGCTGGAATTTTGTTTTAATATCTCAAATATGATCAATGCCAAGAAGTATGACCCTTAGCATGAATAATGGCCAAAGGACCAAGTTAGACCTTTCTAGGTTCATGCTTCAGGATTTTCTAGCAGTGGGGTTCCACTTTAACGATTTTTAATAAATTCTAAAAAAATTGTATGAGCATGAGTTTTTATTCCAGAGTTAGATATGGGTGTTGGATTTCATACAAAATTTATTTGACGAGTTTTTACCGAGTGGTTTTTGAGAAAATAAATTTCTCCCAAAACCGTGCAGTTTCTGTCACGTTTTGTTGCTGAGCTTAAAACCCTATTTTAGAAACGTCTTATGAAAATGGTTTCTTCATGAAAGTTGTTCCATACATAATATTCTATTTTTTTGCTAAATTTGAGGAACTTTGAATACCGTTTGATGGGTCAAAATGATTTTTTAAAATTCCTGGACAGAATTTGTCTCTGTAGACAGATTCAACACATTTTCTTGTGGAGGTCAAAACACATTTTTGTAATGGTCAAATGCCAAGTGATCTTCATGAAAAAGTTAGAGGACATCGCAAAATATCTTGTGTCCAAAAATCAGAGCATTTGGAGTTGTTTTACTACCTCAAAGTTATTTTCTTCCCACTGTCATACAAGCTGGACAGTGTATGTTTTGGAAGTGGAAATGAGGTTTTGAGCATAAGTCTAAATTCCCTAGACTTAACTAGTGCCCTTTTTGACCTCAAGGGTTGGTGAGACATTATAAGTAATGGGCTTTTCTTTAGTATTAAAAGGAGTAGAACTGTGACCATTAACCGTAGAAGCCGTTCGAAAGACCAAACTTCTCTTGTACCGTTTGGCAATAGGAGTTTGTGCCCTACATTTACGACATGTTTGGTTGTTTGCTAGGCACCGGGGTTCTAACGCCAAGGACTTGAGCCTTACCTCATTTGTGAAGAAGTGTGTTGTTTCTCACCTAAACCAGGTGAGAGTGCTTAGCTATTGTCATGAACAAGTAATTATGTGAAATCTTCTAAAATGTTTATATATTCGTGTCTTGAATCATGAATTTTTGGTAAATAACAGCATGAAACCTTTTCTTTTGAATACGTTGAAAATTTAAATATGCTATTTATATTGTTGAAAGAAATATGTGGATAGAAGATGAATGATGTTAATGGTGCTAATATTATATTGATATATCAAGGTGCGACAGCAGTAGACCTTTGCTTCTAAATGCGTTGTCAAATTTAAGTGTGCTATGTATATTGTTGGAGGAAGTATGTGTACAAAAAATGAATGATGTTAATTATATACTTTTGGTTAAAGTGTTAAGTTATTGCGGGTATCCGGCCTGTTTGGGTAGTTACTCTAGGGTGTTTGCCTTGAGTGGGAATAGTTACTCTAAAGTGTTCACTCTGTGTGTGAGTAATCACTCTAAAAGTGTTTGCCCTATATAGGAGTAGTCACTCTTAAGTGTTCGCCTTGTGTGAAGGTAGTCACTCTTAAGTGTTTGTGTTATGACTGTTAAGCATTATTGTGAGAAAAGATTAAAATGTATTGTGACTCTTAAGCCTGTTGTGGAAAATGATATTGAATTGTGGCTATTAAGCCTTAGTCTGAGAAGTAATAACATGCTCTGACTGTTAAAGCTTAAATATACCTTTGTGAAATAAGAAAGTTATATCTTATGAGATAAATGTGCCAAACTGAATGCGGTGTTTTCATATCTATTGTTAAAGCTTGATGAAGTATTTTCAAGGATGTATTGTTAAAGCTTGATGAAGTATTTTCAAGGATGTTTTCAGTATTCTTAAACTGAGTGTTTTATTTTCATCTTGTTCATTCTAATATTAAGTGCCCTCTTATGTGATTTATGTAGTTGTAGAAAACAGTTCCATTAGAAGTTGATCCACCACCGTCAACGTCTAGGGCTCAAGCTCGAAGCTTAGATGTCTTTTGGTTTCAATAGTACGAATGTGAAAATGTAAGTGAAGACGAAATGGGTTCTTTATTGTTGAAGACGGGTCAAATGAGGAATGTTTGATTTAGGGTTCCACAAATGTGAAAGAAATTACAAATTGATATGGGAGAAGATGCAGCCATACCTCGATCGTGGACCATATCGCTATGCAATTGAAGATTTCTTCCTGGCTTTGTGCGATTCGTCCCCGTCACGCTCGATCTGTTCTGTATGTTTTCTCATTTTTGTTTCCATCCAGTTGCTTCAACAAGTTCGTCGCAGAATGTATTTGCCTCGTTTTGAATTTTGAATGCTGTCTTTTTCGGTGTAGGAACTGAACTAAATAGAATCAGGTTTCGTCACAGAACGTGTTTGACTCGTATTGAATTTTGGATGCCGTTATTTTCGGGTTAGGAACTGAATTATATGGAATCGAGTTTTCATTTCCAATAACGAAGGAGGGTATTTTGGTCTCAATATAAAAAAATGTGACCTATCATAAAATGATATTTAAAAAGAGACTATGACCTAAACAAATGCTTAAAATGGGACTTGGGGCTAAAAGATCCTAAAAACAATATCAAAAAATATTTAGCCCTTTCTTCTTGGTTGATTTTTACTATCATGTAAGTCTTTCTTTTGTTGAACTGTAAGAAAAAATTAATAAATAATTAAGCAAAAAAATTATAATAAAAAATATAATACAAAAAGATTTAAATTGATCTCACATTTCGTTTCGTTTGAACTTTTATGTATCTCATTACATAAAATTCTCATTTTATATTTATTGGTTGTTGCGAGAACTGCATACAAGCATTTTATTTTACATCAGTAACTATATATAAGAATCACTTAGACAATAAAAAATTTAATATCTAAATTTTGTTACCTGAATTACTTTTCAAAGTTGAATCATGTTTTGCATTTAGAATGTGTAGCTTAACAAGATATAATTTTAGCATGTTTCCAAACAATTAGGGTTAGGATAGAGAAAAATGCAACCTCCTAAATCCTGTATAAAACCATATTTATTATTCTTTAAAGTTGAAAGATACAAAAGAATTTATATTCAACAGCAATTTTTATGCACAGATAATCATAACGTAATATTATAAGATAATAGCATGAAACTTGAAGAGTATAGATATTATTGATAGCTGAATTTTCACAACAACTTGGTATCACTAAAGTACATAAGTTTAATCCCTCCTCTCCACTAAAGCACACAACAAAGAAATTCTTTTGTGAATCAACCTACAAATATTATAAAGCCACTTAAGAAATTCGAGTCATACTAGCCCAAAAATTCCAACGGGCCCAAATCATTCTATATGCTTTGATGTAGGGATGAAGAACAAGTCAACAAACATTAGGAGAAGCTTAAAATACCTTCTAAACTTAATGCAAAAACTATGGAACCAAAAGAAGAAGAAGAAAAAACATGCATGTATTTTGAATTTAATTTTTCTCTCTAAATAAATTTTCTATTTGAAAGGTAATTCCACTCATCGAGAATATACATATTAACTGCTGCCTGAAACCAAATGAATCTAATTTAGTTGATCTATTGAAGTTATAAATTATTGGATCATTCATTTTTTTTTCCATGTATATTTGTGTAACTTTGAAGAGTTGCTTCATCCATGTTGATGCATTGTATAGGGGTTATTCTATCAAGTTAGCTGTAGAACCTTGAAGAGTTTGCTTCATCTTTGTTGCAATAATTTTTCTTGCACTCCTTTTATTTTTATTCTATATTGTTAACAAGTGGAAGGAAATATCTAAAATCTTCAATTAAGTTTTAATAATTGGTAGCTTTTAACTCCTATGAAGTTCTTTTCATGGAATGCAGATTTATTTATTATTCAGGACTATGTCAATGATTACTGTGAAAATTCAAAACCAACTAATACACTTACTTTTCAGGACTATGTCGGAGATTAATGAGAAAATCCAAAATCAACTAATTTCTTTGTTTTTCAGGACTATGTCAAAGATTATTGTGGAATAATCCAATCCTAGGTAGCAAATTGATTTCCAATAGTTCACAATAAAATTAATTTATGCCAATTTGATTTTAAGAAAAAAATATTGAGCAGTGACATTATTTTCAATATATATACTATTATAATAAAAAAATACCTAAGTCGGTGAAGCTTTTTGTGATTTTTATTTACAAAAAAAATCTCAAATAATTTGATATTTTTATTATTTGTATTCTTTTTTACAACAGTTAAAAGAATAAACTACAAATTTTTAACTTTTCACAATATATGACCCATACACAACACGTGAGTACTACCACTATTAATGTATACATATATATATATATATATATATATATATATATTCACACACCTATATATTCATATATCATATGCATGGCCCCAGAGGTAGAAATAAATCCTGAATCTTTAAATATGCTAATAAACCCTTCAGACCTCTCCTTTCCTCAAACTAACAACTTTGGCAACTTATCAAACTATGAACCCTTTTACGATGTCCAAGAGCAAATTTAAAATTAAAAATAAAAATAAACATTAGGAGAAAAGCAGGAGGAGGAAGGGGGTTCCTTCATGGGTGCGCAACGGAGGCATTAGGAAGATATGCAACATAGATCAGTGACTCTACTAAAGAGGGGCGCATGGAGAAAACTAAAACAAACTTCTTTAATTGAACTGCTCTTCCTCAATTATCTAGGGGTTTCAAAAATTGGGATTTATGGATGAAACAATTTAGGGATTCAAATGGTGGTATGCATATGCATATATACTGTCACAAATTATTTTCATATATGGCGTCCGTGACCGGTCAGTGAGTCAAAACCCACTAAAGATCTCTTTCTTTTTTTATTTTTCATTCATTCTTTTGATATTTTGCCGACTGATTTTTTTTTTCTTTTTAAATGATCTCATTCAAACCATTCTAAATTTTGAAACCAAAGTAACTTATTCATTAAAAGAAATCATTCCATTAACATTTTCAATAATTCATTTCAAAACCCCCAGAGTTTCTAACAGTGTATTCGGCATTCAAACATTATAATTAGATACAAGAATTAAAATGCAATACAGAAATTGAAATGAACTCTAAACTTTTTTTCTCGACTACTAATTCTTCATTCTGTCATGCGTTATCTAAAATGTTTCAACGTTCATTAGCACAGTTAATGTGAATTCAAAGATATCAAGATTTCTATTTTGCCATGAATTATCCCAGTTTAACTTTATATAGTTAAAATATTTTTACTTTGTACCAAACATCATACTGATTTTCATCCTTATTCCATCCAACCCTCGGTATTTTTCTGCCCCCGAGTCGGAACCTTTCGGTATTGTTGTCCTGTTCTCCCGAGTAAGGACCTTTGGTATTATTTTTTTGTCCCCCCAAAATAGAGACCTTTTGGTGTTATTTCCATGTCCACCCGAGTAGCAAAAACCTTTGGTATTTTTTTCTCGTCCCCCTAGAGTAGGGACCTTTCGGTATTATTTTTCTGTTCTCTCGAGTAGTAATGACTTTTGGTATTCTTTTCCCGTCCCCCCAGAGTAGGAACCTTTCGGTATTCTTTTCCTGTCCCCCCGAATAAGGACCTTTGGTATTCTTTTCCCGTCCCCCCAGAATAAGGACCTTTTGGTATTCTTTTTCTATTCCCCCGAGTAGGGACCCTTCGGTATCTTTACTGTCCCCCCGAGTCAAGACCTTCCGAACTTTTATCAATACATTTATTGTGTATTCAAAACTCATGTGTACAAAGGTTCACTAGCCCGAAAAATATAATAGACATTCATGACTTATTTTTCATTTCAAGATCTCATAACATGTGAAAAAAAGGTAAGAAAATAAAATATCTAAGAATTCACCTGATTTGGCAGAATTTTATTTGCAATTCTTTCAAAACTCTAAATCTAAAATAATAAGTGTAAAATATTTTAGCCACTTAATTTACTTACTTTTTAATCTTGACATAAAAGAAACTGTTATTAAAAATTTATTTGTTTCGATAAATTTTTCTTTAGATTTAATTTTAATTTAGGAAAAGGTTTTACAA
>JAOTRH010000027.1:9287836-9317310 GCA_034768845.1 Heliamphora exappendiculata
ATTTTATCCCGTGGTGTGCAATTTTATCCCGTGGTGTGCGGTTTTACTCTGTGATTTGGCCTATGATTTTATCCCACAGTATACGATTTTATCCCGGGAATGCATGTTTATGTTCAGATGATTACCTCAGTGTTAGGACTATGGTTGCGGCGTGTGAGGGCCGGTTGTAAGCATCATGGATTGCATATATTGCATTATGGGACGGATAGACCAATTTTTAAACTGTTTTAAGATTCATGTGAATCGCGATCTAAAAACCATTTTTCAACTATTTTCGGGCTCCTGTGAATGAGTCACAAGAAGGTTTGTATCCTTGCTTTTCCGTTTGCATGTGAAAACTGTTTTCAAGGCTTCAAAGTGTCTAAAACTGCACTTCGATTTTTTCAAACATGTTTTGGCTCACGGTGTGGGATTTTGCTTTTCTTCAGGTAGTAGTCACGCTGGTTGATCTGGAGGTGCCGGAGGAGGTGGAAGAGTATAGTCTTTTTTTTTTGCTAGTTTTTTTACATATATGTTGTAACATGTTTTCTCGGCATTGGAGCCTGGTAAAATACATCATTTGAACTTAAATAATGCATTATTAAAATTTTGTATATGCATATTGTGACGGGGAGCCTTGCATGGCCATCTCACCTTATTTTGCTCCTTGTTTGTCATCATAAAAAAGGAAGAGATTATTGACCAACAAGGTTTCAACATCTGTTTTGATGTTAACAAATTAAGATAGTTAATTGTGCAAATGAGCTTGGTTGTAGGAAATTCATGATAAAGAATAATTATGGATACAAATTGAAAGCCATGAAGCATGCATGACAAATTATGTTTGCTACAAGTCGTGGAGCAAGTGAAGACAAAATTAAAGATGTAGTTAATTTTTCTATGTATTGAAATTGGGAGCTATGTAAGTTCAAAATCTCATGATTATATTTCTTGAAGCTTATAGGAGACCTTAGATGGACCATTGGTTTCTTAAAACTTGTGAAAACCATTTTTCAAAGTTAAAAATATGCCTTAATGTGCTTAAAATGATTTCATAATGAAGAAATATGGTTTATAAAAGTTCAGTCGACTGAGGTAGGGAAGTCAGTCGACTAGAATCATTCTGTTAAAATTATTGAACGATGAAAAGGCAGTTTAGTCGATCGAACTTCACAGCTCAGTCGACTGACTCGACAGAATAAGAATTTTAGGCTCCAACGGCTAGTCTCAATTTTTTGCCAATAAATACAGCTCTAAACTTCTGTTAAAATCATCAACAAGTCTTCCATCATATATTCTCTTGAGTGTTCAAGTTGTGCTCAAAATATTTTCAATCTCTTATTCATATATTGAGAGAAACTATTGAAATACTCATTGAGCTTCATTTAATATATTATTGAGAGTGAACTAGTGTGCCATCATTTGTTTGCTCATTGAAGCAGCTTGTTCCTGTACGCTTTCGATTCCATCTTTATTGTAATTGAGGCTAGGGTTTTAGCCTTAATAAGTGAGAGGATTCACTTGGGTTTGAAAAGCCAAAGTGCTCTTGGTGTATAAGCTTCTCCGCCTAGTGAAGGAGAGAGGCTTCTCTAGCTTAAGGAGGGACTATTGAAATCCCCAAGTGGTGTACTTGAGGCAATGACGTAGGCCGAAGTGCCAAACCTTATAAATCTTAATTTTCTTCTCTCTATCCGTTAAACTCTTTACTTTCACTTTTGGTTGATATATTATTTATCTATCCATTAAATTAATTGCATAGTAAATAAATTGAATCAAAATCTATTGTATACTGTAACCATAAAATTTAGTGAGAAATTTTTAAATACCTAATACACCCCCACTTGGAATTGCACCACATTCACATGGCAGAGTTTGCGTATAATAATAGTTATCAATCTAGCATTGGGATGGAACCTTTCGAGGCTTTGTATGACAGACCGTGTAGGTCACCGGTGTGTTGGACAGATGCAGGAGAAGCTGCAGTTTTGGGACCCAACTTGGTGCGGGAAACAATAGAGAAGATCACTATGATTTGCCAACCCTTGGTCATGGCCCAGAGTCGCCAGAAGAATTACGCTAATCAGAGAACGAGGCCTTTGGAGTTTAGGGTTGTGGATGTAAAATAGAGTATGAGTGGCTTATCAGGCTGTGGCGCGATCATGGTCTGAGGCAACGTTAGGGCTTCTTTAACTCTGTCGAAAGTTTGCTGGTGCTCTTTTGTCAATTCGAACTTTGTGTTTCCCTTGAGTAGCTCGACAAAGGGAAAAGTTATTTTCGCGAGTGCTGGAACAAAGCGCAGTAAATATGAAATTTTTCCTAAAAATACTTTTAGCAACTTTTGGGACCATGGGGGAGGCATTCCCACTATGGACTTGATCTTTTCACTATCTGCCTCTATTCCGTGCCGATGGATCAAAAATCCTAAACACTTTTGTATTATTACCCGAAACGCACATTTGAGAGGGTTCATCCTCATTTTGAACTTCCTGCATCTTCTGAATATGTCTCTAGTTCGGTCAGATAGTCCTGCTGCTTCTTTGATTTCACCACTATGTCATCCACATAGTCTTCCACAATCTGGTGCACCATATCATGGAATATTGCCACCACAGCCCGCTGATATGTTATGCCAGCATTCTTCAACCCGAATAGCATGATAGTGTAGTAGAAATTACCTATTGGTGTACGAAATGCCATTTTTTCTATGTCACCTGGTGTCATTCTGATTTGATTATAGCCACTGAACCCGTCCATGAAGGAGAACATCTTGTGCCCTGAGGCAGCATCTACTAGTGTGTCAATGTGTGGGAGAGGAAACTCGTCCTTTAGGTAGGCCTTGTTCAGATCTCTAAAGTCGACACATATCCTGGTTTGTCCATTCTTCTTCTTCACTGGCACTATGTTTTCTATCTAGGTCGGGTACTGTATGGGTTGATGAACCTGGCCTTCTGCAGCTTCTCAATCTCTGCCTTGATCTTTCCTTCTAGCTCGGGATGATACTTTCGAGAAGCTTGCTTCACTGGTCGGGCATCGGGAGTACATCCAGGTGGTGTGTTACCAAATCTTCATCTAGTCCTGGCATCTCCTCATAGTTTCATGTGAACACGTCAGAATACCGTCGTAGCAATTCGATCAAGCTCACTTTGAATCCTCCCATCAATGTTTTGTTGATCTATACTGGTTTGGGCAACTTACCATCTACAGTTAAGCTAACCTTTTCTAACGGCTCTTATTGGGGTCGAGGGCCATCCTGCATGCAGTTAGGTGTTGGCTGTGGCAAGATGGTGTCGGTGGTGTCAAGGTTAGTTTCTTGAGATGTGGCGACTAACCCTGCGCATCTTCAAAAATAATAGACCATCTTCCCTCCTTCTCTAACCTTCACCAATTTTGCCGGTGGCTCCAACTTGGGTTCTCTTGCCTTACTGCTTGATCTTTTCTCCATTAAGTCTTTCCACTTTTGTATCCTGACTAATTTTGCCCTGTCGATGATTGCCTTGCTTTTCGACAACTCGTCGAAGAATATAACATCCACATCCGCGAGATGGGCCTCTCCATAGTGGAATGGATTCGTAGTGACCCCTCTAGTAACTTCTTTCCCCTGCTAACAAAACATTACAATTTGATGGTAGTTGGAGGGTACAGTGCCATACCTGTGCATCCAAGATCTCCCCATAATGACATGGTAACTTGTGTCTGCGTCAATGATATGAAACTTGACAGGCATGTAGATCCCCTACAGCTTGAGAATTACTATGATGTATCATTGTGACTTTTTCCTTTCTCCGCCAAAACCCATCACTGTTATAGGTTGGTTAACTATCTTATCCTCGAATATTCTTATTCTTTCGAATGTTTTCCTAGGCATAATATTGATAGAGGCTCCACTATCAAAAAATATATGCCTAAAGGACACCCCATTTATAATACCAATAATATATAGAGGTCGATTGTGTGGAAAGTGGTACCTTCGGTCGCAGTTGGTAAACACTATTGCGTTTGACGAGTTTGTCGCTATCTTTCGAAGTACTTCCTCCGTGGCTGTGCAACTTGAGTTATTGGCCTCCGCTATACGCATGATTGCCTCGGTCACCTCCCTTCGTTTATTCGTTGTGAATTCGAGTTAGTCTTATAATTTCTTCAACTTTGGTGATTCTTATAGCATTTTGATTGGATCCTAAATGCCCCTGCAATCTGCTACTGCATGTACCTTATCGTCTCCTGTCATCATGTTAACCCCCTGTCATGCTCAGGGAATGGCTTCTTTATGGTATTAGTATCTTCTTCATTTGTGAACCTTAACTATTTTTTAGCCATCTTCCTTATGAAGATCCCTCGAAGTGTGAAACACCTCTCGGTAGGGTGTGAGGTGGTCTTGCGATAGACACAATGGTTCGGCCCCTCTCTGTCCTTTTTGGATGGAGTGGTTTCTACTGGTCGGAGTGTCAACTCTTTATCGGCTACCCATTCTTTGATCCGCTTCTTTACCATCTCAATGCTATAAGGGTACGGTGGTGTATCATTGTCTCGCTATCTTTTGTTTCGATCATCGCATTTTCCTATTTCTCACCTACCAAAAGCTATAGAAGCCTGAGTTCTATCACTACGGAAGAAAACTAGCTTAGTAGGTGGCTTGATTGTATTACGGAGGTTCCAGGCTGCTTCAATAAGAGTTGAGAATGTGGGCAAATTGAGGTTAATGAGATGCGCTTTGTATTCACGTAGAATCCTTTTAACACACATTTGTATCAGGTGAGTTTCACTGACTGGGTTATGACATTTAACGGCTATATCTTGGAACCTCTTCACATACACGAGTAGATCATTCCCAAGTCTCTGTGTCTCCCTGACCAGGGTAAGCATTGTTACCTTCTCATGCACTTAGAAGAATTTGGTGTGCAATTTGTTAACCATGTCTTTCCATGTGATAACTGATCCTGGTGGTAAACTAACCTACCAATCGTATGCCCTGTTTGTCAAGGACATGGAAAACTCTCGTAGAAGTAGTGTATGATATCCCCCATAGCCTCCCAAAGTTTCAACGAACCATACCACATGCTCTCTAGCATTTCCTTTCCTTCCATTGAACTTTAAGAATTTTGGGGCAATGTATCCCTCGAGGTAGGGCACCCTTAATAGGTACAGCGAATAAGGTAGCTAAATATCTAGATCTGGTAAGGACGACAGCTGTCTCTTTGTTCTTTCCTGTTGAAACATTGCTTGAACGTCTGCGATTGTAGCAAACTGGGCCTAGGTTCCTGGAAGGAAAGGATTTGGGTTAGCTGATCCCTATATCATTATCGGGGTCACTTGGACTTGGGCTTGGGCCCTTATTTGTTTTGTCGGCGGCTGTTGGCCCACTAGAGTTATTTGTGGATCCGTAAGTACTTCTTTTGCTAATGACTTATTGACTAGCCTGTCTGCTAGGTTGGCATTTGCTACTGCGGCTAAGAGGGAATTGGTTAACCTTGCTATTGCGTTCAGAATGCTGGTTTGGCCATCCTAGATGGTTCATAATGCGTCTAAGAACAGATCATCACAATTGTTGTTGCGATCCTGGTGCTCTGCTCTAGGTAAGTCATTATGCTCATTACTGTGAGAATGACCTTCTAACATGGCTACTTGCGGTGTTCTGTGTAGTCCTCTCTGAGTATTGATCATTCACAAATTCACCTCCCTAGTTGAATCGCTAAAGAATGTAGAGTCCTTAAAAAATAAACAACAGCGAAAAGATAAAATATGTGAAATAGTCAAAAACACGGAATGAAAATAGATTAGGTTGGGTAAAAGAAAAGGCTAGTTTGAATCTTGGAATATTGGCAGTATGAACACAAATATGATTGCCTTAATTTGAATGCCCCAAGAGTATGACCACCCCTTCTATTTATAACCCTTAAAGGAGTTATGTTAGGAGTGGTATAGGGCTCCCTAAGAGGTATAATTGAATCATGAAAGGTGATCTTAGAAAATCAAGAGATTCTATCTCAAAAATTAACCAGTTAGTATTCTATTCAAACTCAACTAGGTCGGCCAACAAGTGCCCTGCGGGTACCTGACCCGTTCAAGTCTAACACCCGACCCACTCGGGTCAAGTAACTGAGGGGTCACTCAAGTGACTCAAGCGAGAGGGTCCCGTGCTTCGACAAATCATTTTCCTTAACCACCAATCCACATGTCTCCTAACGTCACGTGCAAAATTATACTGACATTGACTTTGATTGTCTCTGGGACAGTATTTTAATTCGTAGAGGAATCTATAAAGGTGTAGTCTGCGCTATATATTTGGCTTTATTCAGTCTGTGCTGAGCTGCATAGTATGTGTTATGTTATGGTAATTAAGTAATCAGAGCTACACAGCCTATGCTGTCTTCACAACATGTGTTGTGGTAATAATATAGCATGTGCTGCCTTCATGATCTGTGTCATGGTAATATAATTAATTAGTAAAGGCTACTGCCATAATCTGTGCTATACTTCACAGTCTGTGCTGTGGAATGTCTTCATCAGTAGTCAGGGCTAGACTTCTTCATAGTCGGTGCTATGGGATAATATACATCTCAGGGTGTTAAATAATAATATTAACTTGATCGAGCTACTAGGGGCCCCAGCAGCTAGGTTTGCCGGTGACCTGAATCACTTAAAATGGAAAATACCTTGTTACTGCCTTGGTTTACTCATGAAATAATAATTGCAATTTTAGACTCTTTTTGTGACAGTCAAATTGTTCATGATTTGAGTAGCTCGGGTGAAGTAGTTCAAGTAGAGTAGCTCGGATTCTCCATGGTCTGAATAGCCCAAGACTTATTATTTTACATAATCCAAATGACTTTAGGTCTTCGAATCAAGGAATCTAAGCAACTCGAGTCTAGGGACGAGCTCCCTCAGGTTGTGACTAACAGTAGCTTGGGCCTGCGTGAAGATTTCTTGGTTAAGTCATAAGGTTGAAATGCTTTCTCGAGTGATTCGAGTTCTAATTAACTGGTCCAAAGGCCTCTTTACAAACATTATCGTGTACTTATCTCATTATTGTTCCAACCATCTACAAGATCAATCACTGAAACAAAGATCATAGGTGATAAAGTAGTAGTAATGCAACTAACTAGAGGTACATCAACCATGAGCCACTCTAAAAACGTTGGATTCTTGACCTTTTTACTTTTCACATCTAATATTGTTGCAGGCAGACATGAATTTAGTCTGTCAATATATTTCAATACTCTAAACGTCATCAATGCACTCTTTAATTGATTCTTCCACAAAAGATAATTTGTTGCATCTAACTTCATTGTGACAACATAATTAAGATTTGTCACCAAGAATTGAGATCTAATGGAAATATCGAAGATGAAGCGACCTCTACGCGGGCCTTGTTAAAGGTTTTCTGAACTAGGGAAAATCACGACTTCTTGTAAAGAAGCATGTGCACGCTCGTTTTTAATAGTTCGACAATTTTTGCTCGTAGCCTCATGTTTAGGTGTTCGATTGACGCGATTCCCTTTTTTTTTATTTTTTATGAAGTCATCTACTTGGTCCATATCTGAGGTAATTCAGAATGCTCATTGGAGCTAGAGGCTTTGACACGATGTGAAGATATTAGAGAGAAAGAAAATATCTTCATTCACCCATTACTCTACTATTGGTTGCTATTTGTCCAATAGAGATTTTTTTTTTGTATAACTAACTCCATCCTCTCTCCTTACTTAGAGTTTGATTGCTAATTAGCTTAAAATTTAAGATTTTTTATTTTCTATACTTTTAGATAAAAAGTTAAATTTGATGTAAAGTATGTTGTTTTATAAATTAGATTTTAATTTGGTTTTTTCAAAGTTGGTAAATTGATTAAAAAATAATTTTTTGACTTTTTGTTCAAATTACACAGTATTGCCCCTTAATATATTTAATTAATATTAATAATAAATAAATTATAAAGTATGAATATATTATCTTTTAAAATGGAGTTGGTGTTTAAATAGAGTATTTTAGAAATTATTATTTTGATTTAACTTTTAATTTTTACTTCTCTTATTTATTAGCCAAACAAATTGTGTTGATTTTTTAAAATATATTTTTAACCAAAAAAACCTAAAAACTTAGGTTGTGAGTCAACCGTTTAAGTACAAAAAATTACTAAGCTAATCAAACATTTGTACTGATCAACCATGATCAATTTTGTGTCATTAATTTGTTGAAATTTAAAAAAAAAAATTTAAAAAAAAGGTTAACTTGTTTGTCTTTTAATTACTATTAATTAAATTTTTTTACATTTTTTTATATTTATTATTATTATTATTATTTTTGTTAAAAAACTAAAAATAAAAATAAAAAGACTAAAGTCAAAACACAATATATGCGATAGTGTTGACAATAAGAAAGGCTAACCTTTGAATCGACCTTTGCCTGCAACTGAAACGAGAACCCAATGGATGGGCTAAGCGGATTCACTCCCCTTCCTGCTAAAACACAATTACAACCGCCTCTAACTCTCCATCTTCACTCTTTCCCCCCAAATCTCCTGCACAAGTATCCCAACCACCTCACTAATTTCAGAACCAAAGCATCATCACTGTCTCCCACTCTCCAATCCCAAGCACCAACCAAATATCATGAGCATAGGAAGAAACTGTTCAAATTTCTTCCACACAGAAAACGGAAAACATTCAGGGAGGCGGATGCATTCCCAATGTCTCTACCGCTCCACGCCAAGAACCCAAATGCTATATACAAAGACATTCAACGATTCGCCGAGCAAAACAAGCTCAGGGAGGCCCTCTCCATCTTGGACTACCTGGACAAAAGAGGCATCCCAGTCAACCCCACCACTTTCTCTTCTCTCCTCGCCGCTTGCGTTCGTTTGAGGGCTTTGGTTGAAGGAAGGCAAATTCACGCCCATATCCGGATAAATGGGCTTGGAAACAACGAGTTCTTATGCACCAAGCTTGTTCACATGTATACATCTTGTGGTTCCACCGAAGACGCGAACCGCATATTCGATGAAATACCCAGCCGAAGTGTTTACCCCTGGAATGCATTGCTCAGAGGCAATGTGGTTTCTGGTAGAAGGCAGTATCGCGAAGTACTTCATACTTTCTCGAAAATGCGAGAGTTGGGGATTGAGCTGAATGTGTACACTTTTTCTTGTTTGATCAAGAGTTTTGCGGGGGCTTCCGCGGTTGCCCAAGGTCTAAAGGCACATGCCCTTTTGGTAAAGAATGGGTTGATTAGCAGTTCGATCCTCCGGACGAGTTTGGTTGATATGTACTTCAAATGTGGCAAGATAAAGCTTGCCCGACGTGTGTTCGAGGAAATGGTTGAGAGAGATGTTGTTGTGTGGGGGGCAATGATTTCAGGTTTTGCTCACAATAGGCTGCAAAGGGAAGCAATAGAGTATGTTAGGTGGATGAGAAGGGAAGGGATGGATCCTAATTCGGTAATATTGACTACAATTCTTCCAGTGATTGGGGAAGTGGGTGCTCGAAATCTTGGCCGGGAGGCTCATGCTTATGTTGTTAAGATGAAGAGTTATTCAAAGCAGTTGTTTATTCAGTCTTCTCTGATTGATATGTACTGCAAGTGTGGCGACATGGGTTCAGGAAGAAAGGTTTTCTATGGATCAATGGAGAGGAATGCTATTTCTTGGACTGCATTGATGTCCGGGTACATCTCAAATGGGAGGCTTGAGCAGGCTTTGAGGTCAATTATCTGGATGCAGCAAGAAGGTTTCAATCCTGATATTGTCACAGTCGCTACTGTTCTTCCAGTTTGTGCACAATTGAGGGCTTTGAGGCAAGGAAAAGAGATTCATGGTTTTGTTGTGAAGAATGGTTTTCTGCCCAATGTATCTGTGGTTACTTCCCTAATGATGATGTACTCCAAAAATGGTGTCTTGGAATATTCTTCTAGACTATTTGAAGGTATGGAAAAAAGAAATGTGATTGCATGGACAGCCATGATTGATTCACACATAGAAAGTGGGCGTCCACAGGAAGCGCTTGGTGTTTTTCGGTCTATGCAGTTGTCGAAGCACCGGCCAGACTCAGTTGCAACAGCAAGGATGTTGAGTGTTTGTGGGGAACTTAGAGTGTTGAAACTAGGGAAGGAGATTCATGGACAGGCCTTGAAGAAAGATTTTGGGTCAATCCCATTTGTGTCTGCAGAAATTGTGAAAATGTATGGTGTTTGTGGAGCTAATGAAAAAGCAAAGTTGGTTTTTGATGCATTCCCTGTGAAGGGTTCAATAATATGGACAGCCATCATAGAGGCTTATGGATATAATGCCCATTATCAAGAAGCAATTAATCTTTTTAAGCAGATGAGGTCTGATGGTTTCTCTCCAAACCATCATACTTTTAAAGTGGTTCTTTGTATTTGTGCGAGAGCTGGATTAGCAAATGAAGGATGCCACATCTTCAATTTAATGGCTCGAAGATATAATGTTAAACCATCTGAAGAACATTACTCTAGCATCATTGGACTTCTCACCCGTGTGGGTCGCATTGAAGAAGCTAAAAAATATGTTCAATTGAGATCTTCCCTGACCCCATAAAAAAGAGAAATAGGATCTCATCATTGCACATCAAACTCAGGCATTGCTCTGGTGAAGTATAGATATGTTGTAAGCTTATGTATCATATTCATTTTTTATAAATTTTTCTATAAATCTTTATAATAAAACATGGGATGATCCTGAAATTTGTCTATGTGAAATTCTGATGAATTCAGTTGCTTGTATTGTATTGGATTGTCTTTCCAGGGCCATTGTTGGTAGTGGAACTCAACTTTATAACAATGATATTGAAATTCGTCTACGTAAAAATTAGAACTGTGATGAACTGAGTAGTTGCATTTGATTGTTCTAGCATGGTCATTAGTGATAGTGGAATCTGTACTTCCAATGATCTTTAGAGACTCGTTGTTTCATAGAGGGAAGATGGAACCATCAACTTATATGTTGATCACGTGATTCATTTGGAAGAGAGAGAGAGAGAGAGAGAGAGAATTTACAAAAATGGAAAAAACACTTCTTATTTACTAATGGGTAAAAGGATAAATACTACTCGTTAAAAAAAAGAACTTCTCAACCAGAGATTCATAAAAACAAATATATATAATAAGAGTTAATCAACTTAACTGTTAACATAAAATGTCCAATCTATTTAAAAATTAGGTTCTCCCAAAACTACCCATTCGCAATAACCAACTTCTATCTCATCTGCGATTCATCCAAAAACCGACTCTCAAAGTAACTGTTCTCTCCTATCTCCTATTCAAACCAAAAATCACTATGAAATTGCCTTATTACATACTGGTAAGAGTAAAATTGCATCATCGTAAGCTTTACAGTTGGTTTTTGAAGAAAATGGCATCACTACATCATCCGTTAGGATTTCTACTGATTCCTTAGTATAGAGATTCCGTCTTTGTTCACTTTTCAAAGCCAAACATGAAAGAATGGAGAAAGAAAAGTAAATTTGTGCAAAGGTGGTTCCCAACACAAGGGAGGATGATTGGAAGTGATCTTAAAAATCAATTCAATGAAGATATCAAAGGAAATAAGAAACAAGATTGTAGAGATGTTGTAAGACTCGCCACGTTATATTTTTGTGTAACACTTTCTTGTCACATTATATTTTTGTGTAACACTTTCTTTTCCAACAGGTGGTCCAAAACTGAGCTGGATATTCAATCAGTGTGTGAAGAATGATAAAAATATGAAACACTATACTTGGTCTACAACAATAAGGGGTTGATTGATTTCCTCACATGACAAAAATGTAACTGTTTTCCCTAGGGCTTTTTATATTGATTTTGATAATTTTTATAAATTTATTTTTTAAAAATAAATGGTTTTAAAATGATAGTATTTTATATTTTCAAAATAAAAATATTAACACATCTTGAACAAATGAATTGACATCTTTAGCAAAAAAAATAACTTATCTCTAAAAAAGATTAAAACACTTAAGTATTCTTAAAAGAGAATATTTTGTGTTAAACCCAATTAAAAATTAAGTCAAACACTTTAAAGGTAAATAATACTTGAAGCATATCAAGTGTGTCAATACTTTTGAACAAGTGGTTTGACACCTTAATTATTTGATGAAATTGCTTTCAGGTATTAAGAATTAGTGTCAACACAAATAAGTTTTGTGTCAACAGAAAAGTGCCGAAACTCTTAGGATTCAAAATGAGTCGACACAAAAGTGGTTTATCACTTTTGGTATCCGGAACTTTGAGTCGACACAAATACCAAATGTGTCGATACAAAAGAACCGATACCACCTGCAGATTTCAGGTGTCGACACAAAAGTCCCGAGCCCGCCTAAAAAAATTTGGTGTTGACACCAAAGTCCAAATATGTCGAGACAAATATACCAAGGCTTCTACATAATTTAGTGACGACACCAAAGGTAAAATGAGTCGACACAAATGGTCCAGTCCCGGATGCTGAAGTTCAAATGAATCAACACCAGATCGAAAAGTGTCAACACCATTGTGTTGGTGAGAAAGATTGCAGAATTTGTGTCAACACCTCAGAAGAATTGTGTCGACCCAATCACTTGAAGATCCATGCCCTAGACATTTTGTGTCGACACCAAAGGCTTTAGTGTCAACACATGCGATGCAAATTCCTATTCGTAGCAGACTTCAACGGTTGGATTTTTAGCATTTATTGCTCTCACCTATCTCCAACGGTCATGAATGCACAAGAGCTTATATAAGGAGTAACTTCTCATTATTTACTCCAACTTGAGACTTACAGTCACTGTTCTATTCTTGAATCAATCTCAAAATTCTTAAGCTCACATTTATTGCTGAATTCCAGCTCTTCTTTCTCATCTCTCTTTACCTTCTTATTTATTATAAATAAATTTATGTAAAGAGATTGAGTGTTTCTCATTTATTTTTTTATTTATTGTAATCAATGGTGAGTCACCCTTTATATTTTGAGTGAGTGAGTAAATCTCATAAAAAAAGAGTTCAAGAGAGATTATAAAAAAATAAGAGATTATTTTAATAGGATCTTCTTGAAGCTGATAGAGGTTTTTGAATGTGTACGCAAACATTCGATAGATCAAGCGAAGTCTTGAAGTTTTAAAGGCTTGAAATGCGCCCGTGAAGCATTCTAAATAGTGAAAATTCTCAAAAAAAAACTTGAGGAGTGGACATAGGCTTGGAAGAAGCCGAACCACTATGAATTTTCTGTGTCCGATTCAATCTCTCTATTTCTAACCCCTTTAATAATTGCATTTCTTTAATTCTTATTTGTTTTTCTATATTAAAAGGTTTTCAATAAGGTTTTAAAATTTGTTATTAATTTTTTAAAGATCAATTTACCCCCCTATTGGGTTCCCTATAACTAACAATTGGTAGAAGAGCTTGAGCTCTTGTTTTTGACTTAACCGACTAAGAGTTTTTATGGCAACCACTAGCATCGGACCTATCAAATCCGAGGTCAATCGACCAATAAACCTCCCTTGTTCAATGGAACAAATTACAATTATTGGAAGACTAGAATGCGAATCTACATTAAAACTGTAGACTATGACTTTTGGCAGGTTATTATTAATGGACTTAAAAGACCCGCCAAAACCGTTGAAGGGTCTTCTATCCCGAAAGCTGAGGCTGAATGAACTGAAAATGATATTAGGAAACTTCAAAAGAACGCTAAAGCCATGAATTTTCTATATTGCTCACTTGACCAAAATTAGTTCAATAAGATCTCTACATGTGACATCGCAAAAGAAATATAGAATAACCTCAAAGTTACCCATGAGGGTACTAATCAAGTGAACGAGTCCAAAATTAATCAACTTGTACATAATTATGAATTGTTTAAAATGAAGTATGATGAATCCATTTCTGATATGTTTACTCGCTTCACTGACATTATTAATGGACTTAAATCTCTTAGTAAGATTTATATAAATGTAGAAATCGTGAGAAATATTCTTAGGTGTATGTTTAAGAGTTGAAAAGCTAAGGTCGCAGCTATTCAAGAAGTCAAGGACCTTAACACACTCAGTCTATAAGAACTTATTGGTTCTCTCATGACCCATGGAATGAACATAAAGATGGATGATGAGGATGATAACAAAAAGAAGAAATGTATCGCTTTCAAGTCCTCAACTCATAACAAAGAATTCGAGGAAGACTCATCAAGTGATAAGAACGAAGATATGACCCTTATCACAAAAAAATTCAAGCGATTTCTTAGAAATAAGAAACAAGGAGGAATAATATTCTTCAAGAAAGAAGGATACAAATGCGAGCCTAACAAGTTCAAAGGTGATTTTAGCAGACTCAAAAAATATCACAAAAAGAACAAAATAATTTGCTATGAATGCAAAAAACCTGGACACGTCAAAGCAGAATGTCCTCTGCTCAAAAAGCAATTCAAAAAGGGCTTGAAGAAAGCCATGATAGGTGCATGGGGTGAGAGTGATGACAGCATTTTTGAGGATGAAAAGAAAGAAAACAAAGTAGCAAATCTATGCCTCATGGCTAGAGAAGATGATGAGATAACTCCTGACCCTTTTTCTTTAGATGAATTGCAAAGTGTAGTTGAAGATTTGCACGATGAATTGAGAAAAATGGGTACAAAAAACTCTATTTTGAAAAAAGTTAGTTCTTTCCTCTTCAAGTGAGATTGAAATCTTGAAAAATGAAAAACTTGCTTTATCAAAATAAGTCTTTGTTTCCAAAGATAAAAACAAGGTTTTGATTGAAAAGCTTGAAGACCTTACTAAATTTGTTTATAAGTTCTGCCATGCCCCAAAAATCCAGGGTTACGTGAAAAACCTTCAAAACCACCATTTTTACAAAAAGATAGAGTTTTACTAATAAAACAAATGTCTAAAATTAATACAGCCTTTAGAATTTAAAAGAGTACCCCAGGATTCACTATCTGTGCAACATACATATCTGCTCATACATTTATACATACAACCTCAAGGCTTACAACACATGCTTTTAGAAACAGGCAACTACTATAGAAATACATATTTCTATATAAAAAAGGAAAACTATAAACAGTCTTCCGCCACCACAGGCATATCTAGATCAACACCTCATGATCATTCGCATCAACACCTGAAAAAGGTTTTAACAAATCTCACTACATGAGCCGAAGCCCAATAGAAAAAGACTATGATGAAATAAAGCATGATATGCAATCACATATCACAAAGTAGATCAAAAATGGTTTTATTTCATAAAACCCCAAGTATAACCCCATACGCACACACGCATGCCCACGCGCGCACGCTATCATCACATCCACGTGATCTTACCAACTCATGGTTTTAAAACATAGGCACCGATGCCGATCGGGCAAATAGACCCCATCGCGTTACTACCACCCGGCCAACACGACGCCCGTGAAGTAACTGGACGCCCTATACATCTGACACGACCTGCGTCCTTTCCCGGTTCACTAGCCGGCGGGCAGAGAAACCCATTTTGCGCAATTTTTTGGCCTTTCACCGATGAGTAACTCATGCCCAAATTAAATCGATCCGTAGATCTCAGCACGGTCCTTTTTGATTATCACATCAAAATCCAGATACACACTCGTGAGTCCAACCCTATGAGGTTCTTCTCACCAAACCCATAACACTGCGAGTCCAACCCCAAAGGTTCCTTTCGCCAAACCCATAGCATCACAAAACATGTAGTAAACCAATAAAAATGTAAATCATGCTTTTTACCCAAATAAACATGGTGTAAAACAGACAAGATGATATGTAAGCATTTTCACGGGTAGAGAAGCATAAAATTGCATGTAGTACCCTTTAAAGAAAATATAGTATAGGATCCTACCTTGGAGAGTCAAAACTCGAAGCTTCAAAATTCGAATCTCGTTGGAACAAGAATCTGATCGGATGAAAGTGATGCTAACAACGTAATATCAAGGATCTATAAGCTGATTGTTAAAAACTAGGCCCATGCATAGTAGAAAAGTAGAGAGAAGGTAGAGAGCTTGAGAGAAAAAGGTTTCTGGAAATGAAAAAAAAAAAAGAATTTTCCTGGATGAAAAGCATACTGGACTATATATAGTCTCGGTCAAAAAGCAGGTTCAGTCGACTGAATGGACCACCTCAGTCGACTGAAGGAGTGTTATATCTAGAAAACTCCTCCGCCACCACTTCCAGTCGATTGATCCTAAGCTCTAGTTGACTGGATTGCCCTTCAGTCGACTGGGGACACCCGTCCAGTCGACTAAATCGCTGGGCAATGCCATAATTGGTTTTTCAACTCTCGGTCCAACCAAATGAAACCTAACGAAACTTGAGAAAGCGTAAAATACATTTACTCATGCTGTTTTACAATACTGAAGCATAAACTATTCACCGAGGATATACATATAACAAAAGAAGCACATAATACAAGTATATCTCATAAAATAAAATGGTACAGGGTTTCACAACTCTCCCCCCCTTAAAGAATTTCGTCCCCAAAATTCATTACAAGGCCACGAGGTAAATAACTCCGGGTATTTAGCACGAACCCCAAACTCGAGCTCCCACGTCGCTTCTTCAACCCCGTGATGAAGCTAAAGGACCTTGACATAACCAATTGTTCTCCCTCTCAACACTTGTTCCTTCGTATCTAGAATCCTCACTGGACGTTCCTCATATGTAACATTATCATCAACCCGTAGCTCGATCTAATCCAAAACATGTGAAGGATCAGGATCATATTTCCGAAGCATGGAAATGTGAAACACGTTATGCACAGACGTCAACAGAGGTGGCAAAGCCAAACAGTATGCTACTGCTCCAACCCTGTCAAGGATCTCAAATGGTCCAATGAAACGCGGCGATAGTTTCCCGCTACGGCCAAATCTCATCAAACCTCTACGTGGTGAGACCTTCAAGAACATATGATCCCCCACTGCAAACTCCAATGGTCTCCTCTTCCGATCTGCATAACTCTTCTGGCGATTCTAAGTAGTTATCAAACGCTGACGAATCAAGGCAATCTTCTCTGTCGTCTCCCGTACTAAGTCGGGTCCCAAAACGGTGGTCTCTCCCACATCTTGTCCAATACACAGGTGATCTACACGGCCTACCATATAAGGCCTCATATGGTGCCATCCCAATACTGGACTAATAACTGTTGTTGTATGCAAACTCTGTCAATGGTAGATGATCCACCCAAGAACCCTGAAAATTAAGCACACAGGCCCTCAACATGTCCTCTAAAATCTGGATCCTCTCAGACTGACTGTCTGTCTGTGGGTGAAAAGCTGTACTGAAGGTCAAGCTCGTCCCCAAAGCCACTTGATGACTCTGTCAAAAGCGCGATGTAAAGCACAGATCTCGATCAGAAAATAATAGTCACAGATACTCCATGTAGTCGGACTATCTCTCGAATGTATAATCTACCTAGTCTATCCACCGAATCCTTCACTCTAATGGGAAGAAAGTGTGCAAACTTCGTCAACCTATCAATCACAACCCACACAGTATCGTGTCCCTTCGATGATCTAGGAAGTCCTGATACAAAATCCATCGTGACATTCTCCCACTTCCACTCAGATATCGATAATAGCTGTAATAGTCCTGCTGGTCTCTGATGTTCTGCCTATACCTGCTGACAAGTAAGGCACCGAGAAATGAACTGAATCACATCCCTCTTCATCCTCGCCCACCAGAACTGACGGCGCAAGTCGTGATACATCTTCGTACCTCCAGGATGCACTGCAAGACGTGAATGATGAATATCATGTAATACCTCAGCACGACACGCCTCTGGTACAAATAACCTCCCTACAAATCTCAAGCTCTGATACGAGCTCACGATCTATCCACTAGTATCTTTCCCACAAACAATACAGTCTCGTATCATCTGAACCTCTTGATCTGTCTGCTGAGCTGTTAGCACACGTGCAACCAATGCAGGTTGTGAAGCTACTGAAAATAAGGTTGCACCCTTCCCTGTCTCCCCAAGACACAGATCAAACTCACTAATCTCTCCCAACATATCCCATTCTCGTATATCCACAGAAGCTAATGAATCATAAGATCTCCTACTAAGTGCGTCAGCCATAACATTGGCCTTCCCCGGGTGATACTGCAAGTCGAAGTTGTAGTCTTCCAACAATTCCATCCATCGTTGTTGGCGAATATTCAAGTTTTTATGTGAAAACAAGTATTTTAGGCTCTTATGATCAGAGAAAACCTCGAAGTGCACACAGTAAAGATAATGTCACCATGTCTTCAAGGAAAAAACCGCTTTTGCCAACTCTAGATGATGTGTCGGATAGTTCTTCTCATGAATCTTTAATTGCCAAGATCCATAAGTCACAACTTTACCTCCTTGCATTAGGACGCAACCTAGACCATCAAGTGACGCGTCGCAATACACTGTGTAACCTAAACCTCGCTAAAAAATGATCAGTACTGGTGTGTTGGTTAATCTCCTCTTCAGCTCCTCGAAAGATGACTCACAGGACTCACTCCACATAAACATAACTCCCTTCTGCATAAGACATGTCATCAGCGCTGCAAGTCTAGAAAAGTTCTTCACGAACTGCTGATAGTAACCTACCAGCCCTAGAAAACTGCAAATCTCAAAGACATTCTTTGGTCGCTGCCAATCCATCACGGCATCAGTCTTTGACGAATCCACGGATACCCCATCTTTCGACACCACGTGTCCAAGAAATCTCATATTTGACATCCAAAACTCACACTTCTCAAACTTCACATACAAGCGATGCTCTCTCTGAAGTTGTAGGATAATACGCAGATGCTCCTCATACATCTCTGTCGTGGGTGAGTAGATGAGAATGTTATCCACGAACACGTTCACAAAACTTTCTAAATAAGGGTGAAAGATACGATTTTTCAAACTCGTAAATGTCGCAGGAGCATTCATCACGCCGAATGGCATAACTAGGAACTCATAGTGACCATAACGAGTCCAAAAAGCGGTATTCGCTATGTCCTCATCCCTAATCCTCAGCTAATGGTACCTTAATCCCAAGTCAATCTTCGAGAAGCAACACGATCCCTTCAATTGATCAAATAAGTCTTCAATCCTTGGCATAGGATACTTGTTCTTCACCGTCACCGGATTCAGCTTCTTGTAATCTATGCACAGTCTCAAAGATCCATCCTTCTTCTTTACAAAAAGAGCTGGAGCTCCCCATAGCGACGCACTTGGGCGTACAAACCCGTTGTCAAGTAACTCCTGCAGCTACACCTTGAGTTCTCGCAACTCAACCGATGCAAAGTGGTAAGATGGCATAGAGATGGGAGCAGTTTCCAGAACAAGGTCAATAGAAAACTCCACATCTCGGCTCGGTGGTAACTCAAACAGATCTTCAGGAAAGACGTCTGGATAGTCACACACCACAGGGGTAGCTCCCTTCGAACCTCATCTGACTCATCCAACCTAAGAGCAGAAAAGTGGAACCTCAAATTCCCTCGGTTCCCTGTGATACTGGGCATAGACACCAAGCCTTCATCCCGATCACCCACAAAGTAAAAGCAGTCACCCTTAGGCATAGAAATCGACACTCTCCGTCGCTCACAGTCTATAAAAGCACAGTAGGTAGTTAGCCAGTCCATCCCTATAATGACATCAAACGTGGTCATGTCTGGATCGAGAAAGTCAAACTCTAAACAAGGACCAGCGACTCCTAACTCATAGGATCTGCAAACTCTACTCAACACCACACTCCCTTTGACTGGGGTTTCTACACTCAAACCACTACCCAACAAGTCTATCTCCAACCCTAATGTTGATGCAAAAGTAGAGGAAATAAATAAATGTGATGCTCCTATGTCGATAAGAACATTGGCCCATGAGTTATATACTAGGAGAGTACCTCTGATCATGGATGGAGTAGCTGTAGCATCGGCCACTACTGGTGCTTTGGAAGTACTAGAATAAGCAAGAACATAAACCCTAGCCTGCGATGCTTTGGCCTGTTCACTATAACTATGAGTTGTCGGTTGCCTCACAGACTGTGCTGAGGCACCACTTTCTGCAAACCTAGACGTCTGAGCCCTAGGTTGCTGTGGAGCCTGTCGTCTCTGGCCAAATGGAGCAAGTGACGCTCCTGTCATACTCTGAATGTTCCCTCATCGGGGGAAGTATCTACGAATGTGTCCAGACTAACCACACTCAAAACACGCGGGTGGGTCTCTCCCATGCGACTGTAACTGTAACTATAACTGCGGTTGTGACAGGACAGGCGCTAAACTCTGAACTTGGCCTCTCAGTGGGCACTCATATGAACGATGCCCTAACTATTAGCATTAGGAACAAGTGATCTCTCTCTACTCTAGCCTTCCTGTAAAGGCTACTAAAGGTGCAAGCGTAGAAAACTACGGCTGATACGTTCCCATTGAACGGGAAGTCGGTCCAGACGACCATTGACGCTTTTTCCCGTGCCCCTGTAATTGTGTACCTCCATCACTCTGTTGGCCTTTACTTTCCCTAACTCTGTGGCTCTCTGCCATCGAGTTCTCTACTCAAATAGCGGTTTCCACCATATCAATATAGACGCATAAACCCAGTGCTGTAATTCTATCCTTGATAGAAGGTCGAAGGCCCCTTTCAAACCTTCTAGTGCGCAATTCCTCCGTCGACACCATGTCAGAGGCAAACCGTTACAGATTCGCAAACCTGGCTTCATACTGGATAACGGTAAGGTTCCCCTGAACAAGGGAGAGGAACTCCTCCCGGTACGTATCCCTCAAAGATCTCGAAAAGTACTTCTCCAAAAAGACTCTCGTAAAAGCAGCCCAAGTGTCATCCACTGTGGCTTTGGAAAACTTCCACCACTCCCTTGCATCCTCGCGAAGCTGGAACGCTGCCAACTTAACATGCATAACATCCTCCTTAATCTCCAGAGTGTTCAAGATCATCGTGGTTACTTCCAACCACTCAATAGCAACTTTGGGGTCTGGATCCCGCGAAAAAGTTAGAGGATCCAACCGCTAGAATTCTCTCATTGCCACAGAAGCCCTTGGCGCAGGAACCCTCACTCCAGCCTTAGTTGCCTCAGCCATTGCCCTCATGGTAGCAAGAATCTCCTGTACAATGTCAACACCACCCACCTGTTCCTGCGGAGCATGAAAGTCCTCTTCTTTCAGAACTTGGACATATGCACGACCTCGGCCACAAACACGTCCCCGTCCTCCCCGCGTGGACATAGTTCTATATATAAAAGCAAGATAACAAGATAAGCTTTCATATAGCATGTTGTTATTAACGTAAAAGCATAACATACATGATCATGCTGACACATAGCCACTTAAGATGCTTCGAACACGTCTCACATACCGAGGAGAACCAACAAGACATGCGCATCCATCTGGATAACCTATTCAGATTCCTTGCTAGAAAACACGTCGGCCAAATGCGTTTCTAACTTGGCTTTTAAATTTGTTAATCCAAACACCCGAAGGCAAGACTAATCGATCATAAGACTCAACCTCCATACTTACATATACACCAATTATCATGCCTAACAAACTATCAGTATGTCATAAAAACACTTAAACATACGCAAGCAAGCATACATAGTCATCCTCACCAGGTGATGCACCCTCTTCCTATGGCTCTTAGGCATTCGAACCTAGAGTTCTGATATCAAGTTGTCAAGCCCCAAAAATCAAGGGTTATGTGAAAAGCCTTACAAACCACCATTTTTACAAAAAAATAGAGTTTTACTAATAAAACAAATGTCTAAAATTAATACAGCCTTTAGAATTTAAAGGAGAACCCTAGGATTCACTCTCAGTGAAACATACATATCTGTTCATACATTTATACATACAGCCTCAAGGCTTACAACACATGCTTTCAGAAACAGGCAACTACTATAGAAATACATATTTCTATATAAAAAAGGAAAACTATAAACAGTCTTCCGCCACCACAGGCATATCTAGATCATCACCTCATGATCATCCGCATCAACAGTTGAAAAAGATTTTAACAAATCCCACTACGTGAGACGAAGCCCAATAGAAACAGGCTATGATGAAATAAAGTAGGATATGCAATCACATATCATAAAGTAGATCAAAAATGGTTTTATTTCATAAAACCCCAAGTATAACCCCATACGCACACACGCACGCCACTTATGCACGCTCTCATCACATCCACGTGATCTTACCAACTCATGGTTTTAAAACATAGGCACCGATGCTGAGCGGGCATATAGATCCCATCACGTTACTACCACTCGGCCAACATCAGACCCGTGAAGTAACTGGATGCCCTATACTTTTGACACAACCTGCGTTCTTTCCCGATTCACTAGCTGGCGGGCAGAGAAACCCATTATGCGTAGTTTTTGGTCTTTTACCAAGAAGCAACTCGTGCCCATATTAAATTGATTCGTAGATCTCAACACGGTCCTTTTTTGTCATCACATCAAAATTCAGATGCACACTCGTGTGTCCAACCCTATGAGATTCCTCTCACCAAACCCATAACACCGCGAGTCTAACCCCAAAGGTTCCTCTCGCCAATCCTATAGTATCTCAAAACACGTAGTAAACCAATAAAAGTGTAAATCATGCTTTTTACCCAAATAAACATGGTGTAAAACATACAAGATGATATGGAAGCATTTTCACGGGTACAAAAGCATAAAATTGCACGTAGTATCATTTAAAGAAAACATAGTCTAGGATCCTACCTCAGAGAGTCAAAATCGAAGCTTCGAAATTCAAACCCCGTCGGAACGAGAATTTGACCAGATGAAAGTGATGCTAACAACGTAAATACGAAGTATCTATAAGCTGGTTGTTAAAAACTAGGCCTAGACATAGTAGAAGGTAGAGAGCTTGAGAGAAAAAGGTTTCTGGAAATGAAAAAAAAAGAATTTTTCTGAATAAAAAGGATATTGGACTATATATAGTCTCGGTCAAAAAGCAGGCTCAGTCGACTGAATGGAGTTTTAGATCTAGAAAACTCCTTCACCGCCACTGTCCAGTCGACTGATTCTAAGCTCCAATCGACTGGATCGCCCTTCAGTCGACTGGGGACACCCGTCCAGTCGACTGAACCGTTGGGCAATGCCAGGATTGGTTTTTCAACTCTTGATCCAGCCAAATGAACCCTAACGAAACCCGAGAAAGGGTAAAATACATCTACTCATGCTGTTCTACAATATTGAAGCATAAACTATTCATTGAGGACATACATATAACAAATGAAGCACATAATACATGTATATCTCATAAAATAATACGGTATAGGGTCTCACAAGTTCACTCAAAAAAAGAACAACTTAGACAAACTTTGACAAACTTTCTGGCATGTAAAAATGTGTTTTTGACAAAGCTAGAATCAGGTATAAGCTAAAGAAGAATAAAAGTTTTTAAGCAACATTTTTATCAAGGCATATCCAAATCATATAAATGCAACTTGTTTTCATTGCTATGAACATGAACACACTATCACACATTATCCACATAAAAATCTGTCAAATAATTATGTTAAGAAGGTTTGGGTTCCTAAAGAAACACATCCTCAACGAACTAACATCAACGGGCCTAAGAAAATTTGGGTACCAAAAATCAAAACTTGATTCTCCTTACAAGTGTGTCTCAAATTCTCATTTAAAGAAGGGATGTGGTATCTCGATAGCGCATGTTCAAGACACTTGACAAGCGACCAATCGATGTTTGCATCTCTCAAACCAATAGATGGTAGATTTGTGACTTTTAGAGACAATAGCAAAGAAAAAATCGTAGGAATTTGATGTATCGATAAAGTTCATTCCCCTTCTATTGAAAATGTTTTGCTTGTTGATGGTTTGAAACATAACCTTATTAGCATTAGCTAACTTTGTGACAAAGGCCACAAGGTTGTATTTGATCATACTAAGTGTATTATTGAAGATTTATCCAATAACAAAGTTATTTTTGAAGGTCAAAGACATAAAAATATTTATACATTTAATCTCAATGATATTTCTAAGAATGACACCAAGTGCATAGCCGCCTTAAGTGACAATAGTTGGTTGTGACATAGAAGGCTTGGACATGCACACATGAACTTAATTTTCAAACTTTTAAAAAAGGAATTGGTGATTAGTTTACCCCAAATCAAATTTGAAAAAGACAAAATGTGTGATGCATGCCAACAAGACTAATAAGTTAGAAGTTATTTTTATTCTAAAAATGAGATTTCAACTTATAGGCCCCTACAACTATTGTATATAGACTTATTTGGTCTAACAAGGACTTTAAACCTTTGAGGCAAGAGATATGCCTTTGTTATTGTTGATGACTTATCTAGATACACATGTGTGCTATTATTTGCTGATAAGGATGAAGCCTCTGCCACTTTTGAAAAACTGTCTCTAATAGTTCAAAATGAAAAAAGTTTTCAAATTTTAAGTATCTGAAGTGATCATGGAAGATAATTTGAAAATAAAAATTTTGAAAAGTTTTTTGATGAAAATAGTATTAATCATAATTTCTCTGCTCCTATAACCCCTCAACAAAATAGAGTGGTTAAGAAGAAGAATAGGACATTGGAAGAAATTGCTAGAACCATGCTCTAGAAAAATAATCTACAAAGATACTTTTGAGCCGAGACTGTCAATACCGCTTGTTATATCATAAAGAGAGCTATGATAAGAGTTTCTCTTAAAAAAATTCCATATGAGTTATGGAATGAAAGAAAACCTAACATTAGTTATTTTTGTGCTTTTGGGTGGAAATGTTTTGTTTTGAACAACAACAAAGAACTTTTGGGTAAATTAGACGCAAAATAATTTTCTTAGGATATTATATATCTAGTTAAGCGTATAGAATTTTCAATAAAAAGACCATAGTTGTTGAAGAGTCTATATATGTTTTTGATAAAGCTAATATTGGTTCTTTAAAGCACTTTTGTGAAGATAACTTGTTAGACATAGAAAAAGGTCTTAAAAGACATCTTCATCAAAGAAAGGAATAGCCAAATCAAAAGGAAGCTTCAAATTATCAACAAAATGCAGTTCAACAGGTTGTTGAATCTTCAAATTCAAAAAATTCAAATTTACCTAAAGATTAGAGGTATGCTCACGGTCACCCAAAAGATTTTATCATTGGTGATCCGTAGCAAGGTATCAAAACTCGATATTCTCTACATAACAATCGTAGTAATTTAGCATTTCTTTTTCAAACTGAACCAAAACATTTTAAGAAAGCTGAAAACGATGAGTTTTGGACCTTGGCTATGCAAGAAGAGCTTAATCAATTTGAAAGAAACAAAATTTGGACTTTAGTTCCAAGATCTAAGGAACACTCTGTCATCGGGGTACTAAATAGGTTTTTAGAAATAAAATGGATGAGAATAGAGTAGTTCTTAGAAATAAAGCTTGATTGGTAGCCCAAGATTACAATAAAAAAGAAGGCATCAATTTTGATGAGATTTTTGCTCATGTGGCAAGGCTTGAAGCCATTAGGATGTTTGTTTATTTTGCATGCTCTAAAAACTTTAAACTCTATCAAATGGATGTCAAGAGTACTTTTTTAAATGGCTTTATCTTGGAAGAAGTTTTTGTAAAACAATCTCCTGGATTTAAAAATCCAGATTTTCCAAACAAAGTTTACAAACTTACCAAGACTCTTTATGGTTTAAAGCAAGCACCTAAAGCTTGGTATGAAAGGCTAACCAAATTCTTGATTGAAAATGAGTTTTTAAGAAGAAAAATAGATACCATTTTTTTCATCAAGTTTCACAGAAATGACATGTTAGTTGTATAAATTTATGTAGATGATATTATTTTTGGTACAACTAACAAATCTCTCTGTAAGGACTTTGCTAAGTGTATGCAGGGAGAATTTGAGATGAGTATGATGGGTGAGATCAACTATTTTCTCGAACTCCAAATTAAACAAATTCAAGAAGGAATCTACGTCAATCAAGCTAACTATACATGGGACATCTTGAAGAGATTCGACATGCTAAAGGCAAAACCTATGGGAACTCCAATGTGTCCTACAACTAAGCTTCACAAGGATGAAGATGACATGGCAGTGGATGAAAAGCGTTATAGAGGTATGATTTGGTCTCTCTTATATTTAACTGTTAAGCGCTAGGATATCATGTTTAGTGTATGCATGTGTGCTAGATTTTAATCAAATCCTAAAGAATCACATGTGACCGCCGTTAAGCGTATCTTTATATACCTCTTAGGTACAAAAAACCTAAAATTATTATATCTTAGAGGAATAGTCTTTGAGTTATTTGGCTATTCGGATGCAAATTTTTCCATATGCAAAGTAGATAAGAAAAGCACAAGTGGAACTTGTCAATTCTTATGACACTAATTAATCTCTTGGTTTAGCAAGAAACAGAACTCGATGGCCTTATCTATAGCTAAGGCCGAGTACATTGCAGCTAGAAGCTGTTGTGCACAAGTTCTTTGAATGAAACAATAATTAGAATACTATGATTGTTGTTTAGATCATATTCCTATAAAATGTGATAACACAAGTGCAATAAATATATCTAAGAACCCAATACAACAATCAAGAACTAAGCATATAGAGAATAGACATCGTTTTATAAGAGATCATGTGTAAAAAGGTAATATCGAACTTGAATTTATAGACACAGATTACCAATTAGTGGACATTTTTACAAAACCCTTAAATGAAGAAAGAATATGCTATATAAGAAGAGAATTTGGTATATTATGTGCTCCTGGTTCATCATTAATATGCCATGTCTTTTCATTGCATCTCAATACTTTTGATGTTCTTTCTTGACATGCGAAAATGTGTCGACACAACTTGAAAAAGTTTCGACACAATTATGTACTGTGTTGACCCAAAACTGTATAGAAGTGGCACTGCGAATAAAAGTGTCAACCCCTTTCTATATAGTGTCGACCCAAATATATTTTTTGTCTCCTGGTAAATTTGTGTCGACATAAAGCTTAATCGTGTCGACCCAAATAGCCGAATGTGTCGACACCGTTTGAAAAAGTGTCGACACCATTTCCTGTTTCATATACCCACACTTGCGAAGAAAAGTGTCAACACAAATTTCATATATGTCAACACAAATCTTTATGCCTATATTTAGAGGCGTTGGTCCTCCAAACGTCGCATCGTTTCCCTCTCTCTTTATAAGAGCTGTTCATCTCCTGCCGTTTTTCCTTTGAAAAACATGTCGACTCCTCTTCCTCTCCACCTTCATTTCTTTTTTGAATATCTCCAAAATCGTTCACAATGCCACCATGAACTATGGGAAAAGGGGCAAAACGGATCGGCAAAGGAAGTTCCTCAAGCCCTATAGTGTCCTAGAAGAATAAAACGACCTCCACGGCAGCGATAGCAACAGCACCAACATCAATTGCTATGGCTGAGGTAATCAACTTCAAAACTCCAAAAATTCGTCAACTTTATTCTGCTTCCTTTGTGAATCGAAAAGTCATCCCTGGCCGCAACATAGATTTTTTCTTCTTTGACTCTATTGAAATTAGATTCAAGGGTTTATTTTGAAGCTTGGGTGGGAAAGACTACAACTCTGCGAACCCCATTATCCTACACTTGTGAAATCTTTTTATGCTCACTATCATATTTCACTGATTCCATCCACCACCATTACCACATGGGTAAACGGTGTTGACATTTATTTAACCCCTTCATCCCTTAATGAAATTCTTAGCATTCCAGAAGGTAAGCTTTGTATTCCCTGTAACAAAAAACCCATTCATCTTGAAGGTTTTTCTTTTTATGAGGCTGCAAAAAATATTTTTGAAGTCGATGAGATAGACCCTTCCAAGCCCTTAGAGGCTAACTCACTAAAACCAGAGATGCGTATATTGCATCCTATGGTGAATCACATTTTGCAACCACAGATGGGAAAATTTGGAGATGTTGCACATATGCACATTTTTATCATGTGGTGTATTCTTGAACAGAAGAGCCTAGACCTAGGCTTCTTATTCATTTATCATATGTTGAACTCTCACAGCAAGTCCAACTCCTCTATTCCTCATGGCATGTACTTGAGCCGCGTGTTTCGCCACTTTGGCGTAAACCTATCAACCGAAAAAAGGTACCCTTTTTAAAACACGATCTATATGGTAGTTCCACTCTTAAACATATGCAAATTATAAATGTTAATGGAGTTTGTACTACATCTCGACGTGGTACCCCCTCCTCCATTAGAACTCCTCCTCTGTCTCGCGATATATCTTATATTCATATTGATCTTAACTCCCCCGCTCCTCCAATTCGATCTGACTTTCCTGGCCCTTCTAGTACTCCTGGTCCTTCTTATGCTCCTCCCACTCCTGGATATGCTCATGCTCCTTCTATCTCTTCCTCTGCTCCAGTCCCTATTGATCTGTTAAAAGTAGTTTTCTTGATTAAAGCTTTATGCTCTTCAGTGTCTTTGTTTCAAGCCAAAATGGACCAAGACTTTTTTTATCTTAATCATACCATATCTGACCTCTCTAGCAAAGTTAAAAGTCTTGACAAATTCAACAGCACCTTATGCAAAGAAGTTGAACGAGCCACTAATACCAAAAGATCATTGTGCCGTACAATGGATGATAGCATTGTCTCCATTTTTAATGCGAACAATGCCATTCTTCGGCAAATCAAAAAAGAATATGATGAAGGCGTGGTGATGGTTGTTCAAGAAAATGAAAAAAAAGTTGAAGAGCATCTTCAATGGCTCAAACAAGCCTGGGTTTCTCAGTTCAAACCCAAGGAGACGAAGGTCAAAAAAGCTGCACGGTTGAACCATGATGCAGACTTGGCATTAGCTGCCACTCTTGAAGCAATGGCCGTTGCAAAAGCCAAAGATGAAAGAGCTCGAGCTTCCAAGGAATGAGCATCTGCAAGCAAAGAAAAAGCTAAAACCAAGAAAAAATTCAAATGCTTTATGGATGACTAGTGACTCCTTTTTGACAATCACAAAAGTGGAGAAGGTAAGGTAAGGTAGTGAAGGGGAGGAAGGAGAAGAAGAAGTGAAGAAGAAGTACAAACATACATTCAGCTTTTTTTGAAGGAAAAGTTGTAAAGTTTAACATACATTCCATTCTTTTTGGTTGACTGGGTTGTTTGAAAGTTTTGAATGAATGTTTAAAACATTTGTTTTCATGCTTATGGATGAATGTTGATACTTATATATGTATCTGTGCATAGCCAATTCTGTTTATATTTATGTGTTTGGATTTTGGAAATTCACTTAGCACATAATTGTTGTGATGCACAAAATTTTCTAAATTTATATTGCAAATCATCTTCAAAGTGTATAATCTGTTTATAATAGCTTTTTTTGCTATTATGATTATTCTTTCTATTTAAGGTATATCGATAATGGGAGAATCCTTGTTGAAAAAACTTTTCAAATGTTTTCTAAAAAATGATAAATGCTTGTAATCCTCAAAAAATGAAAGATTGTTAGCCTAGAGGCATCTTCAAATCATATAAATGCAACTTGTTTTCATTGCTATGAACATGAACACACTATCACACATTATCCACATAAAAATTTGTCAAATAATT
>JAOTRH010000027.1:9317410-9341635 GCA_034768845.1 Heliamphora exappendiculata
TAGTGTGGTTTAGCTTTTTATTATAAATAAGAGTACTCGCCTATCCTTTTGGGTACGGCTTTCCATTACGGTTAACAAGCTCTAGTTCGCACCTAGCTCTATGCGCGATATCACTGGTTTGCCAACTTGGTTCTCTTTTTGGCTCCCGACTTGATTTGGTGCCGTCTCGCACATATGTAAATATTTAGATTTAAAATCTATCATAAATCGTAATTATTAGACATATACTAATGAAGATTTTGTTGTGAATGGGCATATGGTTAAGTAGGTCAGGTGCTTATCTTATTGTCAAGAGATGTGGGTCTTAGGAATGTGTACTACGTTTCCATATGCATCAATTCACTTGAAATAAAACAATTTTAAAAACTATGAATTGTAGGAAACAAGCCTTCAAGGTCTATCACGTAAGACGCTCAAAAACTAAAAGATCCCTTTGCATGTTGGAATGTTTGAAAATGAGATTATTGATTTAAAAATGTGGAGGATAAAAAAGCAATTTATATGAGATTCGGCCAATATATTAAAATCAAATAGGGCTCTAATTGAATCATATGATACAAATTGTGAATTGTATCATTCTAACAACTAGAATAAAAATATAAATACTTACCTCGATGCCATGTGGACCTATCCGATTGTGAGATATAAAATTGAGTATAAGATTGGCAAATTCATCAGGTACATCTTCCTGCAGCACTCAAAGATGTTTCGATGAATATCAGAAATAGGGCAATTTGAACCAAAATAATGCAAGGAAAAACTTCATAAAGAAACTAAGATGGACCTGTATAGCATGCCCAGTGTGTCTGACAACTACCATTTGAAACTTGCCTTGCATTTGACCAATTGTTAGAGCTCTGTAACATTACAGATACTCTCAGTAAATAACTTGTGTTCACAAGGAGCCATGCTATCTGATATTCATTTAGAAAATATGACCCATGCCAAATCCCAGTTCAGCACAAATAGAAGTCAGATACGTAACCATAAAGCAAGCTTCAAGCTTGTAAACTTGCACCTTGAAAGCCACCTAAGTAGCACGGACGCGACAATGTTCAATAAATGCAACCGGGGACACTTTAAACATATAAATTTATATATATTTTAATGTGTCAAATATATCATGTATGAGAATTTATACATAGACAATAAAAATGAAAGATAACACTAATTAAAATTTAAAATGATCAGATGTTCAATAGCATCAACACACATATACTGCACACATAATAGATGTGTGCCGTACTTCCATCAAAACTCATAAACTATACCATGCATAATTTAAGGAAAAATTGTTCCATGAATCCATGTATCATAGATTACTTACACCATCTAGCACATCTATCCTAAAATTAAACTCAAAAGAAAAAAGATATTGATGGGTATTGTTCTTACTTTCTCATTGGATCTCAAGCTTTAAAAAATAAAATAAAAAAATAACTTATAATGGGTTTGATCCATGTCAAACGATGGACATGTGCGTCCCACAGGTGTCCGATGCGTGTCTGGTTCTCAAAGAATAGAGAATGACAAGATACGTTCGAACAAGTGTGCAGCGCATGTTGGGAGTTTCCAACAAGTGCCGTGTCATGTCGGTGTCCAACACGGTGTCGGCCACAACATGTTGCATTCTTCGAGGTGTCCATGCTTCTTAGAAGGCCACACACAACAAATACTTTACAACATTATCTAATCAGTTTGGCAAAATTTAATTATTAGTTCTTTCTGTCAAGAAAAAGGAAAAAAGAAAATAGAATATTTCCGTTTTCCTTCCAAAGAAATTTTTTGCTAAATTTTCATTTCATCAGCTGCAATCATGCAACCAAAAAGTAAAACCCTTAACTCTTTAACGAGACACCATCTGATTATCACCATGAGGAAACACTGTTGAACATATTGTATTGACCATTTTTTACACTTTCTTTTACCGCCTCCACTGGGAGTCCTGTCATCCATGGCCACTACTCTTTTCCAGTCGTTAAATTCAAAGCAACCAGAAAAATTCAAAGGAGGTTCACCACAAAAAAATGAACAGCTAGAGTTGTATTCATGGTTAGCACTCTTCTCACTTGTTAAAGAAAATGGAAAAATGACAAGGTTCTTTATACCCCCATTTCTCGATCAGGTTCCCAGATGTTTAGGGTACCCATGCAAAGTCCAGTTACAATGCAAAAATTGGATTTAAAGGCATAATAAAACTTGTATTGAAGTAAAGGTCGGTGCTAATTTTCGCAATTAATAATCGACCTATATAAATAGATTCCTAGCACATCATACATCATAAGCAATCTGTCTTGGACCAATACATAAATACAATAATACAGCCCCCTGGTGGTTTTATTACTGGTACTCTTTTGTTACCATACAGTTCTTTTTGATTGGAAGGAATTTTGTACTGGATAGAACATTGAACACTGGATCCTCTGCAATTGGCACTTTAATTACTTGTACAAAACAATAGAAGCTTGAACACGAACACAGTGAGAGATTGATTTATATCGTTTGGACCATTCTGTAACAGTGTGTTTTTGGAGCAAACAAACCATTTCCTAACAAACACATCAAGAATCTACATTCTCCCCTGTAGCAGACGATCTGTACCGTTGTGAGCGCATCTAGAGTAATGGCATAATACCCAAAAAGATATCCATTTGATTGTATCTTGTAGTGCTTTCAAAATGGATATCTCTTCCTAAAAATATTCTTAGCCAGTGGTCAATGGCCTTTACCTATGACCGTTTTCTAACGGTTGAAGATCCAATCCATTTGATTGTAACTTGTAGTTCTTTCAAAATGGATTTCTCTACCAACAAATATTTTTAGCCTGCAATCAGTGGCCTTTACCTATGACCATGTTCTAACATGTGAAGATCCAACCCATTCGATTGTATCTTGTAGTTCTTTCAAAATGGATTCCTCTTCCTAAAAATATTCTTAGCCTGCAGTCCGTGGCCTTTGCCTATGACCATGGTCTAACATGTGAAAATCCAACACAGACAAGCCAATTAAGAATAATCCAGGTCACCAAAGGGAAAAAAAAAAAACTCCAGAAAGAACTTTCCAGTTCCCCAAAGAAGCTAAATCTTAATTTTGGCACCATCTTTTTATCAATATATTAGTCATTGCTTTAGTAGTTAGCATTACATGCAATATGTGAAACCTTTGCAGACTATATTTTCATTCTAATGCTTTCTGGGGTAAGTTTGAATAACAAAACCTGTCCAGCCTGTCCGTTCCAGCTAACAGCAAGAGCTTTGGAACAGGAGACGATAGAAACTTTTCTGAAAGGCCTTCATACCTGCAATACATAAAAATAAGCTATATGAAGTGGCACCAAAAATGGAAAAAAGAAGAAAGAGCTGTTTATATAAAGAGAGTGATAGTAAGATCAATAATTATTTCATGGAATTTCACTTCTGCGGGCATCAGATTATCAGAACTGAAATTTAATAGAATAAAGCAGGTTAACAAAGTTAAGCCATAAAGAGCAAATTAAATCAGTTGTTTTTCTTCTCTGTCTAAAAATTTAATAAAGACAAAATTCAAGTAAATGAACATGCCTGTTGATTTTCAGTCAAGAACCATGAAAAAAATTGAACATGAAGAGAACAAGCTTGCAGAAGTCATGTCATGCTTACAAAAAGTGTTTGCTTAAGATTTATTCACATCATCTAATTACAAAATCCAGAGTCAATTTTCTCAATGAACAAACCGTTAGGCTATTTAGAGAGAAAGATAATTACATTGCAACTGAAAGAATGGATATTACAAGGCCAAAACTAGGTTATAGAGGCTAAAAACACAAAACACAAAAATAACCAAAAGGAGAGACGACATTCACCCCTAAAAACAGCTCATGATGTTAGCTCATTGAGCATTGAGAGTTTGCTAAGTAAGAACCTAAAAGAAGCAAAAATATGAGTTTTGGTGAAAAAATAGGCAAGCTACAAAGAAAAGACACAAAGTAGATCAATGGTACCCAATTGAAGACACTAACGAACAAAGTAACAACTAATTTCTATATACTTCATACACTCATAAAAAAGGAGAGTTGTGAGTAATATGGATAGCACTGTTGTTGTCACAGTAGATAGAAATAGGAGAAGAGAGAGAAACAGCCAAATCAGAAAATAGTCATCTAAACCAAACAATCTCATCTATAGCATAGGCTATAGCTCGATATTCGGCTTCAACAATACAATGAGCATTGGCAAGTTGTTTCTTGCTCTTCTAGCAAACAAAAAAGCCACCAAGAAACACACAAGAACCAATAATGAATTTACAATCAAGCACATCACCAGCCCAATCAACATCAACCTAAGCCCGAAGAGTCCACGATGAAGCAAAAAAACAACAATAAGCTCTAAAATATTCTTAAGTTATGAGTATTATTGTATTTTAGATATGCTAGTCTCATTATAAAAATAATAATGATAAGAGAACTAACCCGAATTTTGAGCTCTCTTTTCCCCGTTATAATAATTCTGTATCTCAACTCTCTCTCCTATTCTCTCTCAAACTCTCTCATATTGTTCTTTGAACGTACATCAATCTTTAATATGGTATCACAGCAAAATCCTATGTAATTTTAATTTCTCGTCGTTTTTCCCTTTTTTAATCTCAAATTCGTCATTGTAAAAAAAAAAAAACTAAAAAACTTGTTTATTCCATAGATGATCGACTGGTTCTAAAGATCTATGTCAAGATTTTTCCAATTTTTTTCTGGCATGTTTGATAATTTTTTATTTTTTATTTTTGGCGCCAACCCATTATTTTTTCAAAAATCCGTGATTGCGGCTATTTTTGCTTCAATCGATGGTTGATTCCTCTCATGGGTGCCAACTAGGGTTCTACAAGCCTCTATAAGGATAGAATCGACTCTTTTGTTGAGTTTTGGTTGATTTCAACAGGCAATTAAGGTTTTGTTCGACCTCGTCATCTTTTTTTCGCATTGTTTCAACGTCTTATGGTCTGTTTAGGTTCGGAAATAGCTCGACTAGTGTTGTTTGAAGGACCTATTTGGTTCAAGTTGCTTTCCAGTGTTGTTTGAACTACCACACGGTTCTTTGGTTCCTCTTTTTGACTTTTACTCCAATCTGGTATGGTGTTTTCGATATTATTGGTCGTCTAGTGGTTCCGTTCTACTTTGCTTTACACCTGCTCCATCGTTTCTTGCTTCCGTTTGCCTTGTACTGCTTATTCTTGGTTTGACATGACCATATCTGATACTAGAAAGCTTTCTGGTGGTCATGAGGGCACTGGATTGTCTCGTTCAGGGACTTCTACTGATAGTCCATCTCTTCAAATTAGTCATGTCAAGTTGGATGGTACCAACTATTTGATTTGGTCTCATGCATGTAGTCTAGCCATTGCTGCTTGCGGTGTATTTGGGTATATCATCGGTGACACTCAATAGCCAACCGCTGTGGGGCCATCTCGCACATGGTATATAGAGAAAAACACCCTTGTTATGTCATGACTACTACATTCTATGCAGCCCTCTATCATTCGCAGTTCTTACTTTTAGATATTGCACATAAGATTTGGTCCGCTGATGCCCAGACTTATTCCCAAATAGGCAATGATGCTCAGGTATATGAATTTAGGAAGAAACTTCGTGGGTTAGATTAGAAAGATCAATTCCTGGCTTAGTATTATGCCAAGTTTACCAATTTGTGGAACGAGATCGATTATTATCAGGGCTTCCATGCCATTTGTACTATTATCAGCGATTTGTTTGTGCTTCAATTAATAAACGCAGTGATTTTCCGTTTATGCTCGTACATTCTGATGTTTGGGGTCCCTCACCTGCTACTTTTATTTCTGGTTATCAGTGGTTTGTGATTTTTATTGACTGTTATTCTCGTGTCACTTAGGTTTATTTACTTTGTGCTAAAAGTAAAGTTTTTTCGTGTTTTTCAAACTTTCATAAAATGGTGGGTACTTAAAATGGTGGGTACCCAGTTTGATGCCACCATCAAAATTTTTCGTTGTGATAATGGGACTAAGTATCTTAATGGTAGTTCCGCGCCTATCTCGAGGCTCATGGTATTTTATTCCAGACGAGTTGTGTCTGCACTCTTGAATAAAATGGGGTGGTGGAACGAAAAAATCATTTCCTTGAGGTTGTCCGTTCCCTTCTTTTCACTATGTATGTTCCCAAGTCTTTTTAGAGTGAGGCAATCCTCACCGCTGCCGATTTAATTAATCGTCTACCTTCAAGTGTCCTTCATTTCAAAACCCTTTTAGAACTTCTTTTCACATCTCCACCTATCTCTTCTCTTCCACCTAGGGTCTTTGGATGTACTTGCTTTGTTCATGCACCTAAACATCCGAGTGAAAAATTGGATTATAAGGTTATTAAATGCATCTTTATTGGCTACTTTACTACTCAAAGAGGTTACAAATTCTATTCTCCTGCCACTCGTAAAGTGTTTGTCAGTATAGATGTTACTTTTAGGGAGGCTGTCCTTTTTTCGCTCCTTTGAGACATCTCTTCAGGGGGAGACATCTAAATTGGAAGAGTTATTGCCATTAGATACACTTATTCAGTCTAATTTGGAGTTTCATGGGTTAATCTTTCCAAAACTTATACAACAAGACCTTATTCCCACTAAGGAGGAGAAGGAAGAGTCGGGTGAAGGGAAAACAGAGCAGGATTGTGATATCCTGGTATCCCACATCGGAAAAAGGATAGAGAGTTCCTGGCCATAAAGGAAAAACCTTGAACCCTTATACAGCAACAGGGCATTTTCCCAAGTGGTAGAGACCCTAGCAAAAACTCTGCAGTTAAGCGTGTTTACGCTGAACCAATGCAAGGATAGGTGACCCCCTGAAAAGAATAAAACCGTGAGGGGTTTACTCAAAGCGGACAATATCGTTGCCATGCGAAGGGTCGGGGTATTACAAATGGTATCATAGCCGACTCTCTCCACCTCCGAGTGTGGGCCTCGGCCGTCTCACGTGACATGTGGGCGGGCTATTGAGTGGGCAGGTTGATGAAGGAATGGCAGTCTACCGGAGCTGGCAGGCTACTACACGGGGACATGCAGCCCTAAAGGGGTGGATTGTAATATTCTGGTATCCCACATCGAAAAAGAGAAAGGGAGTTCCTGAGCTACAAAGGAAAAACCTTAGACCCTTATACAGCAACGAGGCATTTTCCCAAGTGGTAGAGACCCTAGCAAAAACTCCGCAGTTAAGCGTGCTTACACTGGAGCAATGCAAGGATGGGTGACCCCTTTGAAGGAACAAAACCGTGAGGGCTTTATCCAAAGCGGACAATATCGTTGCCATGTGAAAGGTCGGAGTGTTATAGATGGTATCAAAGCTGACTCTCCTCACCCCTGAGTGTGGGCCCCTGCCGTCTCGCGTGACGTGGGCAGGCTACAGAGTGGGCGGGTCGATAAGAACTGGCAGGCTACCGGAGCTGGCAGGCTCCCTAAAGGAGATGGATTGTGATATCCTGGTATCCCACATCGAAATAGGAGATGGAATTCCTGAAATATAAAGGAAAAATCTCGAATCTTTATATTCAACGAGGCATTTTTCTATGTGGTAGAAACCCTAATAGAACTCCGCAGTTAGGCGTGCTTGGATGGGAGAAATGCAAGGATAGATGACTCCCTGGGAATAACAAAACCGTGAGGGCTTTTACCCAAAGCGGACAATATCGTTGCCATGTGAAGGGTCGGGGTGTTACAGATGATATTGTGATATCATGTTATCTCGCATCGAAAAAAAGAGAGGGAGTTCCTGGGTTATGAAGGAAAAACCTTGGACCCTTATACAGCAACGAGGCATTTTCCCAAGTGGTAGAGATCCTAAAAAAACTCCGCAGTTAAGCGTCCTTACGCTGGAGCAATACAAGGATAGGTGACCCCCTAGAAAGAACAAAACCGTGAGGGCTTTATCCAAAGCGGACAATATCATTGCCATGTGAAGGGTCTGGGTGTTTATAGATGGTATTAGAGCCAACTCTCCTCATCTCCGAGTATGGGCCCCTGCCGTCTCTACGTGACACGTGGGCGGGCTACAGAGTGGGCGGGTCGATAAGGGTTAGCAAGCTACCGGAGCTGGCAAGCTATTGCACGGAGACATGCAGCCCTAAGGGGGATGGATTGTGATATCCTGGTATCCCACATCGGAAAATGAGAGAGAATTCCTATGCTATAAAGGAAAAACCTTGGACCCTTATATTCAACGAGACCTTTTCCCAAGTGGTAGAAATCCTAACAGAACTCCGCAATTAAGCGTGCTTGGACGGGAGCAATGCAAGGATGGGTGACCCCCTGGGAAGAACAAAACCGTGAGAGCTTTTGTCTAAAGCGGACAATATCGTTGCCATGTGAAGGATCGGGGTGTTACAAGGATATTATTGGACGATTAGATAAAACTGATCTGCATACTTATTCTCAACATCAAAAAGATCAGACTGCTCATGCACTACTACCACCTTGCCAGTTACTCTCTCCAACCCCTGTTTTAGTCTCTTCCTCTACTTCACCTGGTAAAGAATCGTCCGTTGTTAATCTTGATACTTGTGATTTACCTGCCCTTCGAAATGGCGTTAGGACATGTACTCAACACCCAATTTCACAATTTGTCTCATATGACTCATTATCAAACCCATATCGTACTTTTGTATCGTTTTTGGCCTCCATGTTGATTCCGCAGGGTTAAAAAAAAACTATTGTGAACTCTAAGTGGAAAAATGCTATGATTGAAGAGATGACAACTCTAAAAATGAATGGTAATGATTGGGAGTTAGTCTCTCTTCCAAATGGGAAGAAACCAGTTGGGTGTAAATAGGTGCTTACTGCTAAATATAACACAGATGGGTCAATGGCGAGATTGAATGCAAGACTAGTTACTAAGAGCTTTACACAAATTTATGGTATTGATTATCATGAGATTTTTACCCTAGTCGCCAAAATGAACTCTGTTCGAGTGCTCGTCTTATGCTGCTTCTATGGGTTGGACTCTAACAATTAAATGTGAAGAATACATTCCTCCATGGGGACTTAGAAGAAGAGGTTTATATGGATGTACCACTAGGGTTCTTATCTCGTGAAGCTAAAGGGAATGTGTGTAAATTGAAGAAGGCTTTATATGAGCTTAAACAATCTCCAAGAGCCATGTTCGAAGGATTCTTCAAGGTTATGCTAAGAATTGGATGCCAACAAAATCATCACCATGTTTATCAAGCGCAGTAATAATAAGATTACAGTCACATTCTTACTACCCCAAGAACATTTAACGCAGCTTATATCCCACTACGCAACACGAGTTCCACGACATTCAAATACGGACTATGACAGAGGTGGATAGCTAGGTGTGACCTCAATTACAAATGTCCAAATAAACTAATAGAAAAATTAACTCATACCAGCCTCTCCAATATTGTTCTGTTTCTTCCAGCCGTGCACGGTAAATATAACTGCAACATCAAGGAAGATTTATGCCTATTAGGTTTAGGACTTGGATACAAAGCCAATCAGCAACATATAACCAATTATTACAATAATCTGTACGATTGATAATGAGACACTTGAAAAAAACTACCAGACATAGTAAATTAGTAACCATAATAGAGATACTGACCATTTCTTCGAATCATCGAACTTTAATGTGCCAGGGATGGATACACGAGCACACTCAATGTTTCTTAAAGAACCACCTTTGACACTCCACTCGATCTATACAAAGATATAGTCCAAATCAATATGATAGCTAAACTTCAACATTCAAGCGAACAGACAATGAGAAGATAAGTGTCAAATTAAAGAATGTTTAATTATATGTTTTGTTAGAAATGACATGTAGCCCACATCTTAGAAAAGATGCTATGCCATTAAGTTATTATCCTATCTTTCCATAAGCATCCACAGCTCTAAGAGATAAACCACAGACAAGGAGTTTTTGGGTGAAAAGAATACATGGTTGGTTAAAAATCATGAGTGAACAACAAATTGTAATACAGAATGTCAGACGTTATGGATAGAAGGTTAACAAAAAGTTGTGTTTATAAACATAATATATAAAGGAGAAGAGGAGAACAATGGCCGTGGCTCTCAAACCACATTGAATTGGGTATTACGGGACTTATTTTTAGCCAGAAATGCAAATAATGTCCCGCCAATTTACTCAATCTACTACTAAATTATTCATTAAATCATTGCCAACGGCAACTCTAGCCGGCTAAACTACAGTTTTTTGATGAATTGGACTAACGGCAACATCAGCATGAACCAGGAACTCCTCACACATGCAGTGCCTTGCATTCCAACTGTCTTGACACGAATGCAGGAATTTCTTAAAGGTCATTGTCAGATTCAAAACCTTCCGTGTCACACTCGCTACCTGCTTTTAATTTAGTCCATTTTGGTCAAGCCACTTATCCATCTAAATATAATTCTTTGGCACCTCTCAATAGAATGAACATAGTGTTTTGTGACAACCTAGTGAATTTTTAGCACATAAGTGTGGCTACTTTGTAGTTATCTGATGATAAGCTCCTTTCATTTTGATAAATAAATCATAATATCAAAACCTCCATGTTCTCTCCCTTGTGTCTTCATATCAAGAATCAATCCTCCACTAGAAGGATTGGACATCATGGTGAAAGTGTATTTTATGGTTATTTGTTATTTATTTGTTAGGATTTCAGGTTTTATTCTATTTATATTATGTAACTCATGTTTATGTTTAAGCCTTTTGATTAATAGAATAATAGAAATAATAGATTTTGATTTATTCTCTTTCTCTCAATCATGACTAGCCAGAAGCAAGTGCTAACAAAGGCCTGCCTACACAAAAGGACAAGTGATCGTATGTTTAATTAGTGATTACTACAGATTTATATAAATTACAATCATTACAGTAGTACAATGTAGTCATAAGTGAGAGAAAGTGCCTGAGTCAATTAGCCATTCCCATAGGGCAAAGAAATATACAATAACTATAAGTCTTGGCAAAAAATTCAAAAACCCATTGTATAATACATGAAAGAATACAACGTAATACATCAAAAGTATCCTCAAAAGCAAGGAGCATTAAGAAATGGGTACGACTGACACACATTTAAAGGCAGTAACATATAAGGAACCTAAGATCAATTTAAACTACAACAGCCTCCATGATAGAATAAGTGCGGGGGATAGAATTAGTAAGCCAAAGGCATCACTTACCGCTTTCTCAATGGTCGAAAAGTATTGCATTCTATTTGATAGAATTTTCTGCATGTGAATCAATGATGCCATGGCCGTTCCCTGAAATTTTAGATAATTGTCAATAAAGCTTCAATTGACCGCTAATAAAGAGAAAAAGGCAATGCTGAGAAGGTTTTCAGTTGAAAACAAAACCTCAACAACATCCACAACAACCAGTCCACTCAACCCAGATATTGCTTTCTTCGCAGCAATGTGAACAGCAACTGAACCTCCCATGCTGCATATCAATTTCAGCAACGTAAATACAGTCAAATAAGCACCAACAGGGAATTGAGAATCCTGACAAAATGTAATCATTGATTTGGGCCGTGAGCTATTCATATCAGGAAAAGAGAGAACTCAAAAGTCATCATTCCTCTCAAGTAAATGCATAATTATGTAAGCCTCTCAAGAACTAGGTGACAAAGGAACTGTCGGAGCATCAAATCCTGCAAGTGTGTTTTAAGTTTTGTCAACAATGAGGTAACATCTTTTGTAAGTTGTGGAAATGCTGAGAGACAGATTATGCTGAGCCCTTCTCCAAAATCAAGATCTCTCTTCAAGAGTTTAGGTCCATTCACCGCTGAAATTCCGGCATTGCTTGTCTTCAAATCTCCGCTTCTATCTGATACAACCCATCCAACAAGATGAGGAACAACTGGAGGATAGCACAGAATAGAGACTAATCAGTTGAGGTTTCTGATGATGATGATGATGATGATGATGGAAGGAAGGATCAGAGTGTAGGTGATTGGACGGCGTAGGGGCAATCGACCTCCCTCACTGGATTGGAGGTGTCATGGCTGTGGTTTTCAGCAACAATGGTGAGTTACTTTGTATTCTGGAGTCTGACCACATGGATGAGTGGACTTTTGCAACAGTGCAGTAGGAATTCGATCCTGGTGGTGCACAGCGGAACAAGGGGAGAAGTAAGCATTTTAGAGCCGAAAATCCTTCCGTTTTGGCCAAGGAGCCCTCTTTGCATCATACCAACATGAAGCTCAAGGGATTGTGATGTGGAGTTGGGATGAGCTTGTCCACAGCGGAGGCCAATTTCCTCAACAGATCCCTGGTTAGAGGGATGGGAGCCAATCAAGATGAAGTGGCGAATCAATGAAGATGAAAATTAGGTCAATCAACCATGGCAAATCCCAACAGAGATGGAGTTGTTTCCTGCCCTTTTACCTCTTCATTTTTCCATCGGAGGATGAGGCATAGAGCCCTGAATCAAGAACAGTGGGCGGGAGGGCTTTGTTCCTTGTCTTGGGGCCAATTGAAAAAATGGCTATTAGGACTATAACTAGATTAGGGTTGTGAGGTTGCTGTGCTGGGGGCTATTTTGGTGATGGATGAAGAAACAGGGCTATGGATTTTGGGGGGCTACATTGAAGGTGAGAAGAGATGGGGAGTTCATTTTGGCAAAGACTAAGGTCGGATGGGGTCACTAGAGGAGGTTTGATGTGCCAATTTGGTCTAAAGAAGGACCTCATCAGTTAATATTGCACGAGATATCCAATGGTGATTGTGGCGTGTGCAATTGGGAATCCATTTTTGAAAAGTTATCTTTTTTCTTTTATTGAAAAACCAAGCAGAAAATCTAGATACTGGTGCATTTGAAAGCCAAAGTCGCCACTTGATTTTTGAGAAAACCTAAGAAAAACAAAAAGTGAAGTCACTGGTCAAATGTCACCATAAAAAAAGGGCTCGGGGGGCTAAAATATGAGATGAGGAAGGAGTTAGGCACCCTTTCCCGCCCAACCATAAAGTTAGCCTACACTAATCAAAATTTTAAATCTTTTAAAAGTAACAAATACAGAAATGGAGATTATAGAAGAGATCATTTAAAAGCAAACAAGGAAATCAAAATCCTATCCGTTCTAACATGCACAGGAAAAAGAAGTATATCTAGAGTTTCAAGTCGGGGGCTCTTATCATAATCATGCTTTGAACTATCGAAAACAAAAAGAGCAAAAGGCCCTCAACAACATTCAAACCACCGGATTAAAAAAAGGTCGCGGCCGTAGCAACTGCCACATAAAACATCATAAATATCACAATCGTCTCACCCAGATGTTGCAGTCATCACATTCAACACAAAACACGGTGTGGCCGCCATATGCATTCGGCCCAGGAGACTTTGAATGAGAACAGCGCGTGTACAATAATAAAATACAACAATTGGTGATTACAAAGTTAATTTAAACATCCTAGCAGGATTTCTATCATAATAACAAATGAAATAAAAATATGCATTTCGTATTCAAAATACCTTAAACCCAAATTGGCATTCCATATTTTGCAAGAAAATCAAAGAAATAACCTAGTCGCAGCGTTCCCAAAGGAGGAAGAGGAATGGGAATAGAATTGTCACGACAGCCTATCGACTCCTACGACTAAGAAACACGTCAAAGAGGGGGTAAATATGTAAAATCTGATCGTCACCCTGGTGTTTCCTTAGTCTATGGCATCAACCTGGGAAAGGTATCAATCACCGAGAGTGCTCCACTCTACTATAGAACCTCAAGCTCGACTCAACACGACCCCCGAAATGGAAGGAAGGGTTTATGGCAATGTATTGAAAATGGGTGGTGAATCGGGCAAAAAATCGGCATCTCCCAAAACAGTCTCCACCTCCCTCACTGAAAAAAGGTATTTATAGATTTATGGGCGCTGACGACGTCCTGTGGTATGCTGTCACGCGTCAAGAATGGGAGATTCTATTTGAAAGGGGCTGCCATGAACTTCAACATTGCGACTGCAACAAAGAAGGAAAGGACATAGCGGCTGACATTTGGATGTTGCAATCGGGGCTGGGATTGAACCACTAGAACGGCCGTCAAGAGTGGATGGCACGGTCGTGTGTGGGATTGAAGTACTAGAATGGCCGTAGGGATTGGATGTTACAGTCGCCTGTGGGATCGAAGCACTAGCACAGGTATGAGGATTAGATATCACCATCGCAAAAATGGCTAAAGCAGTAAACCGACCTGTGTTGTTAAGATGTTGCGGCCGTGATGATGATTGGGCTATAAGGTGTTTTCTATATCTTTCCTCACAGTTTTCCTTTTTCTATTTTTCTGTCTTTTCTCTTAGCTTTCCATTTCTTATTTTTCTCTATATATTTCCTCACAGCTTTCGCCTTTTCTATTTTCCAAATATGGTCAATGGAAAAGGTGAACCTCTTAGAGAAACTCATGACAGATGATTGCAGTATGAAGTACTTCATTCACCGGCAGGTTCATCGGATCTGTTCTACCGAGGCTGCTTGGAGGGAGCTTTTAAGTTCTCTAACCGGGGAGGATATCTCTTCGTGCTGCCCTTGGTGGAAGATTTCATCTATGATGTCTACCACTATGGATCACACCGAAGTTCTGCTTATTGGTTTAAAGCTGGCTACTTTCAATCATCCTAATTGCATCCTTCATCAATTTAGACGTGATCAGACAAAACCATTTGCTGCTGTGAGCAATATGTATTGGGCTCCCTTCTTGAATCAGTATCAGCGAGCTTGGCCTTATAGGTTAAGGATGTCAGTCAGCAGTGATTTTGAGAGTGGCACTTTCTGATGATTTCAAGGCTTGGATGGGAGAAGAATTGAAACACAAAGCAAAGAAATGAGAAAATGCAAAAAGAAGAAAGATCTAACTTTACTTGGTTATGCCTGCTTTCTTTAAAAAACGTTTTAGTAGTAAGAATTTAAGAATTGCGTGCCTTTCTTATTTTTTAGGAAAACTAAAATCACTAAAATTCAGTAATGAAAATTTCTCCGTTTCTAGTTTTGGATGATTTCAAAGTCGTTTTTCTAATTTTTGTTTTTTGCAATATAACCAATTTATCATAAAAGTTCGAAGAGGTGTTTACATTAATCACTAATAGAAAGAGGATTTCTTTGTGGTAAATCCAATCGAGGGGAATGCATGAGCAGATGTTTGGGTCGAACTTCAAACAGAAGCTGCCTATATATCCCAAGAAGGGAATAAGGCCAAAACGTTGTTCGGGGCAGGTTTAACACGAGTATTAGCAATCTCCTTTTGTGATGCCCTAACTTTTACCAAGGTCGTTGTTCTGGGTTTTCAGCCTTCCGAGTTACTCTTTTTACCTCAATTGTCATTACTGGTTTTCAACCCATTGAGCTCTTTTTTTATTTTTCAATTTTCTCTCAAAGGTAATATTTCTTAACTTGGTTTAGGTGTCGAGTAGAGAAAACATTGTTGTCAAGATCCATGAGAATAATCACTCCTCTTAACATAACTGTCTTAAGAAGATAAGGGCTGGCCCAATTAGGTTTAAACTTGCCCCTTGAATCGAAAATTGGTGCCCTAATCTCTTTAAGAACTAGGCCAGCTTCTCTTAGGTTTCGAGATTTGACCTTCTTGTTGAAAGCCAGACTAATTCTGCTCTAGTACCCTTAGACGTGGAACAATGCTTTAAACCTTCTTTCATCAAAGAATAATAACTCTTCAAACCTGTCCCTTTGACAATCTGCACCCTTAATTTGCACTCAGCCATTCCCCTCAAAGACGGGATTTCCAACTCTATAGGCAAAACAACTTTCATTCCGTAGACCAAAGAATACGGAGTGGTTCCAATCAAGGTTCTAATTAACGCTTGGTAACCCCAAAGTACAGCAGACAACTTTTTCGACCAATCCTTGCTTGCCTCTATTGTTTTCTGCAAGATATTCTTTACATACTTATTAGCATTCTCCACTGCCCCATTGGTTTGTGGCTTATATAGAGATGACTTATGTGTAATTATTCAATACTTCCCCAAGAGATCTAGAACTTGTCATTGGAAATGGGAATCATTGTCCAAGATCATCTCATGAGGCACACCACATCGGCAAATGATAATATCTTTGATAAACTTGGCTACATGAGAGAGGCCTTCAATACTAAGTAGGATGCAGCTTGAACCCATTTCGTGAAATAATTGATAGCCACAAAAATGAATTCATGCCCATTTGAAGCTTTAAGCGTGATCTTTCCTATGACATGACTCCCCAAACTAAGAGCCACGGGGACATCATGTTGTAAAGTTTGGATAGTGGCACATACATGAGATAAGTGTGAATTTGACATTTGTGACACTTCTATACGAAATTGAAACAGTGTCTCAATGGTCATCCTGAAATGCCCATGTAATATCTTTTTGGCTAACATCGTTCCATTCAGATGTGGTCCACAGACTCCCTTGTGCAGTTCTCTCATCAACTTTTGTCCTTCTTCTGTACTGTCGCAAAGCTTCTTGGTTCGCAGAAAACCTATTTTATACAACTTTCCTCCACGGATTACGAACTGCACAGCTAGTCTCCTTATGGCTCTTTGATCTTTCTTACCAGCATAATCGAAGAGAAAGGGAGGTACTCTCCCTTTTCAATAAAATTCCAAATGTCATGGTACCCCGACGAACTATCAATACTTTCTTGGATTATTGCCACATGCCTGAATGCAGCAGCACTTTAGTGCTCAATTTCCAAAGGTTTCATTTTCACTCTAGGAGGTATATCAATCATTGAAGCTAAAGTATCACCTCTCTGCCCAATTCTACCAACAGACCTTTTCTTTTGCAATACTTGATAAAGTCGCTCACAGCCCAATTATTATTAGTACTACCAATATCCAAGGGTGTGAAATTGATTATAGAGTATTCCAACGAAATTCTAGAAGCTTTCAACCCTCTCTCTACACGTCAACTAACGCCAGCATTACCACTACGGAAACAAAATTTCCTTGGTCCTTTTTCTATAATGGCTAAGGCATCAACAAACTTATTTTGCAGTTTCCATACATGGATTAATTTGTATCTTCGAAGCATGGGATTATCTTTTCGAGTTCTTGATGGTACAATAACAACTTTTCTTCTTTGACTTTCCATTCACCTTTTTCTTGGGATACTACCATGGCAGAATCCCCTATTACTTCCAATCTCGTTGCCCCTAATTGTAAGGCTGCTTCCAATATGGCTAAACAAGCTTTTTACTCTTCTTGATTGCTTGTAACTTCAAAGTTCATCTTATAGGCAACAGGACATGGGAATCGTCGGGCATAATCAAAAGGATCTCAATACCATAACCATACTAACTTGAGGCTTCACCAAACAGCTAAAGTACGAAATCCATAGTTCTTTCCTACCTCTAGAATCTGCTTGTCTAAAAATTCAAATTCTATCTCTACGTCACCATAAATTGGGTGATCTACCAATTTCAATCACTTTCAATGATGGCCCTTCCTTTTATTAATTTTCTCATCATGTACTTTAAGTCGAATTCAATTAACATGAGCAACCATCGAGCTTTCTTTCCTGTCAATGTTGGTTTTTGAACAAGTATTTGAGCGGGTCCATTCGTGAAATCAAGACTACCCGGTACGCAAGCATATAATGTCGTAGCTTCTTAGACACCCAAACTAATGCCCAACATGTTTTCCCTAAGAAAGTGTATCGGGTTTCGCATCTCGTCATCTTCTTACTCAAATAGTGCACGGCCTTTTTCACCTTTGCCTCGTCTTCATGTGCTAGCATACACCCCATTGCTGAATCAGTTACTGACAGGTACAGAATTAAAGGATTCCCAGACTCTGGTGGTGACAAAATTAGAGGATTTTGCAAGTATTATCGTATTGCCTCAAATGCATCCTAACATTGTTGGTACCTTCGTTCCGTTCTTCGGCAATCAAAATAAAGGTTCACCAGTTGACGTTAACTCGACTATAAACCAACTAATGAACTGGATTTTCCATAAGAAGCTTCTCCCTTCTTTATCAGTCTTGAGGAGAGACATCTCGAGAATGGCTTTTATCTTTAATAAGTTCACTTAGATACCTCGTTTTCTTATCATGAACCCTAACATATTTCCTTCCATTACCCCAAATGCACGCTTTTGCGGGTTTAAATGCATTCTGTATCTTTTGATTCTTTCAAAGAACTTTCCCAGGGCTACAAACTGTCCTTCTTTGGTCTTAGATTTCAATATCATGTCATCAACATAAACCTCTACTTCCTTGTGTTAGTTGTGTATCATGTCATGTAATAACGTAGTTGTTGCTCTTTGATAAGTGGCTCCCGCATTTTCCAACCTAAAAGACATTACTCAAGATCTGATTATATCTTGAAACACCATCCATAAAAGATAAAAGTGTACGCTCGGTAGTACTGTCCACTAGCATGTCCACGTAGAGAAGAGGAAAATCGTCCTTCGGGCTAGCACTATTGAGGTCTGTAAAGTCCACACATACTCTGATTCGGCCATCCTTCTTCAGAACAGGGATGATATTGGGCACCCACTTGGATACTCGCTCACCATCAAAAAGCCTGCATCGATTTGCTTAGTTACTTCTTCCTTGATCTTAAAAGCCCAATCTAGTCTTATTCTTCTTAGCTTTTGCTTAGTTGGTTTGGCATCTAGGTAGAGAAGAATTTAGTATTGTAAGATGCCAGTATCGATTCCAAACATATCTTTGTAGGATCAAGCAAAAATATTTGAACTCTTTTATAAATGATTAACCGCTCACGTTCCTCCAAAGACAACATGAAACCAATCTGAATCATTTGTGAATCCCTTTCATTACTTAAGTTCATTGAAACAATTTCTTCCTTTACAGGTTTAGCACGTATTTATCCTTCTCTTTCAACTAAACTTTTCAATTCTTAGGGAATTATCTCTTCGAATTCGTTAAAATTTTCTAAATCCATATAAGTTATTCGAGGCACAACAACGTAAGAAGAATCCCCGTTCATTTCATTGATATCAAGAGCAGTTACATATTCAGAGTTGAACTCGACGTAAAAGGAAGACCTGACCATGCTAACAGGCACATGCCGGGCAAACTCATCACTACATGACCTATTTTTGCCAGACTCAAAACCACTTGAAACAAACTCGCTAAATTCTGAGTCTAACTCACTGTCTACATCATACACGACACCATACTCGTAAGACCATAACAAACTTTATCAACGACATCTACGATAAGTCCGGTGCAAGCTTTAGGTACGTCGTTATCCATCATTAGCATAACAGTGTCTTTATTGCATATAAGCATTCGAGCCATCTCATTATTGAAGAAATAGCCAAGGTTTATCTTATTTAGAAGGTTTACCTAGCCCATGTTTTCTTCTTTGAAAGCTTCAACATTTACTATTTCAATCTCCTCATCGCTATTAAACAGCTGATGTTCGAAGAAGATTTTCAACCCTGGGAGCTTTCGATTGGTGTGCTCTTCAATCCATGGTTATGAGAACCCACAATATGGAAAATCCTCTCCTCCCTTGATAAAACTCCCTTTCAGAGTTGGACCATATTTCTACTCGGGAGGTTTACGGCTTCTTCCTTCAACCTTTGCTTTCGTTCCCCCCCACAAAATCCTCGTGCCTTAACCGCAAAGTTCTCTAGTGTTGGCTTGTATCGTAACCTAAAAGTATGCTTATTGTGAGAGACGGCGATTGGTTCCGTTATTCCTTGGACATTCTTACCCAACCCCATCCCATGAGAAGTTTCGTTAAGACCACTGCCTACGAACTCATGTATTTATCCTCCTTACTCATGTATGTATGGACAATCGTTATTTCATCAAAATCAAATCAACTTACAAACAGATCCTCTAGAAGAAAGGTGTTGTCATTAACACGGGTCTAGATAGTAGATTCCCAAAAAATGGCCCACACAGCCCCATCCTTTTATCATCTTGGTCTTCTGATGCAGTGTGGAGGAAGCAACCCTCATAGCTAGGTTACGTAGCCAAGGCCTTCCCACAAACAGGTTGAACGAAACCAGTATGTCTAGCACATGGAATTCTATCTCATTTTCCAATAGCCCCATTATTATTGCAAATGTTACCAACCCAAAACATTTATCCTTGTGTTGTCTAAGCCCTCACTCCTTGTGTACTCAGTGCAAAATCCCAAGTTCTCAATCTCTGACGATAAGTTGTTCATAATGGGCATATATTCAAAGCAGACTCGTTATCCACCACTACCATGGGTACCCATTTCCGTAGACATTTGAAAGTAACATACAAAGGCTTGTTATAAGTAAAAACGATGACGTTAAACTGCGTAGTAGGTGCGACCATTTCCACCAATTGCTCTTGTGTAATCTCGATTCAAACGTTCATCTTATTTAGCACTTTCAAAACTATCTAACGGTGCTTGTGAGACGCCATGAGTAGCCCCAAATACTAACATTTGCCTGTAGTTCTCGCGTTGTTTAAGCACTGCGTCTTTTTCTTCTTCAACCCATGGTTCTTCCATGTTCTTTATTGCTCCTTTCTCTAGAAATGTTGGTTTTAAAATGCTTTACACTTCTTCTTAGGTGTTTGACTTCTTTTTCATGTGCCCACAAGTCAACCTACTAACCTACCACTTGGCTCAGGGTTCAAGAGCTTCACGTCATGAATCCGACTTACTAAATTTGTGGAATTGTTACTAGCATAGGCTTGATTGAGATTACTAGAGTGTATGGCCTTACTGTTTACTGACTGGACTCCCCTTTCTCTATGTTCCCTGACTACAATACATCTTCAATTTGCACTCCAGCGTCAAAAACTTGTTCAAAGGCCATAAGCGGTTGGGTAATTGGATATTTTTTGAACTGTGACTGCAAGTTCTTTACCACCATACTCACTTGTTCCTTTTCTATCAGTTTGTTAGTCAATTATAGGTACAAAATTCTTCGTGATGTCAAGCTGGATATTATAGTCATGGTTGTTAGAATCGTACAATTAACGATTCGATTCGTACGATTCGATACGAGTTTTGGACTACACAATACAAATCATTACATGGAATCGAAAGTTACATTGAATTGTAAAATTCACAATTTGATTCATATGATTCACGCAAGTCACGCAAAAAAAAAAAATTTTTTTTTTTTTTTGAAAAGCTCTTAATGATGTTGTTTAAAGCAATGGTGATAACCCAGCATTTTTTCCCTTTTTACGATCTTGATAACCCCTTTTTTAGGAAGGCACGGTGGCAATTTTATCCATTAATCCATCCTTTAAAAATGGTTCACTGATCTTGTGCTTGGTCATCAAGATGATGCTTATTGTTATTATTTTGGCTAATTTTACTATATGATAGTCCTTCATTTTCTCCAGCACTTTACACTTTGAAGTTCTAAATTTTCTCGTTGTATGAAATTTATATAAATATATATATGAGCACATATAAGAATTTTATTATAATCTATAACGAATAATAACAAAGTATATATATAATTCATTCACAAAAAATACAAGTGTAGAACCATCAATATTATTTTTTTAGGTAAGTACAACCAATGCTATCAATTACAAGAACAAAGAAATTAGGCATTTGTATACGTTGTTTTATAAGTTCACAAGTATGACTATATATTACAAGAAAATTGTAGAATGAAATGAATTTTACGATTCACGATTCGATACGATTCATAATATAATATTTTACCAAAACGATTCACGAATCTATTCACAAGTTGACAACCATAATTGCAGTTATACTGATTGACAAATGTCGTAACAATATCTTCCCATGTCCTCGTCTTAGCAGTCTCCAAGAACAAAAACAATTTACGTGTTACTCCAGATAGCGAGCGATGAAGCAATTGAGATTTTGATTGATCACTAATCCCCATGGGTGACCGCGTACTCATATGCATTCACAATTGAATAGTCTCCCGTCCCATCAAACTTCTCCATATTCAGCATCTTGAATTTCGCGGGCAGTTTTTCATCGAGGAAAAGGCAATGACCCTCAACATCCAGCATATAATCCTTCACACCTCGTGGTATTCTTAGGACCTTTTATAGTTTATCAACTTTAACAACTAGGGTTGACTCTTAGGTCAGCACTGCATTCCTTCTGGAAAGGAAGGTCAGGTCGAATCACAAGCAGGGGCGCCACAATAGGTGGAACTTCACCTGGTAACAGATTCTTATCCCAGTTATGGTCTCCCACTCCATCAGGTTGATTGTCACTTTGGGCAGCCAAAATTAATCCCCTTCTAATTAGGCTTGCAAGCTTTGAATCTAGGCTTGACGTTAGGCCTGAACTTAGGCTTGGTTATTAACTATAATATTGACCCCATCTACTAATCTTTGTATGTCTAAAATGGCCCTCATTAAGGTGGCCAAGTTCAAATCTCTGTATGCCTTTTGTATGTCCAATTCTTGGGTTATCCATTGGAATCTCCCTGTCGGAGACTTTGCCCAAATGCGTATAGGCTCTTCTTTTGAGAAATTATAGTCTGAAACCAAAATCCTGAGACAGAGGGTAGGGAGAACCGCAGAAAAAGGCCGGCAGGTCTTCACGTAGTGTACCTTGCGAATAGAATCAAGAATATACCTCTCATGCATAGAATGGTGCAAGGCAATTGTCTAACGGTATGCAACAACTTGTTTTGCCATATCTAAATAAGCATATGGCCAAAAAGCTTGCTTGCTTCCCCAATATAACCCCGAGACATTAAATTGATCGAGGTATTGGGTAGGCGAAGCGGTGGCTACAAAAATTTCAACATTCAAGAATGTACAATTCATATGAGAATACTAATGAAAATTTTTAAAAAATGAACATAGTGTTTTCGAGTCTAGCCCTCTTAGAAGGTCCCCAACGGAGTCACGAGAAAACTGTGGCGTGACGTACAATCAGATATCCATTTTTGAAAGGTTTTCTTTATCTTTTATTGAAAAGGAGGTATTCTATTTCTTTTACTGAAAAACAAACCAAGCAAAAAATCTAAATACTCATGCATTTGAAATACAGAGTCATCACTTGGTTTTTGAGAAAAACCAAGAAAAACAAAAAGTAAAATCACTGGTCAAATGTCACTATAGAGAAAAGGTTCGGGGGTTAAAGTACAAGATGGGGAAAGTGTTAAGCACCCCTTCTCGCCCAACTGTTAAGTTAGCTTTTACTAATCACACTTGATTCTTGTTTTAAATTTTTCAAAAGTAACAAATACATAAATGGAGGTCATAAAGATATCATTCAAAAGCAAATAATGAAATCAAAATCCTATATGTTCTACATGCTTGGCAGAAAGAAGTATATCTAGAGGATCATGTTGGGGGTTGTTATCCTAATCATGCTTTGAACTATCGAAAACAAAAAGAAGTAAAAGGCCTTGGAACATCATTCAAACAACTGGACTAAGTAAAAGTCACAGCCATAGCAACCAGACCGTCACATTTAACACAAAACAGGTCGGTTGCCACGACCGTCACATTCAACACAAAACAGGTTGGTTGCCACGACCGTCACATTCAACGCAAAACAGGTTGCAGCCACCATATTCCATGTTACACAGACCGCGGTCATAGCAACTAGAGGTTGCGGCCGCCATATCCATTTGGCCCAAGATACTTGGGAAGAGAACAGAGTGTGTACTGGTATAAAATACAGCAATTGGTGATTACAAAGTTAATTTAAACATTCTACCAGGATTTGTATCATTATAACAAGGCAAAACAAAAATAAGCATTTCATATTCAAAATACCTCAAACACAAATTAACATCCATATTTTGCGAGAAAGTTGAAGAAATAATGCTAGTCGCAACGTTGCCAAAGGAGAAAAAGGAATAGGAATAGAATTGTCATGACACCCTATGTATACTTGAGATAGAAAAACACGTCGAAGAGGGGGTAAATATGCAAAACTCGATCATTACGTGGGTGTTTCCTCAGTCTACGACATCGACCTTGGAAAAGTATCAATCACCGGGAGTGCTCCGTGCTACTGTAGAACCTCGGGCTGGATTCGATACGACCCTCACAATTGAAGAAGGATGGGTGTATGGTAATGTATCGAGAATAGGTGGTTAATAGAGAAAAGTATCGGCGTCTCTCAAAAGAGTCTCCTTCCTTTAATGAATGAAAAAATAGGGTATTTATTTCTAGGCGCCAACAACATCCTATGGTACGCTACCACGCATCAAGAATAAAGGATTTGTTAGTTTTATTATAATTATATTAGTTTTATTATTATTATTATTATCCGGTGTGGTTGGGCACACCATTTATTATTGTATGGT
>JAOTRH010000027.1:9341735-9358786 GCA_034768845.1 Heliamphora exappendiculata
AACAAAATTTTATAAAGTTTAATCATTATACTTTATTTTTAAAATCACATTTAAATCACTATTTTATTAATTATAGTGACAAAATAATATCTTTATTATCCCCCCTTTTCCTTTTTTTTTTAATTAAAAAAACTAATATTATTTGTTACATTAAAGACAGCTAATTAAATTAGTTTGTAAAATATTCATTTCCAATGAGTTTTTAACCATTATCATTCTTTCAAAATTGTTATCATTTTTAATTTAAAATCTGGTTTTCATAAAAAAACCTTTTAACTTCTAAAACTTTTAGTATAAGTTATTTATTTATTTTATAAAAACTAATTAAACTCAATATTATTATTACTACAAAATAATAATTTAATAATAAAATGGTTTATAAAAAATAGTAACCAAATAAGACTTAATATAATTAAAACATAACCCAAACAGCAACTAAACAATAAATCCAAATAATAACCCAACCAAGCAAGGCCTAAAGGGAGTCAACCCACCCAACAGAACCTAATATGCATGAACCAAACAGAACCCAAAAAACCCAAAACCTAGCACATGTTCGAAACCCCAAAACTAGAGGTTTCGGGGTCCGCCAGAGGTGCCGACGGCGCCGACGGAGGTCATCGGTGGCTTCCGGTGGTGGCGGGAGGGGTTTCGAGCAAACGGAGAGGGAGAGAGAGAGAGAGATCGGGGAGAGAGACGCAAACTAGAGAGAGACGAAAAGGTGGACAGCAGTGGCGGTGGGTGTTGACATAGTTGGGGGTGGCGTCGGTGGTCGTCATCGTCGTCTTGGGTGGCATCGGTGGTGGTCGGCACTGGTGGTGGTTGAAGGAGGCGTTGGGGCCGAGTCTTGGTTTGCCAATACCCACTCTCTCTTTCTCTCTGTTTTTTCTTTCTTTCTTATACAGAAAACCTCCCATAACCCTATGATATATACACTAATACCACATGCTCCAGCCTTAATTGATCCTCACCTCATTTTTGGTTACAAAATCATAATCTTCCATCAAATTTTCCCTTTTTAACGCCCCTAAATTAATTGGTTTTCCTTTTTTTTTTGTTTTTGTTTCTTTCCTTAAAATTTTCAGTCAACTAATATGATTTTGTATATATATACATATATATATATATATTAATATTATTAGTTATTATTTTAATTTAACATTATTTTTAATTTATTTTTATTTTTTTTTCTTTCGGGATATTACAGGGGGGAATACGCTTATCAATAATGCTATGCTTACAATCTTGTTTTATGATCTCATGTTTACCATGCAATTTGTCACAAATGCATTGGTAATAAACATGGGTGGTAAGAGTAAGATCCATTAACCTAATGTAATATTGACACAGAGGTGGTAAATAAAATATGATAGAATAAGGTGGTCGTTGTAGCATTATTGTTAACTTATAATATTTGTTGATGGCCCATTTTCTATTAACTTAAAGCTGAGGATTCGTGAATAGCAGTTTAACCTTATCTAGATTAGTGGTGGTTTCTATACACATGGTCACTTGGTTTTTTTACCTCTGCTCGGTTAATGAGCAGTTTCTTCAATAAATTTTAAAGTAGTTATCATAAGGAGAGAATTTGGTGGGAGTGCAAACGGTGTGGCAACATTGTTTTGTGTAAAATAACTTCTGATTGACATCTTCAGAAAATTGAGGGGGCACGGAAACCTTTCTCTATATATTTGTCTAGGATAATTTAGTAGGAAGTCCGGACTTCTGAAAGTACATTAGGAACCTTGGATATTTGCACGGTGACTGAAGAAAATGTGGAATTTCATTTGTTTTAGGCGACAAAATGTCACAGAATGTGTACGTTTTAGTGTTTGTAGAATAGGATGTCAACTAATCATTAATATTATATATGTTAAGAGATTTCAATGCTGATTTTGTACCTATTAATTCAAAGAACCATACACCAGTTTTTATTGTATTGATAACTTTTCTTAGATTTGACAATTACAATCATATGGGCCAGTGACCACAGCTCTTCGCACCTGGGGAAGGGGAGGGATGGGAGTGGGGTGGGTAGTCCTTCCAGAAAGAGGACAACATTGTGAAAATCTGTTGCTATTGGACTTCTTTGCGTGCTTGCCCAATCTTTCTTTTGTTTTTTAGGATGTGTGCAATACCATTCACAAACTATGCAGTAGTGTGCCAATTAATATCTTGTATCTAATGGTTGTGGTGTACATGCTATGATGGCATTTTCTATGTTTTTTCCTATTATTTTGAATTTTCTTGCATATAAATGTCTAGGTGCCACCTTTTTAAAGTGTATGTTTAACATCCCTTGGTTGCTTTATATAACGTGTGGTTTATGCAAAATGTGCAATTTGGTTGCCTTTTTTTCCCTTTTTAATTTGTCATTTTTTTTCTTGCCACCAACCAGTGTTTTCTTATTTAATACTGCATTTCAGCCACTGTAAATATAGAATTTTGCGCAAGTCTCTATTTGTACGTGTTCCCATGAGCAAAAGTTTGTTTCTGTGAAGGCAGTTCTCTTTTTTCATTATGTTGCACTTTGTTCTTTTCATTTTCTTCATGTATGCTAAGTTCAGGGAAGGACCAAAGGATGATGAGCAACAAACCAGGTACCTCTCTCACTGCCCCCTTTAGGAACATTGTCTTGCACGGTTGCACTTATTCTTCAAAAGGTGTTATAAAACTGCATTTTTCTTCCATGGATGACCAAATTCCTGTATCACGTTCTATTTGTCTCAACTGTATTGGTAACCAACATGAGTGGTAGGACCGTAGTTATTAAAGGCGATACGCACACCGAGGTGCCAAAGGTCTTTTGGGGCCTAGGCACGAGACACGAGGTGAGGTGCGAGCTTCATTGAAGCGGGTCACACATTGTTAAGAAAAAGTATCAAGAATTACACGGACAAGCATGCATACTTCCTAAGTAGGCGCTAACAATCATCCTCAACATTAACAAGAAGCAAATTAATATCCTCTTTCTTCCTCATTTGATTTTTATCCCTCCATATCTTTCTCTTCTGGCTCCTCAGAACTTGCATCTTCATCATCTGTTAATTGAAGTGAGCTTGATGTAAAACCTCTCAATGATGCTCTTGATGTTGTTGCTCTAGTTATTTTGTTGCTTTCTCTCTGGCTCCTGAAGCTCTAGCAGCATCACTGCACGTTAGATTATCATCATCAAGCACAAGCTCATCATTTCCATCAGATTCTCCATCCATTGTTTCACGCAACCACTCTTTACTTTCATTAATATTCAATCTCTTTACTTTAATAGAAATTCTCTATTGTTGCTGATAAAAGAAATAAATAAATGAATGAAGAATAATGATCAGGCAACTCTTTGACTGTATTCATGGGTTTTCTTGTCAACTCCTTTAGCATATTCTTCTGCCTTAATTTTCATTTGAAGATTTTATTAATTTCATATTGAGGAATGCAACTCTAAATTCCCTAGTTAACACTATAATTCTGGGTATTTTGTTATGTATATCAGGTAATTAGTGTAATAATTCTCTGTCAATCTCTTCACCACTTTGTTATTTGTCATGGATATAGTTATTTGAAAAGGGGGGTCAATGATCGGGGAAGAGTTGCAAATGATGTCGAAACTGAACAAATTGTCCTTGATGAAGAAGCTGGGTCTTGCAAAGGAACATTGAGTTCTGTTGTGCAAATGCGGGGTTCAATTCCCCTCTTCTGGTCACAAGAAGCTTCAAGATTCAGTCCTAAACCTGATATAATCTGTAAGAACATCCACAGTTTTCACCTTGATTATGTTGCTAAGTATGTATGAATTTGATCATTTGTTTATCATTATGTATCTATCTTATTAAGTAGTCCTGCTTGTTTCTTCTTCAACTTCAGTACAAAGATATGATCCGACATATGAGGCAACCAAACTGCATTTTGAAGACCTGGCAAAGAGATATGGCAACCCGATTATTGTTCTTAATCTCATCAAGGTAAGTTTTCAAATTTAGCCAATGATTGCCTGGATACGTTCTGTTTGGTTCTTTGTTGTGTTTTTTTTTTGGTTTTCAGTGTATTTTTTTGGAAAGGAATTTGGATCTGATTAGTTCTCTTATTTTAGCGTGCCAGTTAGCTTAGTTGGTAAAGTCTTTTTGGTTAGTTGTACCATAGACCTGGTTCAAATCCCATGTTCATTCAGCGTTGATGGGGCTATTGGAAGGGAACGAGTTGCCTCTGTGGCACCATTGTGTAGTGCATTAGCATTGGATCAAATGAAAAAGAAACAAAGAGAAAAAACTGAAGCTCATGTTGGCAATATCTTTCTTTTTGGCATATCTGTCTCATCCAAGCAAGTCTGGTTGATATTTAAGATGACCAAAGTTTATTACTCGAATTGTTATTCCAAAATTGCTCATAACATTGCTTGAATAATACACCGGAGGAATCTAGTTGTCATGAATTTTTGCTAAATAATTCTGCCCTAAAATGTCACGAGACTCGATGGTTGTAATGAAAATGACATTTATTTGTGAATATTTTGCTTGCCAGTCACAGAACAGATTTAAGTTAAACAAAAACAGTTTTTATTCATGTTGGAAAAAGCATATTAGTATTGCTGGAAGAGTCATAAGAACGGCATAGAGAAGTAGAGAAAGACTTCACCTGAAATGTCCCCGAGGGAACCAAGCTCCATCTCAAACTATCTTGGATATCTTGACACTCGAATACTGATAAAATCTCTCCAATAGAACTATAAGTTCTTCTGTGTCCCATTCCTGCATATTCCTTCATGTTCCGCACGATGTGGTCACTGACACTCTGAAGATAATTTTCCACTAAAGCATTCCGACTTAGTGTTAACCGAAAGATATTTGGGAAGGCAACCTGCAGCTTGTTTCCCTCACACCAAACATGTGACCAAAACTTGACCCGCCTTCCAGCCCCCACCACCATCCTTGAATTACCCACAAAACATCTTCCCCTCATAATACCCTTCCAGAGACCAACCCCGTGAGAAATGGAAATCTCAGTCGAGGTCTAGTCCCCCCATCCACACCCATACTTGGTACCATAGTCCTCCACCATCTATACCTCTCACAAGCAAATCTCCATCACCACTTATCTAACAGAACTTGACTAAAAATTCCCAACCTTCGTATGCCCAAATCCCCTTCTCTAATAGTTAAGTATTTTTTCCTCCTTTTCTTCCATGCTTTTTTTCTCTTTTTGTTCCTTTATGGTGTGGTTGAGTCTACTCCTTCTCCACTTGCACAAAGATCTCTTGGGGATCTTGATGATTGAAGCTTGAAACATGATTCTTTGTGCAAATAGACTTCAACTTTGCTGCAAAGTCTTCGATTAGGGGTGGATTTGGCATCTGAGGGCCTAGTTAAGTTCCAATTTTGTTAAAGAACTTTGATTTTGGTTCAATTTGGCTTTGATTGTTGTAGTTGTGCTTCGATTTGTGTTTTATTATGGCCCCGCTTGGATATCTAAAACCGTGTGATGAGAAACCTCCAACACCCCTGTTATTTACGTTTGGAATATACGTTGCAAAACATGGTACACCTTTCATTCCAAAACGGTAAATTGAACTTTTGAAAATCATCCCCCAAATCTTTTATATTTATTTTCTTAATATGTTTGGTAAGAAAAAAATTAAATGTAATAAACTAAAATGTAGAGAAAGTGGAGCTTTGACAAGGCAATATGTAATAAAATTGATTGTAATGCTTGTTAGATAATTACTTATGTCTGGTAGGGTTGTTTTGTTATTATGTTGATGTCACTAATATAAATACTGATGTAGTGTAGGTGTTATAATTAAATCTTCTTATTTTCTCATAATAATATACTTCTCTTCTTCTTTCTCACCTCTTTTAACCTTAAATCACTATTGTTAGTCTAAGGATTTTTTAAATGAATCTTGATGATTTTTATTTAAAAGCATTTTCTATTAAAGTTTAAAAAGTTACGAAAAATAAAATGTTTTCCAAAAAGGTTGAGCTGACACCGTTAAGCTTATGAGTCGACACTTCATGCTAAATGAGTTGACACTTAATGTTCTCTATTAAATATATATGTATTGTAGTAGTATCTTTATTATTATTCTGTGTGTGTGGGTATAGAGATGTAATAACGTGGTCTAGTTTTATTATAAATAAGAGTACTCGCTTATCCTTTTGGGTACGGCTTCTCATTATTCTTAACATGGTATTAAAGCCACCGTAAAACCTTAGCCTCCACAAACCCTAACCCTAGCCTCCCTCCTCCAGTCACAGCTACAGCCACCAGCCACAACCACTAGCCACTAAGCCACCAGTCATCATCAACCCCGAAACCTAACCCTAGCCTCCCTCCTCCAGCCACAGCCACAGCCACCAGTCACAGCCATCAGCCACTAAGCCACTAGTCATCATCAACCCCGAAACCTAACCCATCACCGACCTAACCCTAACCCTAAACCAAGTGCCGACTACCATCAAACTAGTGCCGACAGTCCCATTCTAGCGCCGACTGACCCTAACCCTCAAAACTAGTGCCGACAGACTCTGGGGAGCCCTGACAGGCCCTTTTCTCTCCCTTTGTAGCACCGACTGTCCTTGCTTAGCCTTCCTCAAGTGCCGACAGCCACTTTCTAGCGCCGACAGTCTTTGCTCAGCCTTCCTCAAGCGCCGGCGGCCACTTTCCAGTATTGACAGCCCCTTTGCTCTCACATTCCAGTGCCGACTGTCCTTGCTCAGCGCTGACATCACCTTCTGTCACTTTTTCGGCGATTTTTTCGGCGACTGGCAACTGTTTCAGCGACTTTTCCGGCGAACGGCAACTGTTCCGGCGATTGTTCCCTATTTCGCATGCCAACAGAACCTGTTCTCCCTCTTTCTAGATCCGGCGACCTCTGTTCCCTTCTTTAGCCCAGCCGCTTGCCAATCTAGACTTTAACATTAGAGTCCAGACTTTAGATTTAACCAATTCAACTCACTCCAAATTCAGCTGATCAGCTTCAATTCAAATTCCAACTTTCAATTCAATTTCAAAATCAACTTCCAATCTCAAATCAACCTAGTTTCCAAATTTGGTTCGAACTCATCCCAAACTCGAAACTCAACATGGTTTCTGTTCCATGTCAAGATTAGTTTTCAAAGTTGATTCATATCTAAAACGTATTTTATTTAAAACTCAAAGTGCTCAAAATTGTTTTAACCAAATTTTGCTCAAGTTCGTCAACCATTTTCAAACTCAATACAAGGATCAAATAGTTCATGTCCAATCCCAATTCTAACGTGATTTCCATCCCAAATTCAATTCAAATGGATCCCATTTTCAAAATTTGATCCAACGCAAAGTCCAAAATCGAATTTAATTGCAAACCAACTTCCATTTCAATCCCAATCTAATCCAGGCCCAAGATTCAACTCAAATTCAATTCAATCTCAAAATCCATTTTTAATTCAACCCGAATCCAAGGTTTAATTCAATTCAAATCCAAGATTTGATTCGATTCAATCTCCATTCTCATATCCAAGGTTCAATCCAATTTAATCCAATCTCCATTCTAAGATTCAATTCAATTTCAATTCAACTCAAGTGTCTAATACAATTCAATTTAAGATACAATTCAACTTCAACTCAAATTCAACAAGTCAACCAAGTTTTAAAATTCGAATTAGCCTAATTCAGTGCTCAAGTAATTTTCAGTGCATCCAATGAACATGTGTTTTCTCATATTCAGAAAGCAAGTAAAGATTCAAGTTTGGAAGAAGATTTTGACTTACCTCAAGGTTCACGGCTGAGTGATGCTCCTTACAACCACAAAGGACCTCGTGCTCCGCCATCACGTCTGGGAGAATAAAGTGCTTCATCGCTGGCCTCGACAAATGGTGACAAAAAGAGAAGTAGGTGGCGGGATCAAAGTGTTCCGGTATGCCCGGCACGCTTCCTCCCTTGAGTAGAAGGTTCTCGTCACCACCACCTATGGCACCGCGCCACCAGTGCCACTCGTGGCCACGTCCTCACCACCCTCGCCCGCGGCACCATTGCTGCCACCTCCTCTATTGCCGCCGCTGCTGCCACCCGCGCCATCGCCGGCCATTCCTTCACCACCATTGGCCCCCACCTGCGCCCACCCTTGTCGCCAACAAACTCAAAGCGTGCTTCCACCATCGCAGAGAAGACCAAGGAACAGGGAGAGGACAAACATCTTCGAAGCTCGAGAGACTGTGAGAGATGAGAGTGAGAGAGTGAGAGAGATGAGAGAACCGAGAGAGAAGAGAAAATCTTCAAGTTCGCGTGAATGAGTTTTTCTAACTACCCTAGACCTTATACTGCTATCGATCTCACGGCCGCGAGATTTGGCTCATTTGAAAGTGATGGCCGTAACATCCAAACCCAAGCCGTAACTTTGACTTCTCACAGCTGCGATATTTCTCAAAGGTTTCTCACGGCTGCCATTGTGTAATGTTCAGGCCGCCAACAACCTAGTGCTCCAAGTGCAGGCCGCGACTCCCTAACGTAACGGCCGCCATGTTTTCTTGCCCCTCTTTTGGAACATCAACCTTTGAGCATTTACAACTCTTATTTTGGTTTTTTTAGCCAAGATTCTTCTTTTGTAGCTCCTCTTGAGATTTTAGCTACCCCTTAAAAGATCGGTCCTCCCATGATCTTAAACTGACCCTTTTCGGTCCTCGCATGACCTAAAAATGCCCTCCTAAAATCATCGATTCTCCTTATGACCTTAAATTGATCATTCAGTCCTTTCATGACCTAGAACTGATATCTATCTCTCCGGTTCTCCCCATGACCTTAAACTGACCATCGATCCTTCTCATGACCTTAAATTGACCATTCGGTCCTTTCATGACCTAAAACTCTACCTCGTCGGTCCTCCTCGTGACCTTAAACTGGCTCTTCGGTCCTTGTATGACCTAAAACTGTCCCTAAAACAATCGGTCCTCATGACCTTAAACTGGCCCTTCGGTTCTTACATGATCTAAAACTGATCCCTAGCACCTTTCGGTCTTCCTCATGATTTTAAACTGATTTTCCAGTTGTATTCATGACCTAAAATTGATCTTTGATGATTCCTCGGTCTGTGTTGTGACCATAGATTTTGTATGTTTGCATTGTACCTGTTTGTATCATATCGTATCTGCCATGCATCATGATTATCCTGTTTGCATTATATGCATTGTCCCACGAACTACGACCGGTTTGATTCCTTGCAATGGGGGTACGTAGGAAGCTCGATGAAAATTCGAGTTCGACCACGGTTTTCTGTATATTTTGTTTGTGTCTAAGATTAACGGTTTGTTCAATCGGTTTTTCTCTGGAGTTTTGATATTTACTTGCACCACGAGTTGTTGCAAGCTCTGTCAAAGAGGGGCAACTGTAGACACGCTAATTTGATCAAGCTGAATTTTAGGCACCCGTTTTGAATACTCCCCAATGACGAAAACATGGGAATTGTGTTCAAGGGTACTTCCAAGCAAGTCAAGTCAAGAATTTAGCTCAAAATCTAAAAAAGCACAAAAAACCTTCGGGCCGCAACATCTAGATCTGTTAACAGACATGATTAGATTGAATGGAGGCGTTAACCTTAATGGGGCACGCACTAGTTTATTTATAGAGAAACGAGGATATACAATAAGATATAGTCTGTCCAACCACACCGGATAACAATCATAATAAAGCTAATACCCCCTCAAGCTGGAGCATATATATCTAACATACCCAGCTTGTTACATATGTATCGAACCCGAGGACCCGGAACAGATTTAGTGAAAATATCCGCCAATTGCTCTCCAGTACGAACGGAGCCAACCACGATCATAGCATTCTGATACTCTCGCTGAATGAAATGACAATTCACCTCGATATGTTTTGTGCGTTCGTGAAATGCTGGATTTGTAGTAATATACACTATAGATTTATGATTATATCAATGCTTTGTTGGACTATGACAGGGATCACCCAACTCACTAAGTAATTGACGGAGCTATAAAATCTCAGATGTCGCCAGAGCCATGACCCGATATTCAGTTTCTGCACTCGACCGAGAAACCACGTCCTGCTTCTTACTCTTCCAAGAGATAAAATTGCCACCAATAAATATAGAGAATCCAGAAGTGGACCTCCGATCAATGGGGCATCCTGCCCAGTCTGCATCAGAGTACCCTTCCATCATAGAGTGGCCGTGATCACTGAAATGTAGCCCCTTACCAGGGTTACTGTTGAGATATTGTAAAATTCGAACCACGGCATTCCAATGTGGGACTTGAGGCGCAGCCATGAACTGGCTCACCACACTCACAGGAAAGTCGATGTCTGGTCTTGTCATTGTTGTCAGATAATTAAACTTCCCAACCATTCTTCTATATCGGCCAGGATGAGAAAAATATCACCCTCATCAGAGAGGAGTTTGACACTCGGGTCCATAGGTGACTCGATCCCCTTTGCTCACAGAAGCCCGCATTAGCTAGAATATCCAGCATATATTTTCGCTGGAAAATAAAGATACCTTTCTTGCCGCGTGCTAACTCAACTCTGAGAAAATATTTCAATTTCCCATAATCTTTAGTTTGAAACTGAGATTTCAGAAATTACTTCAACTCAGAAATGCCTACCGTATCATCCCCGTGATAACAATATCATCAATGTATACTATTAATAGAATACAACTAGCAGAGGAACGCCGATAGAATACAGTGTGGTCTTTTTCGAACTGTAGAAGACCAAATTGGCGCATAACTATACTAATGCGACTAAACCACGTCTGTGGAGACTGCTTTAATTCATAAAGAGAGCGATGGAGATGACATGACAGCTGAGCCCCCCCTGAGCAACAAAACCGGGAGGTTACTCTATATAGACTTCCTCTTGCAAATCGCTGTAAAGAAAAGCATTTTTCACATCAAACTGATACAAAAGTCAATGGCGAGTTGCAGTAACAGACATAAATAGGCAAATAGATGCCATCTTGGCAATGGGAGAGAAGGTCTCAAAATAATCAATTCGATACATCTGAGCATATCCTTTGGCAACAAGACAAGCTTTCAAGCGGGCAAGAAAACCATCAGGATTGAGCTTGACGGTAAAGACCCATTTGCAGCCAATAGTTTGCTTACCTTTCGGAAGAGAAACGAGAGATCAAGTCGAGGTGGATTCAAGAGCTTGCATCTCCTCCATCATAGCACCCCGCCAGATAGGGTTGGCTAAGGCCTCGGAACAGTATGAGGAACAATGGCCTTATCCAGAGTGGCGATACAAGCTTGTAAGGAGGTGGAAAGACCCTTGTAGGAGGTAGTATAGAGAGGATGATCTATGCAGGTCTGATAAGATTTTGGAGTAGCAATAGGAGCATCATTGTCAAGAGGAGGAGCACTTACCGTGGGAAGAGGATCCTCAGACGAGGAGACTGGCTCAGCAGAGGAGAGGTCCAATAAAACTGAAGGAGTCGATGGAGAAGGTGGAGAGGACCCCGCAGTAGGAGGAGTACCTGCAGAAGAGGACAAGGGCAAGAAAAATACACTTGACAGCCCGAGCATCTAACTTCGTTCGCTAGGGATGAGTGTCACGAACATAACAAGGGTTCCCAAAAATTCTCAAGGGTAGACAGAAAAGGCTCTTCCTGGGAGAAAGGACGACCATCAGAATTTTTTCACCAATTTGCTGTGGGGTAGCTGGGCAAGAAGTCTGATCAATAATGCCATGTGTAGACAGGAAAGTCTTCAGCTGGGTTGAAAGATACTCGCCACCATTATCATTGTGCAAACATTTAACCTAAGCCTAGAACTGGGCTTGCACTTCCATACAAAAAGAGGAGAAAATAGATGCTACTTAAGATTTACGTCGCATAAGAAATAAGAAAATCACACGAGAATAATCATCCACAAATATGCCGTAATAACGGAATCCAAAAACAGACTCGACTGGACATGGCCCCAAACATCTGAATGAACTAAAGAAAAAAGAGCCGAAGCTCGTTTATTGACCTGAGGTAATAAAGGCACATGCAGGTGCTTTGCTAACCGACATGACCCACACTCAATATTAAAAATAGAATGAAAACTAGGACAAAGACTATGCAAACTAGATATAGATGGATGCCCCAAACGACAATGCGCCTCAAAACTGAGAGAAGAAACTATGGAGCATGCCGTAGCAGCCACCTCCTCCACCAAGTATAACCCATCAGACACTCGACCTCTACTGATAATCTTTCTTGTCGTAAGATCTTGAAAAACATAGTCATCAGGATAAAAAGTCACAACAGTTGAGATCATTAGTAACATGGCTGACTGATAACAAGTTAGATGGATTCCCAGGAGTATGTAAGACATTAGGTAGGGTTAAGGACGGCGTGGGAGTAGCAACTCCACGTCCCTTAACTGGTAAGGAAGATCAATTAGTCACAAGAACACCACGATGTCTAGGAGTCACCTAATAGTCAGATAATATACCTATAGAACTAGCCATATGGTAGGAGGCACTTGAATTAATCACCCAAGCAGGCAGAGTAGTCGCCAAACAGGCATTAGGATTACCTGTAAAGGTAGCAGCGATAGGAGCGGGAGGACTAGCAACTTGAGATTGAATATACTGCTCATATTCTGCTGAGATCATCTCAACAAGTTGCTTCTGAGAAGAGGAGGATTAGTCTGCCTGAGAGTAATCAACAGTAGCATTGGCTACTGGGGACGGTCTTCCATGTAATTTATAACACTGACTGCGAATGTCCCTGAATCCCGCAGTAATGGCAATAACGGGTCTCACGAGCACCCCCTTCGCCCCCCCACCAGTTCAACCTCCATCACGACCCTTGCCACGGCCCCGGCCACGGCCACGGCCCCGAGTTCCACTGCCACCACGAGATGCAATAAGGGCAGACGAGTCACTAGCATCAGGTGTAGGCCTAGTGTCGTCGCGACGCATCGAACAACTCACATGATGGAAAGTCTCAGATAAGGTAGGAATGTCTGTCCTAGTAAGAATTTGTAAACGGGTCGTGTCATTCAGGATCCAAACTGGCCAAGAAACACGACTAGAATCTACATCCGCTGTTCCTAAAACTTACTGAGAGAATTAGTGAATGGAAGAAGCCGATCAAACTTGTCAGCAGGCACTTTAAAGCTTATAAAGTGCTCCTGAAGGGGCCGACCAACCTGTTGCGAGCGGAAGAATCCTCGCATAACATCATAAAGACGCGATAAGTCATTTGTGAAGGAATAGACATCCTCCAGAGCCCTCCAGATTTCTTTTACCGTATCAGCATTTGCAACCAAAATCTTGACACTGCGATCCATTGAATTCATAATCTGATTGAAGAGACGAGCATCATCTCGTACCCAGGTACGATTAATAGGAGAGCTAAGATTAGGGGCATCGTCAAATAAGTGGGAATCCAGTTCTATGCCTTGCAAAGATTTTAACACATTTTTCCGCCATAAAGGATAAGCAGAAGCACCATCAAGCTTCTCATCGATAAGCCGAGTAGAAGAAGAGAACACTTCAGTTCTCATTGGTCGCCCGATATCCGTCAGAGGCTCAGCAGTCCCAGAAGTCCATGTAGCAGATTTATCGCTCTCCGATGACATTCTTGTTCAAATACCAGGCAACCCACAACCAGAAAATCCTCACCGCATCAATAAAAAACGGACAACACGGTACCTTTTGTTGAATGAAAAGCAAGCTATTGCACAGATGAATGAAGGGACGCAGTGAGGGAGAAGAAAAAGAATTGCCGAGAATTGTTGGGGTGGTTCAGCGACTGTTCCGGCGACTCGGCTAGGTTTTCGATGACTGTTTGAGTGGTTGGCGACTATTTTGGGACACTATTGGTGACTGGCGGCGATTGTTTGGTGGGTTTCAGATGGTTTGGGTGGATTTCGGCACTGGTAGTGGTGGTTGTAGTGGATTTCGGCGACGATGGAAGTGGTTTGGGTGGATGTCAGCGCTGGTGATGGTGATGTTGGTTGGTTTCGGCGTTGGTGATGGAGGATGTGATGTTGGTGGCCCGACGACTAGGTTTGGTGGTTTGGCGACTGTTTTGGATGGTTGGCTAAGGTTTTTGAGGCTGTCGGTGACTGTTTTGTGGTATGTCTACGAGGGTTTTGTGGCTTGGTGGGTTTTAGGCTGTCAGCGACTGTTTTGTGGTCTGTCAACGAGGGTTTGGTGGTTTGGTGGTGCGACTTGGTGGTTTGGTGGTGCGACTTGGTGGTTTTGGGTTGTCGGCAACTGGTTTGGGGCTGTCGGTGGTTTTTGGGTTGTCAGCGATTGTTTTCGGGACTGGTTTGTTTGGCAACTGGTTTAATTAGGGTTTTGGTGGTCCAGCGACTGGCGGCGAAAGGTTGGTGGCTGGTAGGGTTTCCAGAAGTCTGGTGGCTCTGATACATGTTTAACGGGCATGATTAGATTGAATGAATGCGTTAACCTTAATGAGGCACGCACTAGTTTATTTATAGATAAACGATGATATACAATAAAATATGGTGTGTTTAACTACACCGGATAACAATCATAATAAAACTAACAAGTTCCTCACGACTGTCGCCTTTTTCAAAACCCTACAACAGGCCGTGTCCTTATTCTCACGGTTGCCAACTTTTTGTGATCTTAGAACAGGCCGCGACTTCATTTTGTCACGGCTGCCACATTTTTGGAAACCTAAACCTAGCCGCGACTTTTGAAAGTCACAGCTGTTACTTTCATTGCCATAAAGGTAGTGGCCGGCACTGTTCATATAGCTAAAGGTTGCGGCCGCGAGTTTGACACCTTTTTGGACAGGTGGCAGCATTCCAGAGGATGCCTGTGTTGCCTCATAGCCTATAAATTGGCGCCATTTTCACAAAAACCAATAAAAGGCCTGGATACCGATACTTTGCCGAATTCGATTCCCTCCCAATATTCCAATACTCCTGATACCTATACCACACGCTCCCGAGCGTAATTCGTGACTTTACTTGCATTGGTGAAGCCTTGGAGTACGGATTATTGGCGATTCTCGTCTACCACATCCGAGAGGGCATTCGAGGCGGTTATCTACACTAGGTAGCCTTAGGAAAATCGTGACGTTTCTTTAAACTGTTGTCTTCTCTCTCTCTCTTTCTCTCTCGGGTGTCACGCTTAAGGTTTCTATTTATTATCTCTTTCCTTATCATTTTTTTTATCGAGCATGTCACATGAGCTTTTCATGAAAAAAAAACATGTATGTACCTTTCTGTATTGCGTCGAATAGTATATTTCAATCCATTTTCGTATTCACTGGCACACTGGACACATAAAAGGTCTCTGTGATTTTAAAAATCTGACGGCCGCGATCCTTGATTGTCACGGCCGTGAGATATTTTGACCCTAATATTACGGCTGCTACTTATTTACTTTGGGCCGCTGCTTTTCCTTTTTTTTTTGCCACGGCCGCAATATTATGTTGCTACGGATGTAAACTTTTTATGAGACCAGTAGCATGAAAACTATGTTTAAAGCTTTCTGTTATCTATTTTTAATGTTTTATATTTCTTGTCCCGGGACGTATACTGCTGTTGGTTTAATGGACTGTAGATCCAGCCTTGATGAAGTGGGCCATGGTCTCTGTTTTGTACGTCCCATCCATTCGAGCTCCTTTGGACCATGCATGTTGAACACCCTTCTGGGCCTCAAAAATACCCTAGCCGCAACCTTTGATTGTCACTGCCGTGACTTTCTGCATCCCCCCTTTTTGCGGTTACTGTGTATTTTGTCGTGGCTGAATATTTTCTGGCTTATTTTTTCACAGCTGCGATATTGTTTGCTACGACCGTGAGTTTTTCGTATGCTCAGTAGTTTAAAAACAGTGTTCGAATCCTTTCTTTTCTTTCTTTACAATCTGTATATAGCACGTTAGAGACAGAAAATGTATTGCATCACCCCTAGGCTTTTTCTTGTTTTATTTGATCTTTCATCTTATGTTTTTTGTTTTGCTTTGCTGAAACAATATGTGCGGCATGTTTAGAAATGATAATTAAGTTGCATGACCCTTAAGACTGTAGTTCGGACTTTTTCTTCCTTGTTCACTTTTGTATGAACCCTCTTTAATCTCCTATTCTGTACATGTTACCTTTGAACAATTTAAAACAAGAACTAATATTGACAAAATAAATGCCAATCTTATGGTTAGGCGAAAAGGGTGCTTAATACCTTCTTTTTTTTTGTACCTTAGCCCCGAACTCTCTTTTTCTCTAGTTATGTTTTTTTTTAAAAAAAAGACTTGTGGCCCATTTTTTTTTGTTTTTCTTGGTTTTTCTAAAAAATCAAGCGGCAATTCTATTTTTCTTAAAATGTATTCGGATATCTGGATTCTTGGTTTTAAAAAGAAAAGAGTATTTTTTTAAAAATAATGGATATCCGACACAACTGTACCGTTCATAGTTTTGTTTTTCTCGAATGCACCCGAGAAAAACGCCCGCACATTGCTTTTATAAGTTCTGTTTTTATTTTGCTCTCTTGAGAACTAAAACATAATAAAATCCTTGTGATTTTGTTTTTAATTTCTAATCTCACGTTAGAGTTTGATCTTACTTTTTTTGTGGCACTACCCTCAAAGTGGGCAATGCTACTGTGCATTATTTGTGCAATGATTGACCTTCATTCTGTATGGACAAAGAAATCCCTATTGACCTTTTCTCACTTTCATTATTTTTTACTAATTATATATCTTTTCTAGAATTGGTTTTGACCTTTCGGTTCTTTTTTTAAAACAAATTTCTTGGTAAACATTGTGTATATAATATTTTCTATTATTCATTGCAATCTACCCAGTTACTATAACCTCCATTGTTATTATTGATGTCATCGTTTTGTTTTTTTGAAAAAAGAAGGATGTAATCCCAACGAACAAATGTATTAAGAAGATTTTCTAATACAAATTACTCTAACCTCCAGAAAGCATAACGTTTTCTCAAATTCCAACATTAGTTTATCCATAAAAGACCACTACGATCTAATTCCAAAATCATTACACATAAAATGCATTTGTCTTTTCATCTTTTTTTTTTTGGGATTTTTGTCATCTAAAATAGTGTTATAAACAGGCAACCCAAGTGGGGGGGGGGGGG
>JAOTRH010000027.1:9358886-9383238 GCA_034768845.1 Heliamphora exappendiculata
AAATTAAAGATATTTATTTATAGGAAATGAAATATTAAAATCATCAAAATTAATTAATGAAGCATATGTGCTAACAAATAGATCTAACAATTTTAGGAACTTGTTAACAATTCAAGCCATTTAATAGATTTGTAATTTGTTTCAACCGAGTTAGACCACCCTAACCCTGTGCTCACTATAATCATTTTTTAAATGTATTTTAACAGTACAAAGTAATGTATCAACTGGAATCAATGCAAGTACCTAGGTTAAAGAAAAACATTTTATATGAAAACTATACATCAAAAAATCTCTCTGCTTGTTGGGAATTTGGCTGTATGAAAAAGATAAGAAAAACATTTTTGGTGTCTGAAATGAGAGTATTTTATATATCTCAAAGCATAGAAAGGGGGAAAAGGCAAGTAGTACTATTATATGAGATTCCACCAATATATTTAATCTAATGGGGTCACATTGAAGCTATTTACCAAATCATAAGTTACAAATAACGGATTGCTATTCATAAGATTCTAACTAGGTTTGTCATTTGTGGTTGGCTCCTTCATTACTACAACTGTTTCCATTTGTTGTGATGTTATTAGTTCACCAGTCTTGTGTTTTGATTTCTAAGCTCTAATGTAATGTTGGTTGTTTTGTGAAATCCTCTACTTAAGATTGAATGTTAATAGTGCAGACTGTTGAGAAAAGACCGCGAGAAATGATGCTAAGGCGTGAGTTTGCTAACGCTGTCGGGTACCTTAATCAGATTCTTTCTGAAGAAAATCATCTTAAATTCATCCACTGGGATTTCCACAAGTTTGCTAAGAGGTATTTTAGTGATCTTCATGCAATAAATGCCATTTTTTTTCTTTAAGCTAATTGTTTTGTTTCTCCACTGTTTTCAAGCAAGTCTGCCAATGTTTTGGCTGTTTTGGGTGGTGTGGCGAGTGAAGCACTCGATTTGACTGGGGTTTATTGTAGTGGGAAGCCAATTGTTGTTAAAAAGAAAGCCACTCAACTCAGTCGAACAAGCACTGGGAGGTATTACAAATCTAAAATAGATTAATTTGCATCCTTTCTGGTAGTAACATGTTTAAGATCTTGATTATTTGTTTTACCAATTGCTTTGTTCCATTACGTCGCCACCTTCCGTTGATTATGTTCTGTCATCTGTTAAACTATGTGATATTTTATCTGTTAAATTATGTGATATTTATCTATATTTTTCGATCTTTGTGTTTTTTTCATCACAATCAATTTCATCACAGCCATTCTTCATCCAACCGGCCTCACTGGCGCCATAGTTGTCAAATTAGGATACGAATCATGTATCGTTTTTTTATTTTTTGAATCGCATTGAGTATCGTAAAATATTAAACATATAAAATAAGTCAAAAATATGTATATAAGTAAATTTAATATATTACAAACATCTTGCAAGAATAAAATTTTAAATAATATTAATTAATAATAATGTAAAAATATGGTTCAAAAATAAAAATATACACGAATCAATATTTAATGCATATTAAATACATCAAAAAATATTACAACTAAATGCATTATATAACATAAATCGAATTTACCGTATATAATATGTTCTTTAAATTGACTTAACATATCATTTAAAATTTAAAATCTAAAATTTTAATATAGTATTTTTAAGTTCTCAACTAGTTTGTTCATAAGAGAAAACTATACCAATACTAGAGGATATATATCAATGTCGCAATATTCTTACTACTAGACGAGTAGATATTTATGAATGCAGGAAAATATTAAAAAAAAATATATCAATATCTTAATCATGCAAAACATTTCAATAATATTTATTTTCACAAATTAAATTTGTCTAAAAAATTAAGTATTGGTGTATCATATGTATCGCATACGATACATGATGCGATATACGATACGAATCGATTTACCTACTTAATATATCGAATTATAAGATACGTATCGTGAATCGTGAGATATTAATAACGTTGGCTGGCGCTACATTTGCACACATAAAGACCCAAACGGAGAAGAGACGCAAGTCAAGGCTTTTCTCAGACAGGCTGCTCTTTGTACCCTCCTTCCCTTCTGCTCACTCACCACTCACACGTTCTAAACGAAGAGGAGGAAGGATGGGCAGCAGGCATCACGAGCCCTCTGTCCCACTTAATAATTATACTCCCTTTATTGATATCATTTCCCTTGGAAATGGCTGTGTTAATCCTATCAAAAGTGATGGGGGTTTATTCTCCAAGCCAACAGGCAGACTTGTTGGTATCCTGGTATCACCAAAATTTTCATATTTCCACAGCATCTGGATACTGCTTGTTATTTTGAGTAATATTTTACATGAGCTCCCGATCATTCCCATTTGGACCTGTGTGTGTGTGTGTGTGTGTGTGGTGTGCTACTGAGTTATATGGTTTAACCATCAATTGTTTCTGCACAGCTGATTTACTTCTATGTAACCTATAGGTGGGGCTATTTTAGTTTTCTTTTTCCTGTTATCGAGGCTCGCCCTCATTACGAACAAATCTTAGTTGTACAGCCCCTTTATCCGATCAACCTTGTTAAGTCTGAACTTCGTTTGCAAAGGAATGGGACCTTTGTCATTGCACTCATTCCTTGTAAAACTTTCTTACAAATGTACAATTTTATGTTGGAAGCCTTCGTATTGATGTCTCATGTGTATTTAACACATTTTCACCAATAAATAAAATATTCAAATGTAATACATGATGTATCAATTATCCTTGGTAAGCTAAAGGTGATGAATGCAGATGATTAACAACCTTTGTGTACTTTGCATATCGTGGCTTGAGGCTTACTGATCTCATTATGATCACTGATGAAACAACATTCCTACAATGTTTTTATGTGAACAATAGTTTATTACGGCTGACCAACAGTACATGTACTTGAAAACTGTAATAGATAAATTCTTTTAGGTTAATATGCATTTTGGCTGTATTTCTTGTTGTCGGAAGGAAACATCTTAATCAATTTTAACGCTTCTGCATAGCTTGTTTTATATCCCACTCTTCACTTTACTCTTTGCCAATTAAAAATATAAATGTGTCCATATTTGCATGATATCTACATTTTAAGTCACAAATTGTCCCAAAAATTTAAGCTGTTAGGAAATAAGTTTAACAATGTATATTAAGTTATTCAACACTCTCATTCACGTGTGACCCTGCCTCACACGTGAATACTAAATGGACTGGACTGAACTGAATAGGTGCACCAACATACATAACAAACATAACAGGAAAATACATATCACGAGACGTGAACCCTAGAGCTCGTGGAACCAGAGCTCTGATACCATGTTAAATCACTAATTGTTTCAATAATTTAAATTGTTAGGAAATTGGCTCAACAATGTATATCAAGTTATCCAACACTAGAAGACTGGATCAAGAATTAGGATCCCTTTAAATGTGACTGCTAGCTGCCTAAGTGAGTCGGGCTGCACCTTTGATTAATCTTCTTAAGAAGAACCAACCATGGCATTGGACGAGAGAATGTCAATAGCAGTGGGGTTTTCCACGGGCTTTCCCCTATAGTGCAACAGAAGCAAATCAAGTAGGACAAGATTAGATGCGGATAATCTGCAAGAGAATTGGGCGCAAGGGTTGTTAGACCACAAGGCACAAGCTAATAAGTCTTTCCTTACTAAATCGTTGTTAATAATCGTCTTCCTTGCCCCCCAGCGTGACCCTTAGTGTGGGTTGTCACTCCTCTTGACTGGTGTCGTTGTTGATCCTTGTTATAAGTGGAAAAGCCGTCTCAGTTGATTTTCCCTTGTTTTTATCCCTGTTCTTTAATAGGTGCTTCTGCTACCATTTCCCAAATATGTTCATTCCTAATTTTATCAGTATTTTTTCCACCTATCCATTTGAACATCGTCATTTATTTATGATCCTTATAAATGTAAGATGAGAGATGCTGAACTTAATAATATAATTATTGGAGAGCTTTGGTCTCTCTCTCTCTCTCTCTCACATATGATGAAGAGGTTCCCAAGACCATTTTGGCCCATCTTTTGTATTTTCTTATTTGAGTGATGCTGTGGAAGCTTGTGTGTTTTGCCTTGTGCTACTTTGTTCAAACACATCTTAAGGCTTAGGCTTTGAACATTGATTACTTTTGTCCTTTTTAAAATTATCTTGTGTTTGTTTCCCCTTCATTTTTTGACACTTCTTTGTTATCGCGTCATGCTTTGAGTTATGCAAAGTAATCTATAAAATAGTGTGTACCTATAAAAAATATCGAGTGACGGCTATTATATGGAAAGCAATGGGATTTATTAACCTGGCAACTTATACATGGGAATCTTAATCAATATAGGATACTAATACTAGTAAGGTACTCATGGACCCGTGTGCAAGCTTCAAAAGTATATTCTTGATTTATAACTATATCCGAGTGTATATCAGGGGCACGCCGCAAGCTATTGTGATATATTTGAGCATTGGTGCATTATTGCATTTATACTATAGTTGTTAGACCACAAGGCACAAGCTATTAAGTCTTTCCTTACTAAATCGTTGTTAATAATGGTATTCCTTGTGTGTTTTGCCTTGTGCTACTTGGTTCAAACACATCTTAAGGCTTAGGCTTCAAACATTGATGACCTTTGTCCTTTTTAAAATTATTTTATGTTTTTTTCCCCTTCATTTTTTGATGCTTGTTTGTTATCGAGTTATGCTTCGAGTTATGCAAAGTAATCAATAAAATAGTGTGTACCTATAAAAAATATCGAGTGACGGCTATTACATGGAAAGCAATGGGATTTATTAACCTGGCAACTTATACATGGGAATCCTAGTCAATATAGGATACTAATACTAGTAAGGTACTCATGGACCTGTGTGCAAGCTTCAAAAGTATATTCATGATTTATAACTATATCCGAGTGTATATCAGGGGCACGCCACAAGTTATTGTGATATGTCTGAGCATTGGTGCATTATTGCATTTATACTATAGTTGTTAGACCACATGGCACAAGCTATCAAGTCTTTCTTTATTAAATCGTTGTTAATAATGGTCTTCCTTGCCCCCCAGCATGACCCATAGTGTGGGTTGCCACTTCTCTTGACTGGTGTCGTTGTTGATCCTTGTTATAAGTGGAGAAGCCTCCTCAGTTGATTTTTCCGTTGTTTTTATCCTTGTTCTTTAATAGGTGCTTCTGCTACCATCTCCCAAATATGTTCATTCCTAATTTTATCGTTATTTTTTCCACCTATCCATTTGAACGTCGTCATTCATTTATGATCCTTATAAATGTAAGATGAGAGATGCTGAATTTAATAATGTAATTATTGGAGAGCTTTGGTCTCTCTCTCTCTCTCTCTCTCATATGATGAAGAAGTTCTCAAGACCATTTTGGTCCATATTTTGTATTTTCTTATTTGAGTGATGATGTGGAAGCTTGTGTGTTTTGCCTTGTGCTACTTGGTTCAAACACATCTTAAGGCTTAGGCTTTAAACATTGATGACTTTTGTCCTTTTTAAAATTATCTTATGTTTTTTCCCCCTTCATTTTTTGATGCTTGTTTGTTATCGAGTTATGCTTCGAGTTATGCAAAGTAATCTATAAAATAGTGTGTACCTATAAAAAATATCGAGTGACGGCTATTATATGGAAAGCAATGGGGTTTATTAACCTGGCAACTTATACATGGGAATCCTAATCAATATAGGATACTAATACTGGTAAGGTACTCATGGACCCGTGTGCAAGCTTCAAAAGTATATTCATGATTTATAACTATATCCGAATGTATATTAGGGGCACGCCGCAAGTTATTGTGATATATTTGAGCATTGGTGCATTATTGCATTTATACTATAGTATAGTAACTGAGTATAATTGTTTGAAAACTTAAGAATTTGTCAAATACTTGTATTACTCAATTGGGTTACCATGCTAAGTAAAACAAATAACAAGACTCCATCTAATTATTTGCAGTTCCAACTCTGTATTGTATTGATAGAACACATCCCTCATTTCCCTATTCAAATTCTATTGTCACAAGTGAGGAACTTAGTTATTAAATTCACAAAAAAAGAAAGATTATGTCACATAAAATATTGTATTATGATGTTTGTGTGTGTGTGTGTGTGTATGTGTGTACATAAGTGGATATCATCATATCACCATATCCTAAATGCATTGTTATCATTTTTACTTGGAAGTTAGAATTTGATGTATCAGCATGCCTATTTTGTTACTATTTTGTTACATCCATATCTTATTCTTCATTTGTGGATGACTTCTAGATTTCTAACTTCCACTGTCCACATGCTCTAAACAGTCTCATCCTTCATTGTTGGAAACTATTATCCTGGCAATGTTGGCCCCATTAAGTCCGATGGCATTAGGACTTCCAGAAATTTTAAGTCTACTTTGTCATGCCTGTCTATTTTAGTCCCTTTTTGTTTTTTTGGGTAATTAAAAAAAACAGAAAGGGACTAAAATAGACAGGCATGACAAAGTAGACTTAAAATTTCTGGAAGGGCTCTATCAATTAACAATATTGGTTTGAACCCAAGGATCTACTCCTTAGCTTCTTTTTGATTATCACTAGGCCAAAACACTTGTTGATTGCCTTATTGATCTTTATCTTCTTGGGATACAAAACCTTTTATGGGTTCTTAAGTTGGGAACTTGCAAATAAGGTTTATTATGGTTTGGCTTTGAATGGAAAACGTAACTTTTGGTTATCAGGAGACATATTCATCTTTTAACTAAGGAAATTGGTGATAATGGTTGCCGGACTATATTCTTGTTTTTGGCTATTTTACCTGATTGTTGTAATACCTTATATCTCATTGCTGTTTATTTCAGGGATGCTTCTCTCAGAGATCGGAGACCTAATTCAGGGGATCTTGCTAGGATTGGAAGTGTTAATGATGCATTGAGTTCTTTGATGAAACAAGACAGAGAGTCTGATAATAGTCAACAAATTGGCACAGATACTTATGGTGGTGCAGCGCCACGGTTCCAAAGTGGAGTTCTGCGCACTAATTGCATTGATTGCTTGGATCGGACAAATGTTGCACAATATGCTTATGGCCTAGCAGCTTTAGGCTGCCAACTTCATGCATTGGGTTTGACAGACAAGCCTAAAGTTGATGCTGATAGTAGCATTGCTGCAGCTCTAATGGATATGTATCAGAGCATGGGTGATGCTCTTGCCCAACAATATGGTGGCTCCGCTGCTCACAACACTGTATTTACCCACACTAATCTAAGTTGAATTACTCATCAATAGTGGCATGAAATTAATCTGATTATCGGCTTCTTCTTTCAACAAGTGTTGGTTTTCTCCTTGGTATACCATTCAAATATGCATTTGCCTTGAACTTCAGGTTTTTACAGAGAGGCAGGGAAAGTGGAAAGCAACAACACAGTCTAGGGAATTTCTCAAGTCTATCAAGCGATACTACAGCAATGCTTATACTGATGGTGAAAAGCAAGATGCGATTAATCTGTAATCATCTTATCCCTCCTGTATCTTGTCCTTTGAATTTCCAGCATGTAGTTTCTCACTGTAATTTTAACAAGTTTTGGGAAATCTTGGATGCTTCAAATTTGTCAATTCTCCTATATTATGCTTCTCAATCTATGTTTTTCCTGGAATTACCAGATTTTTAGGCTACTTCCAACCGCAGGAAGGAAAACCTTCTCTTTGGGAGCTGGATTCTGATTATTACCTTCATGTATCGGGGACTGGGGATGACCTTATCCCATATAACAGGTAAACCTCAGTGTGTTAAAAATTCTTGGGGCTTCTCATCTTTGTATTATTCTCTGTCCCTAAGATGTATGGACACTTCTAAGAAGGTTGTGTCTGTGTCACGGGGATTTTTCCCTATTATTTGCGAGTAGTGATCTGAATTTTGTGATGTTTTCGTTTTATCTAATTATATGAACATATTTACTAGTAATTTCAATTCGCAGTTCCCCAGCGGAAGCTACGTCTATCGGAACAAGAATTACTCTTGCCCCCGTCCCGGCATGCAGAGAGGACTTCTCCCGGAAGAAGTTGACATCCTTTGATAAGTTGATAGAGAGAACATGCAGTTCAATAAGGAATGTAAGGCTTTGCAGTGAATCGGATAAAAAACCTGGGAATTCCGGAGTGGCACCTGATGCAGCGTAATTATCTACTTAACTGAGCAAATAGATTTTTTGGTTCAACATTCCATTCCTTTGTTTTATCTAATTCTACTCTCTCAGCAGCATCAATTGGTACCCATGGACCAACCATACTATTTCATGCGATTCTGATGTAGGCTGTTAGTTTTGCATCTGTATTTGTTTAAGTTGAAGAGTAAAATAGTGATATAGGGTTAAAAGGGGAGAGAAAGAGGAAGAAAGACAGAGAGAATCTTATTAAAAGAATAATGAGGCTTAAACTTCACCTCTACACCACACTAGTATTTATATAAAAGACATCCAACTAATTACAAAATGATCTTAATATATATAAGTAATTATCTAGCACCTTCCCTCAAGTTAAAGCATAGAGATCGAACATGCCCAACTTGGAAAAAAGTCGCTAAAAACTAGAAGCGGCTAACGGTTTGGTAAGAATATCACCTAATTGATCTTCTAAGCGAACATATAGAGTGACAATTTGCTTCCGCATCATTAAGTCCCGAATAAATTGGCAGTCAACTTCAATATGGTTAGTGTGCTCATGGAACACATGATTATTAGCAATAAATATGGCTGCCTGATTATCAATAAACATCTCTATAGGATGTGAAGACGTGATGCCGAAGTCTTAAAGAAGAGAACGAACTCACAACATTTCAGACGCAATATGGGTTATAGCACGATACTCTGCCTCAGTACTGAAACGGGCAATAACATTCTATTTCTTACTACGCAAAGTGATAAGATTACCGCCAATGAAGGCACAATAGCCAGAAGTGGACAGCTTATTAAAGCGACTACCAGCCCAATTAGCATCACTAAAGCCAATCACAGATAAATGATTAGATGGACAATATAACAATCCACGACCTAGGGAACGCTTCAAGTAACGAAAAATAGGACAAACAACATCAAAGTGTAGCTGACGAGGAGCATGCATAAACTAGCTAACAACATCAACATCATGTGATATCAGGATGGGTGACAGTGATGTAATGTTAAAAAATCCAAAGAAGAGCAAATCAACAATCGCAATCGTGTCACAATATGGGGAAAAATCAAGAAAATGAGCTAAACCCCAACAATTCACAAGCTCAGATAATGTTAAAAAATCCCAAATGACGCCAATACGGTCGGAAGTCGATAGTAAGAAACAAAGTCACCGAAAAATCCCAAATTGAACTCCCAAAGCGAACCATTGAAAAACCAAATCTACCACCAGAGGTCAAAATCGAGGGCCAAAATTGAAAAACGACCACTGAAAGCTCCAAGTGAAATCCCAAAGTGGACGGAAATTCCCAAATCGAACTGAAAGTAAACCAGAAATTGAACCAAAATCCCAAAAGCAAATTGAAATTAGCAAAGCAGACATCAAATCCTAAAATCGAGCATCAAATCACCAAAGTAGACATCAAATCCCCAAATCAAGCATGAAGTCAAAAAGAAGTCAAGCAGCAAATCCAAAATCGAGCATGAAATGCCAAATCGAGCAGAAAGCCAAAGCCAAATCGAGCATCACATCCCAAATTGAGTGTGAAATCGAACCCTAGGCGCCGAAACAGCATCAAAGCCAAAGCCAAGCTGAAGCAGCAAAACAGTCGGCGAGAAACACACAGAAACCCTAGGCACCGAAACTTGTCGAGTTCGAATCCTCTCCAATAGGGGTGAAAGCAACAAATCGATGCCCTAGAGGGCCAATAGAGATGATTTTAGCATCCATAGAAAAGATCACAACAACAAAAATCCAGATCGGAGGTGTGAAAGTACGATTGGCGAAGAACAGAGCATGGGCGCCGAAATTATGAGAAAAATCCGAAAAAAATCAAACAATCGAGAAAAAAAGAGAAAAACCGTGGAAGCATAGATTGTGACTAATCGATTATCTGGTAATTTTTTTGGTATTTTGGTATTTTTTTTTTTTTTTACAATTATGAATTCAGCCAAGAAAAAAAGAGAAAAAGAGAAGAAGGAAAGAGGTTGGATCGGCTCTGATACCAAGTTGAAGAGTAAAGTAGTGATTTAGGGTTAAAGGAAGAGAGAAAGACAGAGAGAATCTTATTAGAAGAATAATGAGGCTTAAACTTCACCTCTACACCACACTAGTATTTATATAAGAGACACCCAACTAATTACAAAACGACCCAAGCATATATAAGTAATTATCTAATATTTTATAAGTTTTTGATAATTGCTTTTGATTGATTCTGGTTCCTTGCGCCTGATGTTTTTGTTGTGGTATGTGTACGTGATTTATCGCTGAAGGTTCCTGTTTCTTTCTGTTTTTTCTTTCATTTCCTGTTTTGATGTAAGGACAGACCATAATTAATGCTTCCCTACAAATCAAACACTGTCTGCTGGGCTTTAGGCTTTTAGTGATTAGAAAATAAGGTTTGGATTAACTATGGGTTGAGAGTTTGATTGGTCCAGGGCCTTCAGGCTTTAGCGTGTATGGTATTAAAATTGAAGGGTAATGAATTCTGTTAAGTCTGAACGGCAGAAAAAAAGTATTTGGTGTTAGGCTAGAGTGGTTGGCTGATAGGGGTTTTCTTACTAAATGGTGTAGTTTCTATGAATTAGATTATTGTGATTCAAGGCCTGGTTGTGGGTATTACTTTTCACAGTGCTGGTGTAATAATGAAAAGTGTGTAATAATGAAAAATAAGCAAAGAACTTTACACCTACTAGTTGCATACTTGCATCTAGAAGCAAAGGTCCTACATCTTTTTCATATTGCAAGAGAGTCCAGCGTTCATTGTTTCTTTATTCTGTAGTATTGTTAGTTGAGGTTGTCAAGGAGTAGGCTTAAGAATTTAGGTGAAATCTTCTAATTTTCTTGTGTGAGGGATGCTGAAGTTTTTTAGGATAAGTCCTTGAAGTTCTGTAGACTTAGAAGGGAGGTCGTGGGAGCAAGACTTTGGCCCATACAGAAATGGAACCTAATTTGCCTGTTTTGTTGGACTGGAATATGCCAACATTTTATGGGAATGGAATGTTGATCTATTTTCTGAAAGTGTGTTTTGAGTTCGAATGGAGAGTTTCACTTTGTTCAGACCTGCCTAGAAATGTTTTTGCCTTATTTAAGCTTGTCATATCTTTTCAGTCCTTTTGTCCCTGTAGTTTGTGCTCATGTTGGTTTTATCCGATTTGGTACTTTAGTGGTTGGTATCTTTTACTTGCCCAAAGAACTTAATACAGATCTGTGGCAAGTTTTAATTTAATGTCGCACCAATGACCCTGAAAACTTTTCTTTGGTTATTTCTCCAGCTGCTGGCTTTTTGTTTCATTTCTAAGCGATTTAAAGATAGTTACATTGCATCAATTGCTACCCCCCCACCCCAAAATAAATAAATAAATAAATAAAATGAAAAGAACAGAAAAGGTAACATAGAACATCAATTTTTCATCAACTGCAACTACCCTAGTTTCTGAAATGGATTTTATATTTGTTGCTGTATATTAGAGCTCCACAGCATTTATAGTTGCCAAATCAAGATACGTATCGTGTATTTTTTTTTCTTTTCAAATCGTGTATCGTATCGTATTGAATATCGTAAGATATTTAACATATTTAAAAATATGTCAAAAATATGTATATTTGATATAATACAAACATATTACAAGAATAAACTATTAAATAATGTTAATTAATAACATTATAAAAATATTGTTATCAAAAATAAAAATATACGTTAATCAATACTTAATACATCTGAAATACAATAAGAAATATTACAAATAAATGCACTATTATAATTCAAATTGGATTTTTTGTATATAATATATTCTTTGTATTATCCTACCTTATCATTTAAATTTAAAATTTTAATATACAACTTTTAAGTTTTCAACTACTTAGTTCATACGATAAAACTGTACCAATATTAATGGCCATAAATTCATGTTGTAAAATAGTTAATACTAAACAAATATATATGTACGAAGGCAAACAAATATTTTTAAAAAAATATTCTAAATATCTTAACAATGCAAAACTTTCTAATAATATTTATTTTTACAAATTAAATTATCTAAAAAATTAAGTATTAGTGCTTCATATGTATTGAATCATGTAACGCATATCGCATATCACATATCGCATATTGTATTTTGTATCGTAAGATACAAGTTAACATAAGATATGTTATGCGATACATATTGATTTACCTTTTTAATGTATCGAATTGTAAGATACGTATCGTGAATCGTAAGTTTTTGACGACAGACTGAGTACTCCATATATAATTTCCAGTGAAATACAGCTCAAAAGTCCGAACTGGCTTTTTGGCCAGAGGAAGTTTGAGGAAAATAACTCTGGCCCCAAGGTGGCTTCACAGGAAACTGCACAGGGAAGGTCTCAAGATGAGAAGAGAGTAGATGACTTGTATGACCTTAATTGGCTTTCTTCTCCTGGTGATGAGATCAATGAAGAAGATGTCTTTAAGAGGTATATTTATTCAAAATTATTCTCTCTCTATGTCTCATACAACCTAATTATTTACTTGTGCACGATTGCCCTCCAAAAAGGCATTGCCTTTTCAATATTGTGGTTGATAAGGGTGCTCTTGATGTATATCTATGAACCATGTTAAATGGAGAAAAAAGGTTTGGGAGCTTGGATTTGTGTGGGCAACACAGAGTGGGGGACAGGGATGGTGGATTCTTTTCTGGTTTGCCCATTATTCATGTCAAGCTGTCCTGCACATTTATGGTTTGATTTTCGTGTGTTTGCATCTAAATACAATCCACATCTTTCAAAGTCGGGATCTTTTCATCTCCCAGAAAGATCTGAAGTGTTTGATTCTGCAAATCATTTTTTTAGTACTTGAATTGCAAATATCTGGTCAACTCTCTGAAATGGACTTTGACATTGTTAAGTGATATTCCTAGATTTGTATAATTATAAGTATACTGCAGCACTGGAAATATATTGAGACTATATACGATATCGTTTTTTCCTTTTAGTTGTCATTTGTTTTCTTTCTTTGTGGGGTTTTTCCCTGAATCAATCAAAGAATTTTTATGTTTAGTTGAAGGGATCTAAAGAATTATTGACATTATAAGAATCATAGGTTTATTTAGAAGTTCAATAAGTGTTAGTGGGGATGCTATATTTGAAGAATATATAGTCTTGATGTTGCAAATGCATGTGATTGAGTCCTTTCTCCACTTGGATTAAAGAGGCATAGGCGATTTTTGTGGGAGGGGGACTTTTTTATTTGTTTTATGTTTTTGTTTTTTATAAGGTGGGGCTAGTTCCACAGGTGAATATCAATATGTCCTTTTGCCACATGCATGTTGTGAACAGTTGTGGTTGAAAACTTTTTGCCTGTGTAAATACTAGCCTTTTATACATGTTAATTTTTTTATTGGAATGTATGTATCCATGGCCTGAGGTATAAGAATTCTCTCTTGCCTTGTTATGGTTGAAAGAATCACAAACTTTCAGGGTCTGTCACTTGTTCACTTTAATGTTTGAACTATTAAATGTGTTTTCCAAACCCTTGTTAATATAATGTTTTTGTTTTGAAACATTTGGTATACTGAGTAGATCTAAGGTTGTGATATATTGGTGACCTTTTCGGAATTTAAAGATATGCAAAATTTGTATGACATCTTGACAACGTCCAATATTTTTGTCACATGTTTAATTTTTATTTTTTTCGTGGTCTTAATTCCTTTGAACAATCATATGGAAGTTGCACACACACACACGCACAAAGTGCTTTTTTCACTCTTTTATTAATACTTCTTGACAGGCAGGACGAGGAAAAAAATGTTTAACTTTGATTTGTTGCTACATCTGATTTTTATTTATTTATTTGTCAACATGTACAAAACTTTACGTGCATCATTTAAAATTGTAGTTATGTAATGCACTTTAATTGATCCTCTTTCCAGATTTCTAGCGATGACCTCGGTAGATGAAGCCAATGGTTGGTACGGTGGTACATTGCTCGGTGATCAAGATGAGAATAGTGAGATATATCAACATTATGTTGAACTCTGTCAGGTATTTAAGCAAATCTTATACTGATCCCATCATCATATATGAATTGTTGTTGCAGCTGTTGTTGTTTACTACTTTTTGGTTCTGATGCTACAATAGTATGCTACGATTGAGTGAGTTCCTTCTAGGTGGGAATGCAAACAGTTTTTGACAGACTTTTTATGTTAAAAACTAGTAATTACCCTCGTAAATGCACTTTAAACATAATTTAATCATAAAATAAACTTTAAATAGTAATTAATTTTTAAAAAATTATTAAGAGTAACAGTGTAATAAAATATCTCGAAATTCGTAACCTCCTTGATGACTTTCATTAGGTTCACTCTTAATTTCAACCAAAAATAAAAAAGGGTATATGTAAATTAAAAGAAATTACAAAACTAACTATATATTTTTGGACTATATATATGTACATCTATTAAAAATGTATTTTTAATGGGGAATAAAAGGAAAAGTTTGTGTTTAAAATAAAGAAAGGTAGAAAAAAGTAAGTTTAAAATGAAGATAGAAAATATGAATTTAAAATAAAGGAGAGGAGAGCTACTTAGTAATACAAGAGAGAGAGGAAGAATGCTACATATCACAAATGTCCCATCAAGACACTTCTCCCATGTAATATTGATATTGAGTGTTGCCTAAATAATATATGTTGTATTTTGTGTTTCTCTTATGAATAGTTTTCTTTGTGTAAATTGATGGATGCGCAGGGGCCTACAATTGAGCCCTTCCAACATGATGCCGAGAAAGAGAAGCACTATGCCGATCTTCTCCATTTGGGCACGATCGACGGCACGAATGATGCTGTTGTAGAAGCAGAGATGGAAGCGGCCCTTAAGGAGTATGACCTAATTGGTGCAGATCTTGGGATTTTTCCCAAGACTTGTAAATTGGCTGAGGATCCCTGCCAATTGACAAGATGGATCATTGGAGAAGAGAGGGTGACCTAAAAGTACTATGCTTATCTTCTTCATTTGGGCATGATCAAAAGCATGGATGATCCTGTGTGCACATCACAAATACATTACCATTTTTTCTTGTTCTTTTTATTATACTTTTAAAAATATGATCTTATTTTATCCTTACTACTGAGTCATTGAAATTTATATGGCTCACTTGTTGTCTCGAAGTTTTTAGGTTCACGAGGAAAAGATTCTTGTATATGATAATACAATATTAAATATCAATAATTTTGTACAAATGACACTGATATTAACGATGGTTAAGAAGGCTTCCTCATTGTCATTCTTTGTGCATCTTCTCTAGGAAGTTTTTGTTTTTTTTCCCCCCAAACGCTGGGAACATCGGCAGATGCAAGGGGTGGATAGTCCCACTTTCGTCATGTTTGTTTTGATTGTTTTGAGGGTAAGAATTAGAAGTGCTTAGTTTTGCCTAGGATAGCAATGCTGATGTATTGCTAATTTTCTTTTTTTCTCTATTTTTATGTTTGGTTATTTCATGCAATGCTAAAAATTATCTTATTTGTAAATTAAAAAACAAATCTTATGCATAAATGATAATAATATTTTACATAATTGTACTTAAATCAACATAAATCAAACTAAAAATGTAAACAGTTTTTAAAATAGAAACTATAAAAAACAGTTTTTAAAGAAACAAGAAAAATAAATAGTTTTTAAAATAAAAAAACAAAAAAACAGTTAAAAAAATAAGCTGTTTAGAAAATTATATAAAAAAAGAATATAAAAATGAAACAGTTAAAAATAATAATAAGAAATAAACAGTTTCGTTTTTTAATAAAACAAAAAATATAAAAAAGAAAGTTTCTTAAAAGCCAAAAAATAGTTTTTCTGGAAAAATAGTTCTTGAAAAACAAACATCAGTTTTTTTCAAAGGATATGCTGTTTTTCTATAAATAAAAAATAAATTATTTTTCTAAACTAATAATAAAAACTATTTTTCTAATAAAAATATATAATACAGTTCTAAAAAATAATAATAAAACTTTTTTTTAAGAAATAAAACTATCTTTAAACTAAAAAAATAAATTGGTTTTTTTTTTGAAATAAAAAATATATAAAACAATTTAGGGCATAGATATAATTGACATTTAACATATGTAGTGCATGGGTTTTTTAATTCCCAAACTTATCAGTCCCAGCACTCCTATGGGATATAATTATTCTTTGTTTATGGGATTTATAAGCCACCATGCAACTAATCATGGAATAAAATATTATTAATTTAATTTCAAATTTATTTTTTCAAAATAAACATCATTTTTTTATTAAAACTTAAGAGAGTTCGGCCTAGTTGATAAAAAAATAAAAAAAAAATAAAAAAAAAAAGACTAGTATGTGATTTGCTTCTCCCTGCGAGTCATGCTTCGGTTGATATGTTTACCAAGATGTCCCTTCCGTCTTTCTTTACAGCTGAATGTGTACCGCTTTAGTTATTCTAATGATTTCTCATCATTACCATACTTTTGAAGTTTATAACAATTTGCAATTTATAAAATTTATAATAATTTCTCATCATTACCAATACTCGAAGTTTATGACAATTTTATTGTTCTTCCTCCGTAATCTTTTACGGAAGCCTCCTTTGATAAATTTAGTTTTGCGTGGAATCAAATCTTTATAGGAAATGGATTTCAAAATGGGAAAAAAGGAATGGATTTACAAGGAAATCCTCTTTTTAGTGTTTAGAGTTAATTGAAATAGGAAGAAAATTATTCTCATTATTCTTAGCGTACAATTTGTGCTTTGGAACGTAATCTTAAGGGCTTTTTCGAATACTTTCTTGGATGATGAGTAGATTAAGATTTGGTCCATGTACACGACCATGAATTACTAGAAGTACAGGCGAAAAATTTGATTTATCAAATTTGTAAAAGCCCTAGGCGTTCGTGAGATAGAAAGACTGTTGGTCTAATTAGATTTCAACCTATTTTGATAATAACAAATTAAAATTTTTAATTGTGTAAATTGAGTATGTTCATAGGACTTCAATAACGCAAGCACAGTTGAAAAAGTAAAATGGAAGCCATGAAACATGAAGATAATATTCAAGCGGCTAAGATCCATAGAGCACGATAAAAATCAAGAAGAAAAAAAAAAGACTTAAAGAATTTGAAGATTTTCTGAGTGTAAATGCACTATGACCTATATAAGTTCACATACTAATGGTTATATGTGTGAAAACTCATAGGAGACCTTAAATGGACTATAGGTTTGTTAAATATTCATTTTCAAAGTATAAAATGTGTTTTAAAATATTTCAAAAGGAATTCGACAAAAAATATGCAAAAATTGTGTGAAAAAAATTGACATGTCTTCCGTATTTTGGCCATAACTTTTTGTATAAAATAAATTTTGTTATGGGGTTGGAATCATTGGAAAGTAGACTTTTGGAGTTTCAATTTGAACACAAGAATGACAATATTCAGAGTTCGAATGAAGGACTTATGGTCGTTTGAAGTTGAAAAAATTGAGCAGTCGCTATTCAGTTGACTGAAGACCAAGATCCAGTCGACTGAACCTCCCAATCCAGTTGACCGTGTCACCTATTTTTGAATTTTTGAACTTAACGGCTAGTTTAAAACTTTCTTATTTAGCCCAACGGCTAGTTCATGTTTTTGGCCTATAAATAGAGCCCTTAAGCCTTGGAAAAAGAAAACCCTCCATCATACTCTCTCATATACATCAAGTTTGTTCTCCAAATTCTTCATTTTTATGAGATATTTTTGAGAGAAAATCTTAGAAATACTTCATTGAGCTTTGCAGTTGTATATCATTTGAAGTGAATAGTAGTGTGCTTCATTTGTATTCATTTGCTCGCTGAAGGAGCTGATTCATTGTATAATCCTATTTGGAATCCTTGTATTCTTGTTGTAACTTGAGAAGGTGATTCTCAAGAGAGACCACTTTGCCTATTGAAGGAGAGAGGAAACTCTGCCTATAAGGAGTGTGTACTTGAGGATGGGACATCCTCAAGAGAGACTACTCTGCCTATTTGAAGGAGAGAGGCTGCTCTATCTACTGAAGGAGAGTTTAGTGGAATCCTCATAGTGGTTGGCTTGAGGCAAAGGCGTATGCTGGTGCGCCGAACTTTGTAAATTATGGTGTCGTATTTCTCTAACTCTATCTCTTTAATTCTGCACTTTAAATTCTATATCTATTTGAATTTGTTTGTTAGAGAATACTTGTTGATGTTTGGGATTGTATGTTTAATTGGGTCAATATTGGCATAAATTTTTAAATACCCAATTTACTCCTCTTTTGGGATTGTACCTACACTATCAATTGGTATCAGAGTAGATCACATTTTCTTAAAAAGATTTTGTGAAAAGATCTATGGCTCAAATCAGTGCATCTCCTCCTTTTGGTGAGGAACAATCGTCTGTACGACCTCCTTTATTTTGTGGCATGCATTATATTTTTTGAAAACAATGCATGAAATTTTTTATTCAAAGTACGAATTGGTATGCTTGGCAAGTTATTGTAAATGGCAATTATGTTTCCATAAAAATGGTAGATGGAAATAAAGTTCATAAACTTGACCATGAATTAAATGATAATGATATGAAACTTTTGCAAATTAATTCAAGTGCTATTAATACTTTATATTACGCATTAGATGCAAATGAGTATAATAGAATTATGACTTGTATAAGTGCTCAAGAAATTTAAAAAAAACTTGAAGTCACATATGAAAGAACTGAAGATGTTAGAGATTCAAGAATAGATAGATTGACTAGTGAATACGAATTGTTCAAAATGCATGATTATGAATCAATTTCTGATATATATATTCGTTTTACTCACATCATTATTTCTTTGAATGCTCTTGGAAAGACTTTCCCCTCTTATGAATTATTGAGGAAAGTGCTTAGGAGTTTGCCACTTCCATGGGAAGCTAAAGCCACAGTCATCACGGAAGCTAGAGACTTGAAGAAGATAACATTGGGTGAACTCATCGGGTCACTCCTTACCTATGAGATGGCAATTAATGATAGAGAAATCGAGCTCAACAAAAGGAAGATGGTTGTCTTCAAAGTATCAAATGAGAGCTCTAGTGATGAAAAGGATGAAGATTGTGATATGAAGCTTATCACTAGAAAACTTGGAAAATTTCTAAAGAAAGACAAAAAGCTTGCAAAGAAATTTCAAGACTCAAAGAAGTACAAAAGTGATTCAAGTAAAAAGGAATCAAGAAGGAAAGAGTCTAAAAAGAAGAAGAAGAAAGCTATGAAGGCTACAACCTGGGATCAACTTGACTCAAGCACTTCAAATGAAGATTCATGTAATGAGGAGGTAAATCTTTGCTGTATGGCTCAAAACAATGATGAGGTAAATTCTAACACTATAAGTACTTCAAATGCATTAAAGTTATCAATTTGATGAGATAAATCTTTGTTATATGGCTCACAGAAATGATGTGATAAATCTATGAAGGCTCCAATCCTGCATTCTATATAATGTTGGAATAAAGTTATCAATTTGATCTCCCAAAAAAATAAAAACAAAGTCCCACAAAAGTGTAAACTGTGACTCTCCTTCTATAGCAATTAATGGTGGCCTTATATGTTGTCAACTACATCATAAGGATCAATCATGTCATAGTAGGTCTTATCGAGCACAATAGGATCAAATATGAGGCATAATCATGACGATTCTCTCAAGATCTACACACTCGCCTGAGCATCGCTTTCCTTCTAACTAGGGTCTTGATGCACAAAAGGATATTCAACTTGTCCGCCTCAAACCCAAGGCCAATACATATAATTTTTCTATGAATGAGTGTTGTTAGAGCTCCAAGGTTAATTTTTTTAGTGATTTTGATGATAACAATACTCTTCAATTTCGATAATCCCTCCCCAAAATATTTCTTATTTTTTGATTATCAAAATTTCCTTGTAAAGGCTTTGAAGTTTCAAATGAGTGTAAAATCATCTTTTGTTTAAAATATATACAAGTGTTCAAAACTCAATCAAAACCTTCTTTTAAACCAAATCAAAAGTGTCAACACAAACACAAAATGGGTCGACACCTTTTTTCAATGTTTTTTTTTGGTTTGTTTAGCCAAAGTGTGGACACCTTTTTCCATGTGTGTCGACACTGTTTAATAATCTGATTGAGTTGTTACTTATAGAGCTAAATGTTTCGAAACATTTGTCTAAAAGTATCGACATCTTTTGATAGAAAATCATGAGCTACACCAAGGAGTCAAATGTGTTGACAACTTTGCAGTACGTGTCGACGCAATTTGGCAGAACTATCGGAATATCTTAACTGTGTCAACACGTTTTGTAAAGACCCATACTTTCGAAATTAATAGAAAACAAAGTGCGATTCCAGTTGAATCAGTTCTTGAGTTTTAGAAAGAAGTTCTTGAACTTAACTTTTTTGAAAAAAGCCGACCTAACCGTTTAGTCTTATTAATACCAAATTTAGATATGGACTGGATGTAACGACCCGGTACAGACCCTAGTTGTAACAACTCGATTGATAACGACCCGTATAAAGACCTAGCCCAAACCCTAAGTGTTAGTGACGGATAGTCTACGAGACCATAGAACACATAAGAAGTTCAGAACCCAAACTCGAACCGAAAACCCTAAGTTCGGCCCGAAAAACCCAACAAGGTCTAAAACTTAGGCAACAAAACCTTAACACCCAGGGAGTCTCCCAACATTCTAAATGAAGTAAATGTCACGAAATAATGAGTTAAAAATTAAAAATCCTCATAAATAGGGTAAAATGACCGTTTTGCCCATACTACAGTAAAAAGTTTTAAAAATCTAAATTTTGACACTGGATATCTTAAATCAAGAATTTAAGTACAATTAAGTAGCAAAAGACAAAATAACATAAAAAATAACAAAAATACCACTTAGTGGCTGTTCATCTTGGGAAGAGTACCAAAAAGTGACTTTTTACTCTCTTTTTAGCTTAAAATGATGAGAAATATATTAAATTAAGCATTACGATGATCCAATACATATTGAACAAAAAATATACATAATAATATAGTGTTATAGGTCAAAAAAAGCAAACCAATTATTATTAAAGTTCATACACAATAAAATAAGTTAAAAAGTCATATATTGTCAAAATAGCTTAATTTGACTTAAAAGACTACATCTATTTAATCAATTTCTATGAAAATTATGATAATACATGAAAATACTATATTTATCATAAACGTACTAAAATAATAGGTCTCAGTAGAAAAAGATTCCAAAAAAATACATCAAATTAACTTTTAATGTATTTTCTTATACAAAATGGCACGCAAACCATTGCAAAATCTCTTGATTGATGGGGGATTAGATTTTTATCCCCCAAACATCCCCCTAGCTGTATTTAGCTTCCCAAATCTAATTTTGTTCCCTTAAAACCATCACTATGTCAACTCGTATCAATTCAACCCATGAGAAGTGGAAAAGAAAAAGGAGAAGAAAGTACCTTTAATTAAATTTGTGTTCCCTCCATGTTCTCTAGACTTTGCCTATATAAATCAAGCCAAACACCACTCTCTCCCCTTCATATTTTCGTGTATATAGAGAGAGAAAGACTTAGTTGAGTGTTCTATAAGTTTGAGGGAGAAAAAGAAGGAGAAAGAAGGGAGAAAGGAGCTAAGAATCAAGAGGTGTTTTGTTTTAAAGCTAAGTCTTTCCATAACACCATCCCTTGAGCTCTCAAGTAAGTAAGTAAAATCTCTAAACCTTATATCTACTATCCCTCAAAATATTTCTCAACTCATCCCTTTAAACACTCCAAGAATCAAGAATTGAAATCAAACTGAAAAGGCGTCATAGTTGAAAATTAGGGGCTGTTTTGTTTATGAATGAGTTTGATGACTTCTAGGTGTACTGGAACCTTGATATTAAAGTCTAGAACATAAGAAAGAAAAGCAATGAAACAAAAACTTGACATGGCATAAGTAGAAAGACTTGAACCCTAAGAGGCTTAATTTTTAAAAACTTTGATGTTTATGCCATGAGATTTGAAATGCCATAAATCAATGTAGAAAATTGATCTAAGCATGTTGTTTATATCCAGATTTATATTTTGTGTTATCTTCCATCCAAAGTTAGTTTCAACTCATTTACATAACCAGAACTCAAGATATTGCAATTTTACCAAAGTGTGTCATTTTTCGACCAGTCAACAGTACCGACATGAAAACTCTATTTTAAATGAGATCCGAACTTCAGTCAAAACATGAAATTTGTAGAAAACATGTATATATATCTACCCACAAAAAATGAAAACAAAATATTAAGTTTGGATAGGTCAAAACTCCTTTGCAAGTCTGTGTTGGGTTTCAGCCCCTAAGGAACATTCTGTTACATATTTTTATATAGCTCAAAACCCCTATTGTTAGTGACCTATTCCAAACATGGTCTACATGAACATTGTATCTAACATATTGAAGTACTTGTTTTCCAGAAATCAGACCTTAAATCCTTGGAATGATATCCCAAAACCGTTTCAAACCCTCTGTCCAAAACCGGCTCTGCTGAGTTTTGGCGGCTGACAGAACCTACTTTTTAAAATGGCCAAAAAGTATAACTTGTTTCAAACAACTATCCTTAGATCTAAACATGAAACTTGTAGGGGACTTGTTGAGAGAGAACATACTAAAAAATGGGCTCATTTGGACTTGATCTGTTACCCCAAAACCGAGACCAATAGAAGATTAATTTTGGTAAAATCTTGAAAAATTCCTAAACCATTTTTTCTTAATATGAATTGTTCACCCATTTTCCTTAGGATTTGGCCTTGGTGTTAAATATGATAGTTGTAGGAAAGATGTTTATCTAAATGGTATATAAAAATAGTAGCTTAATTCCATGTCTAGATACCCCAAAACCTTATTGGCTCTTTTAATTTAATACTTAATTTTTGGCCTTAAAAGTTGCTAAGCGTGATTTGAGTACCCTTTCCTATGAGACCCGAGTTTTTGTATGATGTTTGATTTGAATTAGTTGACTAGTGTTTTAAGTAAATGTATGATGATTTAGGACTCATGCTATCATATTTGAATCATATCTTGAGAATTGCAACTTGTGCTTTACGTACTTGTACATTATACTTTGCGCGTTATACCATAAATCTTGCCATGTTGATGCCATACTATAAATTGTTGCACTTGAGATCGATGGTAGACATTATGAGTATTGTCATTTGCATCCTGTCATGTTGGAGTCCATATGTGCAAATTTTTGTTGGGATGGGCTGTATTGAGATTATCGTTTTTTATTCTAAGTCTAGGGGGTCCCTGGTTGCCATTTTTCGAAAATATTTTGGGATGTATTTCCCTTGTACACCCTGGGCGCGTCTCCGGTATTACAGATTTGATTTATACACCGTGGGTGCGTCCCCGATATTTGAAATGGTTTATCGTGGATATTATTGGGCACCATGAGTTCGTCGCTAGCATTCTGATTTCGATAGCTTAAACTTTGGATAATTTTGGAGAGAGCCCAATTATGGCAGTCTTAAATCTCTCATCTTGGTACTTTGTATAATGTGAATATTTCTTGAATTCTCTTAGACTTTGGGTTGACACCGACGAAGGCATCACGCATCTTAAGGTGGGAATTGTCGACCCGGATAAGGGTGACTGATAATTAGTTGGCTCGCCCCCACGCCTTTGCCATTGAGTAAAACAGCTGTGGCATTAAGGCCAGCAACGCATTTACTATTTGTAACTAGGCGTGATGACGGCTTTGGTGATCAAGTCCCATCAAGTCTACTTTGGTGATTCTCGGTGTGGAATCCTTATTATAATCTGGGTGCATGTTAGGTCGGGCATCTGCATTTCATACACACGTGTTTATTGACTTATCTGCTATCTTATCACAGATTTGTCTGTCTCCTTGACTATAAACTGGCTTGGGTGTTATATGGTATGTGTTGTAGTGAATTTTGTGTCGTGAGATTAGTTAGAAGGTTAGAGTATTTTTCTTCTAGGCCTTGGCTCATGGCATTCGTGCCACAGGTAAGGAGGAGTTCTTGGAGGAAGTCGTCCTAGAGGGAGAAGAAGAGTTTGAAGAACATGGTGAGTTCTAAGTGCATGTGAATTTTGCTGATGCATTCTGAGGAGTCGAGACCTCTGCTTTCGTTCTTATATTCAGTTCTCTCGTGCTTGGTGTAATATTTTTTTGAAATTTCTTAGTAAAACTGTAATAGTTATTGTTAGGAAACAGGCAACCCAAGAGGGGG
>JAOTRH010000027.1:9383338-9385838 GCA_034768845.1 Heliamphora exappendiculata
TTATATAAAATAAGTTTCTCGAAAGTTAAATTTTTATAAATAATTTTATTTTTTTATTTAATAAAATTTATTTATCTTAAGTTTTAACTTAAAGTTTGATTTTTGTAAAAACTAATTAAAACTCCTAATATATAAACTTTTAGTATAATTTTTTTAGTTTTAAGCTCTTAATTTTTAAAATTCTATTTTTATTAAACTAATAAAATGCAAAACAAAAATAATACAAAATACGAAAATTTGGTGAACAGCCCAATTTATATGCCTTTTATTGTTTTTCATCCAGTATAAGATTTTTTAACGAGTAAGATCTATCCACATAAAAGTTTTATCTTTTTGAGACAAAAATATCTTAAAACAGATAAATTTATCTTTGTATTTTTAAAATATGTATAAAGAATATAGATAAATTTTTCTATCTTTTATTGAGAGCACATGAAATAACACGGATAAATTTATCTCTCTTATTAAAAACACGTATGTGTCTTTTTCAAATATGTATAAAGAACACTAGTGATAAATTTATCTGTCTTTCATTGAAAGTACGTATAAAGAATACAGATAAATTTATTTATTTTATTGAAAGCACGTATAAAAAACACAAAAAAATTTATCTGTTTGCCTTATTTGTGTTGATGTACAAACAGATAAATTTATTTGTTTGCATATTAAAAAAATGAACAACAAATGAATATCAAACAAATAAATTTATCTGTTTGCAGAGTATTTTTTGAAGAAATAATGCAATTGGACTTTGCACGTTAAAATTTCTATTGATAGTCCTTGCGCGTTAAAATTTATTTTTTTGAACATTTAGCTGAAAGTCTCTACAAAATAATAATGCAAAACAAACACATTTAGAATGTAACACAATATAAAGAATCATGCTAGAGTGGGAATCATGCATCTATGTGAATCATGCAACAAGGAGAGAGAAGAGTACGCGGGTAAGGAAAACAAGGGAGGAGTTCGGTGGTTTCAGTTTAACTTTAGACTTGTCGTACGGGTAATCTGAATATCAATTTTAACGACCATTTGTGGCTATGCAAAGGTGACTGTAAGATGGTTCTAACTAACTTTACATGGCAGGTTTAGAGATCTGTGATGGTGGGGCGGTGGTTGGCCGAAGGTGGCTCAGAAAAATCATTTTTTGATATTTTGTGGAGAGGTAATTTGTTGGTTGACGGTTTAGTGGTGATTTGGGGTTGCCGTGGTGGGCCATAATGGAACTATGAAGGGTGCTGTGGTGGTTTTGTTGGAATTTAAACTCAAACTGTTAATTTGTTTTGCTGAGTTATTCTTAGTTTGAATAAGTCTGTAACCATTTGCAGATTTTTTTAGGAAGTTTGTTTCCAATTGTTTGTTGAGTCAAGTAGTGCCATAAAAATAGATTTTGTGAATATCCTCTTTAAGCTAAAGTTAAGGATTAGTTGGAGAAATTCTAAGAGTCTGTTGAAATCTTTTATTCACCTATATAGGTGCAGTACTTGTTGTTCATTTTTTTTAAGAAATCAATAAATTTCCTTTTTTCTTCCATTGTTTTCTAGCTAATTTTTTATCCTGGTTCTGGAAATTAAAGACCTCAACTTTAATTTCCTACATTTGGTATCAGAGTGGGAATTATCCAGTGTTCTTGTTGGTCTAAGTTCTCAATCTTAGACTGCTTGTAAGTGTCCAATGATGAACGAGATTCAACCTCAGCTTTCGAGATTTAGCGAAAAACACTTTGATCAATGGTGTATCCAGATGAAGGCGTTGTTCGATTTTCAGGAGCTATCCGAGATTGTTGAGCTCGGATATGCAGAACTAATGGATCAAGATGCAGCAGCAGCACTTACTCAAGTCCAGAAGGACAACTTGAGTAACAACAGGAAGGAGGATAAGAAGGCTTTATTCTTTCTCTACCAAGCTGTAGATGAGGTTGTCTATGAAAAGATCTCAAGTGCAACTACGGCTAAGAAGGCATGGGAGAAGCTACAAAAATCCTACAAAGGCGATGAGAAGGTGAAGAATGTAAGGTTGCAAACCTTACGAGGTGCATTCGAATCTCTTAAAATGAAAGATTCTAAATCTATATTTGACAATTTTTCCCGTGTTCAATCTGTTGTCAATCAATTACAGGTTAACGGTGAAAAAAAAAGAAGATTTACGTGATATTGAAAAGATCATGAGATCTTTGACAGGTCAGTTTGATTATGTTGTTGCTGTAATTGAAGAAGGAAGGGGTCTTTCAACCATAACAATTGAAGGTCTAATGGGGTCATTATGTGCTCCCGAGTATAGAATGAATCAAAGGTCAGTTGAACCTCTTGAGCAAGCTTTTCAAAGCAAGGTGACTCTTTCCAACAAAAGTAGTTCAAGCGATGGTAAAGGATCAGCACAAGGCAAAGATGATAAGAGTACATGCAACAAATTTGGTGCCCCCTCTCTGAAAAGTAACTCTGGTCAGCAAACTTCTGGAAATGAAAGGTATGATAAGTCCAAAATTCAGTGTTTTCGTTGC
>JAOTRH010000027.1:9390838-9394793 GCA_034768845.1 Heliamphora exappendiculata
TCAATCATCTTCTCATCATTACAGGTAAATATCAAACCATCAACATAAAGTGAAACAATGAGAATACCGGTCTTACCTTCTCTCTTGACGTATAAGGTTGGCTTACTTTTACTTCTTTGCAAGCCTTTTCCATTAAAGTAGGCATTAATCTTGCTATACCATGCCCGGGATGCTTGCTTTAATCCATACAAAGCCTTCTTCAACTTGAACACTTTTCCTTCATTGCCTTTGACAACAAAGCCTTGAGGTTGATCAACATATACTTCTTCATTCAAGGCACCATTTAAGAATGCCGATTTCACATCAAGTTGGTGCAAGAACCATCCCTTTGAAGCCGCCAAAGCAATAAGGACTCTAATAGTATCAAGTCGAGCCACTTGTGCAAAAATTTCTTGAAAATCAATTCCGGGTTGTTGAGAATACCCCTGTGCTACAAGTCTTGCTTTGTTCTTTTGAATTGAACCATTTGGGTTGAGTTTTGTTTTGAAGATTCACTTCACACCGATTACTTCCTTGTCTCTTGGCCTTTCCACCAACTCCTAAATATTGTTCTTCTCAATTACACAAATTTCTTCTTTCATAGCTTTCTTCCATGCTTCTTCTTTAATGGCTTCTTCAAGACTTTCTGGTTCAACAACACAAAAATTACAACTTGCATAAACATCACCAAGATTTCTCTTCTTCTTTTTTGGAGTTGAGCTTGGAGATATGGAACTTGAGCTTGAAGGAGAAGTGGTGGTGAAGAAATAGGCGACATTTGTTGTAGAGCTTCAAGAACCCCATCATCTTCATTTTGTCGAGTTTTCGATTCTTCATTGTAAACAACAACTTGATCTTGAACTTTCTTTCCCTTTCAATCACAAGAAGCTTTCTCATCAAAGATGACATCTCTACAAATAATCACCTTATTTGTCTTTAAAGTGCAGAGTCTATAGCCATTTGATTGTGAGCTATAACCCATAAAGATGCACTTCTCACTTGTTTCATCAAGCTTGCGCCTTACTTTTTTTGGGACATGGGCAAAGTAAATGCAACCAAATACTTTGAGATGATTCACGAATGGCTTCCTTCCACTACAAGCTTCAAATGGAGTTTTGTCTTCTACGGCCTTTGTGGGACGCCTATTCATCAAGTAGACCGCCGTATAAACAGCTTCACCCCAAAAAGCTTTTGGTAGCCCCTTCTCATGTAGCATTGACTTGGCCATTTCTTCTATAGTTCTATTCTTTCTCTCTGCCGGCTTCACCCTCAAAAGCTTTTGGTATCCCCTTCTCATATAGCATTGACTTGGCCATTTCTTCTATGGTTCTATTCTTTCTCTGCGCCACTCCATTTTGTTGAGGAGTGTATCCAACCGTTAGTTGTCTTTCCATGTCAATGTCTTCACAAAATTTATCAAATTCATTAGAGTTGTACTTTTTATCACTATCACTTCTCAACACTTTTAGAGTTTATCCATTTTGCCTTCCAACAAGACTTTGAAACTTTTTAAAGATAGAGAAAGCATCGGATTTGTATCTCATGAAATACGCCCAAGTCATTTTGTATAAAATCATCAACAAAAATAATAAAGTACTTATTACCTCCATGAATTGGTGTATCCATAAGCTCGCATACATAAGTATGGACAAGCTTCAATAGTGCTTTAGCTCTCCACACCTTTTCTTTTGGAAATGCCTCCCGGTGATGCTTTCCAAGTGCATAACCTTTACAAACTTGCTTCACCTCTTGAATTGTTTGCAACCCATAAACCATGTTCTTTTGTTGGATATTCTTTAAGCTTTGAATATTCAAGTGCCCAAATCTTCCATGCCAAAGCCACGACTCATTAAGTACATCCATCTTCCATACCCACATTTTTTGCATATTTAAAAATGAGAGGAAAACTTCTATTTTTCTCCATCTTAATTTTGTGTCACAACTTTACTTCTCCACCCTTTGTCATAAATTTTGCAAGTGTCTTCTTCAAAATGAACAAAGTATCCATGCTGAACAACTTGCCCAACACTCAGACAAATTTTTCTTCAAATCCAAAACTAGAAGAACATTATTAATGTATCTTGTACCCTTCTTTGTCTTTACGGCAATAGTACCATTTCCATTTACTTGGACTAAGGCATCATTTTCCACTTTCACTTAAGAATTGGAGGAAATATCAATTTTCACAAAAATACTCTTATCTCCGGTCATGTGATTACTACACCCACTATAAAGAAGCCATACATCATTCTTTTGCTCCGATGCTGATTAGCAAGCATAAAACAAATTCCCATCACATTCTTGCTCTTCGAAAAAATTAGCTTGTTGATTGTTGTTGAATTTACAATCCTTCTTGACATGCCCAAATTTGTTGCAATTATAACATTGTGACTTTCCCCAAAACCAATAATCTTTATCAACGTGACTACTCCGTTTACAAATTTCACACCTTTGTTGAGTGGACTCATCATTTCCTCTTCTTTGAAAATTAATTTTTCCTCTTCCTCTTGCATTTCTATCCCTTCTTCCATGTCTTCCACCTCCAGAAAATTCTCTTTTAAATTGCCCATTACTTAAAGCTTCTTTGTCATGGATTTTAAAAGAACTAACATTGAGTTTAGATTAAAAGGCACTTTCAAATGACTTGTCGGATTGTCTATTCAATCTCTCCTTAAATGTTTTAATTGAACCCATCAATTCTTCAATGCTCAAAGTGGCAAAATTTTTAGTATTTTCAAGCACCGCAACAATAAAATAATAATATGGGATGACAATTTCTCCGGCCCTGCCCCGCTTTGTAGAGTTTTTTTCACCCCTAATAACAAATAGGGTGGGGATGGTATTTGCTCGCCTTGCTCCGTTTTCTCCCGCCCCGCCTCCGATTACATAAAATATATATTTTATAAATATAATAAGTCCAAAATATTAAAATATTATATTTATCTCTAATTTTTTTATATTTCTTAGATTTTGTATATTTAATTATATTAATTCATCAACTATTAGTTTTTATTTCTTATATTATTTATAATTTTTATTAATATTACTCTTTTAAACCTTAAAAATTATATCTAAAATATTCCCGTACCGGCTCCGTTCTCCGCTACTTCTCCAATATTTTCTCCCGTTCCCGCCCCGATCAAATAGGGGACGGAAATCGGAGAACTAATCCCCGGTCCCGTCCCGCCCCATTGCCATTCCTAATTATATTTCTCTGGCAAACTAATCAAAATCTCCCCGGTCCCGTCCCGCCCCATTGCCATTCCTAATTATATTTCTCTGGCAAACTAATCAAAATCTTCTCAACAATTCTTTGATTGAAAATGTTTTCCTCATATGTTTTTATTTGATTCACAACTTCCATAACCCTAGAAAAATAGTTTTTCAACAATTCTATATTCTTCATCTTTATATTCTCAAAATCTCTTCTCAAAGATTGGAATTTAATGGATTTTATATTCAAGTTGCCTCTATACTCATTTTGTAGAATATTCCAAGCATCCTTTACATTTGTCTTATTGATGATTCTTGGAAAAATTGTGTCTCCAACTCCTTGTTGAATTTTTTAGAGGGCTTTTGTATTTTTCTTTCTTTGCTCCTTCAATAGTTATTTTTGAGCATTTGACAAAGCCTTCACATTTTGAGTTTCTTCAAGCCCTTCTTTAACAAAATTCCAAAGATCTTATAAAATAAGTAGGACTTTTATCTTTACACACCAAAAATCGTAATTCTCACCGTCAAAGAGTGGAAATGAAAATTATTGTGCTGCCATATTTTGATTGCTAGAACTTGACATCACTTTAATCTTTACCGGGGTTTGTTTTTCCATCTCAAATTCAAACTTCCTGCTTGTTTTGATCCACCAAGCTCTTACATGACTTTGTTCGCTTTGATTGCCAATGAAGAAATTGAGAAGAGAAAATAACTCTATATTTTCTGTCTGTTGAAACTGTACAATATATGGCCTATTTATAGG
>JAOTRH010000027.1:9402043-9446238 GCA_034768845.1 Heliamphora exappendiculata
GTTAAATTAAGCTAGTTTGACTAGAATTGACTTTTTGACTTATTTATTGTGTAGAGATTTTAAATAATTATTTGTTTATTTTTTTTGACCTATGTTATTATATTATTATATATATATATTACTTGTATAAAAAAGTTTTAGATGAAAATAATGCTTAATTAGTACATCTTCTCATTTTTAAGCTTAAAAAGGAAAAAAGTAGCTTTTTGAGCACAATTTCCAAGGTGGCCAGCCATGCAAGGGTAATTAGGTCATTTTTGTTGTTATTTTGTATTTTATTAATTTATTGTATATAAATATCTAATTTTAGGTGTCCATGTGTCAAATTTTAAAATTTTAGGACTTTTTGATGTACTATGGGTAAAATAGTTATTTACCCTAATTATGAAATTTTTTTATTTTTAATTTTATATTTTATGTTATTTACTTAATTTAAGCTGTTCCGAAACCTTTCTGAGTATTAGGACTTTGCCTCTGCATTCCATGGGTGCACCAGTTCCCTCCCTTCATAGTTTGGAACTTGTATGCGCCTTTTCCATACTGAGACTTCACCACATAGACCCCTTCCTAGTTAGGTCCTAATTTTCCTTCTGTTGGGTTTCTGGTTGCTAGGATTAATTTCTCGAGGACAAGATCCCCTGGGTCAAATTTTCTTTCTTTCACTCGCGAGTTATAATACTTCCTCATTCACTTTTGATACGCTGCCACACTAACTATTGACGTCTCTCTGATTTCCTCAATTAGATTGAATCCAAGCTTCAAATAGCTCATTGTGGTCTTAGTCATGTTGCATCACCCATGTGCTGGTCAAGCCAATTTCGACGGGGATGACTACTTCATAGCCGAAAGTGAGCATGCAAGGGGTGTCTCTTGTGGGCATACGATCGGTTGTTTGATACACCCAAAGCACGTTATGAAATTCTTCAAACCATAATCTCTTTGAAGCCTCCAGCTTTGCCTTAAGTATTTTTAGGAGTGATCGATTTGTTACCTCCACCTGTCCATTTAATTGTGAGTGAGCCGGGGATGCGTAATGTACGCGGATGTTTAGCTCTTTACAAATGTTTCTAAAATTACGGTTGTTGAACTGTTTACTATTGTTTGTTATCAAAGCTCTAGGAATCCCAAAGCGACAAACCAAGGATTTTTAGACAAATTGGGTGATATTCTTTTCTATGATCTTTGCCAACGACTGAACCTCCACCCACTTAGTAAAATAGTCAATGGCCACCATCAAAAATTTCTTTTGTCTCTAAGTTGTAGGTAATTGCCCCATAATGTCCAACCCTCACTGTGCAAATGGCTATTATTTGGTCAGGAAGTTTAATTCGGTTGGCGACTGTAGCTATATTGGCAAAAAATTGACATTTATTGCATCTTTTTATAAAATCTTTGGCATTTTGTTGCGTGGTGGGCCAATAGTAACTTGCCCTAACTGCCTTTACAACCAATGATATAGCTCCTGAGTGATTTCCACAAACTCCTTTGTGGATCTCTTGAAGAACATACAAGTCCTCTTGCAGAAACACAACGCAGGTATGGTAGCGATATGCTCCTTTTATAAAGTTTCCCATTCAGGACAAGATACCTGGCAACCTATAATTTTAACTTTATGGCCTCTTTCTTATCTGCTAGGAGCTCTCCATCTTCCAAATATCTCTAAATTGGTTATGCCCAGGTTATGGCTTGGATCTCCATTACCAATTTAGGGCCCGGCTAAGGTTTTGTGCTTGGTTTATCAACTATTTCCACAACTACATTTGGGTCCAAACTTCCCATATCAAAAGAGGCCGACTGTGCTAGCTAGTCAGCTACCTGATTATCTGCCCTTGGTATTAGGGGTGTACACAGCGGAGTTTGGACCGATTTTGAATAAAACTAAGAACCAAACCATTCCCTACGATTTTAGTAATTTTAAGACCAAACCAAACTTTGAGATTTGTAGAACTCAACCAAACCAAACCTATTATTGACGGTTCGATCCCGGTTCAAAATCATGGTTCCACTGATATACAATACTCTAATAAAAAGTACTAAAATCTAGCAAAAATCACATTAAAACTCAATAAAAGTAAAGAATTTTTCTATGATTCAAAATAGTAGCACAAAAAACATAATTGTTCATCAAAGCACACGACAATAGCATAAGTGCTGAATATATAAGTGATATTTAGAATGTTTTATATATTCTAATTGGTTTTGATCCATTTGGGATGGTCGTTCTTTTGTAGGTGCAGATGTTTTTGTCTCTTATGCGGAGAGAACGGTGCATCGGATATCTATTATTTTTAAAAAAATATTTATTTTCTTTTTAAAACAAGAAAATCCAAGATATCCAAGCGTGTTTTTAGAAAAATAAAGTCGCTACTTAGTTTTTAAAAAAAACTAAGAAAAACAAAAAGAAAGTTGCGGGTCTTTTAAAAAAATGTAACTAGAGAAAAAAAGGGTTCAGAGGCTAAGGTACGAAAAGGGAAGGTGTTATGCACTATTTTTGCCCAATCGTATAGTTGGCCTCTACTTTATCAATATTGGTTATTATTATAATCTTTTTAAAAGTAACATATACAGAATGGAAGGTTAAAGAGAGTTCAAACAAAAACAAGTAAAGAAACAAAATCCTAACTATGATTCTTAGAGCCATGCAACATGGTTATTATTTCTAGATATGCCACACGTATCGTTTGAGCAAAATAAAGTAAACAACATGCAAGTAAGCGATAAAACAAACAAGTAAGATTCTAAGGGTCATGCAACAATATTTTTGTCCCTATCATGCTGTAAACAGGATGTACAGAACATGTAGAAGAGACTTAAACATCATATTTAAGCTACTGATCATGCACAAAACTCATGGCCTTAGCAACAAATGTTGCGGCCGTGACAAAAATAGTCACAAATCAGGCGACCGTGACAAAAATAGGGTTACCGCGAAGAGCATAATAAAATCTCTCACAGTCGTAACAAATAAATATCGCGGCCATGGTTTTTTAAGGATACAGAAAGGGTATATACATTATAGAAGGCTTAAAACAAGCTCAAATGTATGTGATATATGCAGGATAGATATCATAACATATCGAATTTAGGTTAGATCTACCATTCTTCATCATCTTTGCAAGTAATAACTCTAAACATAATATACAAGATATCAAAATGAATAATAGAGAGTCTAAAACACATTTGCATGCTACTGGCTTCAATAAAACCTCACGAACGTAACAACACTTCTAACGGCTGTAACAAACATAATGGTAAATGAGACGGTCGTGATGTTTATATGACCTCGAAATCATGCAAATATGGCGATATATAGAATGGAGACCATAACCCATTTGATTTAGACTAGATCCACCATCTATTACCTAACAGAAAGCAAAGAAGAGATATGGAAAGGAGAAAATACCAAACATAGTAATAAAAAGGGCTTATAAACTTGAAATAAACATATATCAAAAAGCTTTGAAAGGAGTTTTACATTTTTTGCTTTAAAAACAATGTCACGGCCGTAACAACAAAAGGTTACGACCGTTCATATAAAAAGGTCTAAATGTACCGGCCCTTATGAAAATGACACGACCGTTACTATTTGTTTAACAGAACCCGCGACCATGACATAAAAGGTTACGGTACTGATGTTCCAGAACCTCAGTAAAACTTCTAATGTATTCAGTGTGCTCATGTGCATCGAAACAAAATATAAGCAAATGTAAATATACGAAACTAAAGGCTACGAAGATACTGTTAATAATGAAAACTTGAAGAAAATAACTATTTTCATTGGAATGAATGATAACAAATCGACAAAACAATGAAAACTCTATCCACGACACCCTTGGGGGAAGAGAATGAGGGTTTAAGAAAAGTCGTGGGATCCTAAGATTACCTCGTGTGAATATCCAACTCGAATGGCCCCTCAGTGGTGAGAATACGATACCTTCGATCCAAAATACGTGCTTCCTAAAAAGTCTCCTTCGAGACAAGTAAGAACACAAATGAGGCTCGGGAAGTATGGTATGAATATCGGGATATCGGGTGAGAACGGACTTTGGCTGAGTTTTGTTGTCCAGGTTCATCCTCTTTTATTTCTGTGCAAAACGTCGCCAATTTATAGGTAAGATGGGAGACTAGACACCATTTGGAATGTTGCCACTTGTCTAAAAAGGGCTAATAGTGACAGCCGCTATATTTTTTCTTTTGTACAGTACAGGCCGCTATCTTTATAACTATGAAAAGGATAGTCGTGACTTTCAAAAGTCACGGCCTGGATAAAAAGGCAACGGCTGTGACAAAGAAAGTCATGGCTTAAATTAGGGCTTTCAAAAAAGGACACGGCCTAGAGAGTAAGGACACGACATGTTTTAGGGTTTTCAAAAATGTGGCAGCCGTGAGGATGGAAAAATCACGGCTTGAAGGTTGGTTTAAGATTTTGGGGTTTTGATCCATATTTATGATCTTTTCTTGCTTAGGAGTATCCTTGAGCATGGTTCTTATTTTTTTTCGCCGTTGGAGTGCATTCGAGATGGGTGCCTAAGATTCGGTTTGATCAGATTGGAGTGTCCACAGTATGAATAATTTTTTTAAAAAAATTTGGTTCATAAGGTAATTGAACGATATGTTGTTTCTGATGCCAAAAAGCATAAGGAAGTTCAGAATATAAATCTTTTTCATAAAGATTTTTGAAATATTCAATTTGTTGTTGAGTAGAAAACTTTTGTATTTGGTCTCTCTCTCTCTCTCTCTCTCTCTCTCTCTCTCTCTCTCTCTATATATATATATATATATATATATAAAATTAAATATTTCGGTCCGATTCGATTCAGAATTGGATTCATGGCTTAAATTCGTGAACTGGTCCATAGTATGTGATTTACATATTTTTAGAACTGGAACCAAACCAATTTAGAGTAAAACCAAACCAGTCCACGTGGATTGGTCTGGTTTAGAACGGTTCTTCGATTTTTTAATTTTTTAGACACCCCTACTTGGTATCTTTGGCAATTGTACTTAGTTGAACTATTTGCACAGATCGTCTGCTGTGGCGTTGGAATTTAGGGGTTGTTTTGAAAAACGTTTCAAAAATAAGGGATTCAAAATATGTTTAAAAATATATTTTTTAATACCTTAAAAACTAAATTTTGAAAATTCCTTTTTATTGAAAGTGGAGTTGCTACTTAGTTTTTGAGAAAAATTAAGAAAAACAAAAAATGGCTACTGATCTTGAAAGCGTTAACCAGAGAAAAGGGTTCGGGGGCTAAGGTACGAATCAGAAAAGGTGTTAGGCATCCCTTTCGCCCAACCAAAAGATTGGTCTCTATTAATCATCATTGGTTCTTTATAAAATTTTACAAATGCATGCAAATAAAGAAAGTAGAGATAAAGAAAGAATATCCAAAATCAAATATGAAAAATACATAACATATGTACATAGCACTCTAAATTAGAACAAATAAATGGATAAAATTCTAAATCCTAAGAAATGCAATTTTTAACTAAATGATACATGGAACACTCTCTCATGCAAATTTACAAAAATAAACTAACTATCACGATTTTCATAAAAGAACAAAACAAACATACTAAAATTATCTAAACATGGATTGTTGCAAAAGATAAATTAAACTATCCTAAACATACTTTCAAATAAAAAAAATTAAAACATGTACTAGCATTAACATGGTAAATTACTAAAGAAATGAGAAATACAAAATAAAATATGCATAAAAAAATCTTAAAAGAAAGTTACAAAAGAAGCTTATGCTAAGATGAAAAATGTTAGAAAATACTTATTAACAAAAGAACAATCTAACTATCCACTTTTGCATTCTTTTAAAAGAGATAGAAGAAAATAAAAAGAAGAAAATTACTCTTAGGAAAAAAAATCTAATTTTAATGGCTTTTTTGTGATTTTTGAGTTTAAAAAAATAAAATAATAAAAATAAATTAAATATTATAAAAGAAAAATAAAGCTATAGGAAAAGAAAAAAATGAAGCTTTTAAAAGAAAAATAAATACTAACATTAAAAGAAATACTGACAAAAAATAGTTAAACTAATCACTGAAAGAGGAAAAAAAATAGAACATTGTAAGAAATTTTAAAACTAATTAACAAAATGTTAGAGAGGAGAACTATACTACCATTAAAAGAAAAAAATAAAATTAAAAAAAAAAATAAAAACTAGAAAAGAAACATTTAACTAAAAGAAAATAAAATAGAATATTAGTATTAATGTTACAAGAATAGAAATTGAAATAAAATAAAGTACTAATAAAAAAAATTAAACTAATTAAAATGAAAGAAAGAGAATAAATGTTATAACATTAAAAGGCTACATTGAACTAACTATTACAAGAAGATAAATGTTAGAAATATAGAAAGAAAACAAAAGAGAAAGAAATACTAAAAGAAATTGAATTAACATTAGAAAAAAATAAAAGAAAATAAAAAGAAAACAAAGAAAATGAAGAATAACCAAGCAAATATTAGAAAATGTGAATTTAATATTAATAATTATATTCACATGAATGTTAGTGCATTGATAATAACAATTGACAACATTGTAAGTTGTAATTGCCAAAATATATTAGTACTTATTTAATGAATTAATTAAAGAAAAAGATAATGTACTTAGTGTGAAAGTGTAAACTAAACAATTAAAAAAAAGATTAAAGTAGTTGAAGGAAAGTAAGTAAGAAGCAAGGTTAACTATTCAAATGAAAGAAATACACAAATTAAAATGAATTTAACACGTTCACTCCAAAAGAGAGAAAATTGAGTAAGAAGGATCCCAACAAGGTACCTAGATTGTCGCAGAATCTTCGAGTTGGGAATGCGCCTCAATGGTCCAATTCTCGCGTGATAATCCAAGCTAGGGTTTGGGACTATCGGAGGCTCGGATCTCGGTATCTCGGCAGGGCTTCGGCGTCGGGGCTCGAAATCTCGGCAGGGCTTCGACGTCGGGGCTCGGGATTGCTCGGTATATCGACAGTGTCTCTCTCACTCAAAATTTGTACTAAAAATGTACGTCGGGGTACATTATTTATAGAATTCTTCAACCAATGACAATTTGACACGTTTTGGGACACGTCTGGCCATTTGAAGTTGGCGGCCACCACAATTCAAGTTGGCGGCCGCTGGGTTAGAAAAGGTTCCACAAGGTTCTATTGGCGGCCGCCACAATGTGAGTTGGCGGTCGCCATGTTGTAGTTGGCGGCTGCCACTTTTGGCTAGGATTTTCAAGAGGTTATATTGACGGCTGCTACAATAAACATGGCGGTCGCCACTTCTGACAATGACTTGGGCAACAAGTTATCGATGGTTTGGTACAATTTCATTGGTTTCGGAGATTTTGAAGGTTTTTGATGACTAGGTTCAAATACCGAGCTTGGATCAACTCCCGAGGATCGTACTGAGGCACTATTCCTCCTATTTTCATCATCGGATTCGTCTAAGATTAGGCGGCATCAAATTGGGGTGTCTACATCCGCTAGGGCCTTATATCTCTTTAACCGATCCCATTTTATGTCGTAGGTTCAATTGATTTGATGTACTGCCAATTGGGAGTGAATTGATCCGACTTTCTCTACCCCATAGGATCTCACCGCTCTAAGTCCCAAAATTATGGCTTCGTACTCTACTTCGTTGTTGGTCAGTTAAAAATTCAGATGCACAGTGTGTTAGATCTAATCTTCTGAATGAGAAGTAACCACCATCCCTGCTACCCATGTATCTTTTCGAGAAAACCCATCTATATTGATTACCCAAGCACTCTGCTCAACCAAGTTTGGCTCAGCTTTTTTTATTTGTTGCTCTGTTTGATATGGGTTCTGGTTAGACAGACCCTGGCCATTTTCCATCTACGATAATATTGGCTAGTTGTAGGACATTTCCCAGGTGAACTCCACTACAAAATACGCCATTACCTATCCCTTTAATGCCGTGTGAGGTCTATACTTTATGTCAAATTGTCCGAGCTCTATTAACCACAACATCAGTCTTTCGAAAATCTCAGGCTTTTGAATTACTTTCCTTGGAGGTTGGTTGGCGAGAACAACGATAATGTGCCAGGAAATATAGACGTAACTTCCTGGAGGATATGATTAGTGCAAATGCTAGCTTTTTCATTTCTGAGTATCTACTCGTTCCCCCTTGGAAAGCTTTTCAAATTTAATATACGGGTCTTTGTCATCCTTCGTTAGCTCTTACAAGTGCTGAGCTGACTACAATTTTGGACACAACTAAGAATAAGTATAGTTCTTCCTACAGAACTAGATTTGATAGAAATGAAGGTTTTGATAAGTAGATTTACAACTCTTCGAAGGCATGGTCACACTCATTACTCCAGGAGAAAGCTTTTCTTAGGGTTCTAAAAAATGAAAGGCATTTGTCTGTTGCCCATAAGACAATGCAGTTCAAGGCAGCCACTCTACAGGCTAGTCTTTGTATCTTTTTGATGTTGTTGAGGACTTTCATATTCAAGATTACATCTATCTTCTCAGGGTTAGCCTTAATTCCTCTTTGACTGACCATGAAACTTAAAGATTTTCTAGATGACACACAAAGGCACATTTTGTTGGGTTCAATTTCATTCCATATCTTTTCAGAACAGTGACGACTTCCTGTAAATCATTTATGTGTTGGTTAGCCATTTTACTTTTGATGAGCACATCATCAACCTATACTTCCATGTTTCTACTGATTTTCTTTTCAAACATTGTATTAACCACCCGTTGCTAGGTTGCCCCAGTATTTTTTAACCCAATGAGCATAACTCTATAACAATATAATCCCCTGAAGGTGATGATGAAGTCTTTTCTTGGTCTGATACGTGCATCAAGATCTGGTTATAACCAGAAACAACATCCATAAAGCTAAGCAATTCGTGCCCCGCCATAGAGTCTACTAGGAGGTCAATCCGAGGAAGAGGGTAATTATCCTTGGGACAAGATTTGTTTAGATCTGTGAAGTCTATACACATCTCCACTTTTTGTTTTCTTTTTTGACCATGACCACATTGGCTAACCATTCTGGCTATGTAATTCTTTAATGAAACTTGCTTTTTTTAACTTATTCACCTCTTTGCTGATGACTTTATTTCTTTGTGGAGCAAACACTTTGTTTTTTCCTGACTGGTTTCGCCTTGAGATCAACGTTTAGCTTGCGCATGATGATGGGCGGGACTATCCCTTGCATATCTTGATGTGACCACGCAAAGACATCTTTGTTCTAGGTCAACTCCACATGCTTACCTGAAAACGATTTTACAGCAAAATCCCACACCGTGAGCCGAAATTTAATAGAAACAGACTATATAAAGCTGTAAAGAAGGTTATGTAATCATAAGCACATAAGCTCAGCCACAAGAGCTAAATGTTTTTTCTCTAAAAAATCATCAGTTTTCCATCATTGAAACTATGCATATCATCTTGAAAGATATCATGCCACAGTTAAGGAAAAGCAGTAATAAAATAGTATTCTTCACTCGGGTCACACAACCGAGGAGAAAGAGATAAAATATAATCATATGTATCGACACTGCCATACAGACAAAGGTAACAACTATAGACTCCTTTCCATTACCCTAGTCACCACTTAAGGCCTGCTCGGTAATAACGAGTTCTATACGGAGTCACGACAACGTAAACAACGCCATTCACGGAGGCAACCGACTTAGTTTATGGGTTCACAACCTGAGGGCATGTAGAGGGCATGTAGGCAATCTCATTTAAGGAGATTAACCCGAAGGCATGTAGAGACCTATTCTGCACACGTTTTTGAACTTTCACCGAGGAGCAATGGAAGTCCAACTCAACACACCCACTGCCACGGTACATCTAAGGAAGACATTTAAAAAAAACATCTGTAAAATAATTTATACAACACATGTATAAAACGAGATCCAATCCATTAACCATGGAGATCAAATAAAACATGTAAAAATATATTTTCATCAAAATATTTTAGAAGTTGAGACTCCACCTCATAGGCTAGCTCCAAACCTTTAATAAAACAAGTTTTTTGCAAAAATCGAACATTTTTTCCAAAAGAAACCCAACCATTCGCCCAAAAGGAACCACAAAAAACCTAGGGTAAACACCCAACACTTCAGTCGATTCACCCCAACCCCCAGTCGACTGAAAATTCTTGGAAAAAGCCAAAAAAGGCAAACGAAAGCGTGTCAGTCGACTGACCTGGGAGGTTCAGTCTACTGATCATCATGATCTAATCGACTGATCAAGCCCAAAAAATGTTTTTAGGCTACGATTTTGTCCTCCAAACCTCAAATCAAGCCTCCAAACATTCATATAACATCATTGGACACTCGCACGTCTAAACCCCACACCAAAACCTCGAAAGAAAACTCTCGAAACACACTTCCATCCACCGAAACGATGAAAAATGATTTTTAAACCAAAAATCCGATTTAAACATATATCACTTTTCATGCATTTTTAAACAGTAGATATGCATGAGATTATACGTAACACCCTTTAACAACTTAGCAGTCCAAGATCCTACCTCGGTGAGTTAAAAACTCGACATCTCAATTTACGTACAAAATTGAGTTTTGTCGAAATGAAATTTCGTTCGGATGGATGCGTAGACCTCAATGCCAACAACAAGAATCGGTTGTTGGACCATCAAAAACCAAGCCCTGGGCCCGTAAGAAGTTAGAGAGAAGGTAAAGAGAAAAAGAGGAAACTTAGGGAGTAAGTTTTAAAAATATCTTTTTGAAAATATCTAACTCCAGATATTTATAAGCCTCCAAAATATTTTTAAAAAAAATTTTTAAAATTCGCACCGTAACTCCTAATAATTCCAAGAACCAACCCAGTATGGATATTTAAACTCAAACATGTATCAAAATATATATAAACACGAATGAACACGTCGAATATATAGATAACTAAAAAAAAAACAGAACAATGTCTCACAACTCTCCCCCTTAAGGAATTCTGTCCTAGAAATTCGCTACAAGTTCACGAGGTAAACAGCTCCGGGTATCTAGCACGCATCCCAGACTCAAGCTCCACGTCGCTTCTTTAACCCCGTGATTAAGCCATAGGACTTTGACATAAGCAATTGTTCTGCCCCTCAACACTTATTCCTTCGTATCCAAAATCTTTACTAGACGCTCCTCATAAGAAACATCCTCATCAACCCACAGCTCGTCCCAATCTAACACATGTGAAAGATCAGGTTCGTACCTCCGAAGCATAGAAACGTGGAACACGTTATGCAAAGATGCTAACTGAGGTGTTAAAGCTAAACGATAAGCGACCTCTCCAACCTTGTTAAGAATCTCAAAAGGCCCAATAAAACGTGGTGATAACTTTCCACTAGAACCAAACCTCATCAAACCTCTACGTGGCGAGACCTTCAGAAACACGTGAGCTCCCACTACAAACTCCAAAGGCCTTCTCCTCTGATCTGCATAACTCTTCTAGCGACCCTGAGCTGTAAAAAGGCATTGACGAATCACTATAACCTTCTCTATCGTCTCTCGTACCATGTCAGATCCCAAGACTGTGGTCTCTCCCACATCTGTCTAACACACTGGTGACCTACACGGTCTACCATACAAAGCCTCATACAGTGCCAACCCAATACTGGACTGATAGTTATTGTTGTATGCAAAACTCTACCAAAGGTAGGTGATCCTCCCAAGAACCTCTGAAATCAAGTACACATGCCCTCAACATATCCTCTAAAATCTATATAGTCCTCTTAGACTGACCATCCGTTTGGGGGTGAAAAGTTGTACTAAACATCAAGTTCGTCCCCAAAGCCTCCTGAAGACTCTGCCAAATGTGCGATGTAAAGCCCGGGTCTCGATCAGAAACAATAGACACCGGCACACCATGCAATTGGATTATTTCTCTTACATACAATCGACTCAGTCTATCCACCGAATCTTTCACACGATGGGGAGAAAGTGTGCAGATTTCGTCAGCTTATCAACCACAACCCATACGACGTCGTGTTCCCTAGGTGATCGAGGAAGTCCCGACATAAAGTCCATCATGACGTTCTCTTACTTCCACTCTAATATCGGCAACAGCTGTAGTAATCCTGCCGGTCTCTGGTGTTCCACCTTTACCTTCTGAAAAGTAAGGCACCGAGAAACAAACTGGATCACATCTCTCTTCATTCCCGTCCAACAGAATTGACGACGTAGGTCATGAGAAATTTTTGTGCCTCCTGGATGCACAGTAAGGCGAGAATGATGGCACTCATGTACTATATCTATATGGCATGACTCTGGCACAAATAGCCTCCCGACCAATCTCAGACTCTGATCTGAACCCACAACCTAACCTGTTGTATCCTGTCCACTAGCAACACGATCTCGTATCATCTGAGCTTCTTGATCCATCTGTTGGACCTCTAGCACTCGTGCAATCAATGCAGGTCGTAAAACTACTGAGAACAAGGTGGCACCCATCGCTGTCTCTCCAAGACACAGATCAAACTCCCCGATCTCTCCAAGCATATCCCACTCACATTTAGCCACAGATGCTAATGACCCATGAGATCTCCTACAGAAAGCGTCAGCCACAACGTTGGCCTTCCCTGGATAGTACTGCAAGTCAAAATCATAATCCTCCAACAACTCCATCCATTGTCGTTGGCGCAAGTTCAGGTCTTTCTGCAAAAATAAGTATTTCAAACTCTTGTGATCAGAAAAAATCTCGAAGTTCTCACAATAAAGATAGTGACACCATGTCTTCAAGGCAAAGACCATGGCTGCCAACTCTAGATCATGCGTTGGGTAGTTCTTTTCATGCGTCTTCAACTGCCCAGAACCATAGGCTACAACCTTACCTCTCTGCATCGGAACACGGCCTAAATCGTCATGTGATGCATCACAGTACACTGTATAACCCAAGCCTCGCTCTGGGATAATCAACACTGGCGCGCTAGTCAACCTCGTCTTCAACTCTTGGAATACGGACTCACAAGACTCACTCCAAATGAACACAACTCCCTTCCACATCAAACGCATCATCAGTATGGCACTCTCGCAAAATTCTTCACTAATCGCTGATAGTAACCTGCTAAACTCATAAAGCTAATGATCTCAAAGACGTTCTCCAGTCGCCCCCAACCCGTCACAGCATCTGTCTTCGATGAATCCACTGCTACTTCGTTTGTCGACACTACGTGTCCAAAAAACCTTACCTCAGACATCCAGAACTCGTACTTTTTGAACTTCGCATACAAGCGATGCTCTATCAAAGTCTGTAGAAAAACACGCAGATAGTTCTCGTGCGCCTCCCTAGTGGGTGAGTAGATGAGAATATCATCCACGAACACCACCACAAAACTGTCCAGATAAGGATGAAAGATCCAGTTCATCAAACCCATAAGCGTAGCAGGAGCGTTCGTTAGACCGAACGGCATGATCAGAAACTCATAGTGACCATAGCGAGTTCGAAAGGCGATCTTTGCTATGTCCTCATCCTTAATCCTCAACTGGTGGTACCCTGATCTCAAGTTAATTTTAGAAAAGTAGCTCGACCCCTTCAACTGATCAAATAAATCATCTATCCTCGGCATAGGATACCTTTTCTTCACTGTCACCTGATTCAGCTTCTAGTAGTCGATACACAATCGCAAGGATCCATCCTTCTTCTTGGCAAAAAGAGCAGGATCTGCCCATGGCAAAGTACTCGGGTGCTCAAACCCCCTATCCAGTAACTCTTGTAGCTGTACCTTAAGTTCACGCAACTCAGCAGGTGTAAAACGGTAAGACGGCATAGATATGAGAGCAGCTCCTAGAATCAACTCAATAGAGAACTCTACCTCGCGGCTCGGTGGCAACTCAAATAGATCGTCAAGAAAGACATTTGGATAGTTGCAAACCACTTGAGGTAACTCTCCTCAAACCTTAACCCCCTTATCTAACATGAGATATGCAAAGAGGGAACTCAGGTTGCCTTGGTTTCGAATAGCACCGGGCATAGACACCAACCCCTCATCTCGGTCACCCACAAAGCAAAAGTAATCTCCCGTCGGTGTACAAATCGTTACACTTTGTCGATCGCAATCGATAAAGGCACGATAGGTGATCAGCCAATCCATCCCTAGGATGACATCAAACGCTGTCATGTTTAGAATGATAAAATTAAACCCTAAACAACGAAGGGTAACGATTTGTACAACAACCGGCGACCTCCAACACGTAGGATCTACAAATAAGACCCAACATCACACTCCCATTGACTGGGGTCTCCATGCTCAAAACACTACCCAACAAGTGTGTTTTCAACCCTAAAACAGAAGCAAAAGCAGATGAGTACCTCTGATCATGGAGGTGGTAGAAGCAGTATTGGGCACGACCGGTGCTCTGGATGAAATGGGATCTGCAATAACATATGCTCTGGCCTGTCCACTGTGGCCCTGAACTGTCGACTGTCTGTCCAATTGTACCGAGGTGCCCCTGTGGCGTTGGGGTTTTGGGGTTTTGAAAAATATTTCAAAAATAAGAAAATTCAAAAAAAATTTGAAAAATATTTTAACACCTTGAAAATCGAATTTAAAAAATTTCTTTTTATTGAAAATAGAGTCGCCACTTAGTTTTTTAGAAAAATTAAGAAAAATAGAAATAGCTACTGATATTAAAATGTTTAACCAGATGAAGAGGGTTCGGGGGTTAAGGTACAAATCGGGAAAGGTGTTTGGCACCCCGTTCGCCCAACCGTAAGGTTGACATCTACTAATCATCATTGATTTTTTAATAAGATTTCTCAAATGCATGCAAATAAAAAAAATGCAGGCAAAAAGAGAACATTCAAAATTAAATATGAAAAATACATAACATATGTACTTAGCACTCCAAATTAGAACAAATAAAAGGATAAAATCCAAAGTCTTACGGCATGAAATTTCTAACTAAATGGTACATAGAGCACACCCACATGGAATATTATTGAAACAAACTAAACTAACATGGTTTAAATAAAAGAGCAAACACATACTAGAAAATATTAAAATTACCTAAATATGAATTTACTACAAAAGATAAATTAAACTATCATAAACATGCTTTCAAGTAAAGAAACTAAAACTTGCATTAACATTAACATGATAAATTAGTAAAAAAAATGAGAAATGTAAAATGAAGATACATAAAAAAGGATCCTAGAAGAAAGTTTATAAAATAAGCTTATGCTAAGATGAAAAAGGTTAGAAAATACTTATTCATAAAAGAACAATCTAACTACTCACTTTTTTTTTTGCATTCTTTCAAAAGAGATAGAAAAAAAAAAGAAAAGAAAGGAAAAATTACACTTAAAGAATTAAAGTTAGATTAAAAAAATTTTATGATTTTTTTGGATTAATGAAAGAAGAAGAAAGATAAAATGAAGCTATAAGAAAATAAAAGAAATAGAGCTAAAAAAATAAATTCTAACATTAAATGAAGAGTAATACCAATAAAGAATGATTAAACTAACACTAAACGAGAAAGAAGAGAAAATAGAATATTATAAAGAAATTTAAAACTAATAATAAAAAGAAAATAAAATGTTAGAGAAAGAAATTACACTAATGTTAAAAGAAAAGAAAAAAAAATAGAAGATAAAAACTAGTAAAGGAGTATTAAACTAATATTGTAAGAAAAAAAAAGAAAATGGTGCATTGAATGAAAAGTAAAACTACTAATAAAAGAGAAAAAATAAATGAAGTAACAAAGAAACTAGAAAATAAATTTTACACTACTATTAAAGAAAAGAAAAATAAATACAGGCTAATGAAGAAATATTAAGCTAATATAAAAAGAAAAGAAAAAAAAATTAAACTAATACTAATAAAGAAAATTAAACTACGTTAAAAGAAAAGAAAAAAAAAAGACAGTGAAATAAACTAGTAAATAAAATTAAACTAATACTAGAAAAATAAAGAAACCAAAATATAACTATTTAATTGTCAAATATGAATATAGTATTGGCAATTATACTCATATGCGTGTAAGTGCGTTATCATAACAATTAACAATATTGATTAGTTGTAATTGTCATAGCATATTAGCACTATTTAATGAATTAAATAAAAAAATAACAAATATGTTAAGTGTGAATAGGAAGAAGTTAATAACTAAATAATGAACAAATTACATAAGGCAATTTAAACAATAAGCGAGATTAATTGCGTAAACAAAAGAAACATGCAAATTGAAATTAAAATTTAATCCCGATCACTCCAAAAGAGAGAGAATGGAGTTAAAAGGATCGGGTATCCAAACGAGATACCTAGATTGTCGGAGAATCCTCAAGTCGGGCATGTACTTCAATGGTCCAATCTTCGGGTGGTGATCCAAGCAAGACCTTCAATATAGGCGTCAGAGGTTCGGATCTCGGTATTTCGACAGGGCTTCGGTGCCGGGACTCAAAATTGCTCGACAGGGCTTCGGTGCCCAGACTCTCTCTAATTTTTTGTCTTTTAAAACGTACCAGATGTACGGTATTTATAGAGTTTATCAACCAATAAGATGCTGCCACGTTTTGGGACACGTCAAGCCATTTGGAATTGGCGGTCGCCAGATAGGGCATAGCGATCGCCATGTAGAAAGAAGGTTCTAAAGGGTTCTATTGACGGTCGCCACAATGCAAGTTAGCGATTGCCATTTTTGGCTAGGGTTTTCAAGAGGTTCTATTGACGGTCACCACAATAAACATGACGGTCGCCACTTTGGGAATGACTTGCACAACAAGTTATCGATGGTCCAACATAATTTCATTAGTTTGGAGGTTTCGAGTTCAAATACCGAGCTTAGATCACTTTTCGAGGATCGAACTGAAGCGCAATTTCACATGTTTTTATCATCGAATTCACCTAAGATTGGGTGGGATCAAATTTGGGTGTCTACAATTGCCCCTCTTTGATATAACTTGCATACCAACGCGTGATGCAAGTTATATCAAAGATCTAGAGACAACATCCATTTGATCGAGCCGTCAATCTTAGGCCACAAACACACAAGCATGCATATGATATTAGTCGTACTCGAATTTCCACTGAGTTGCTTACGTACATCTTTGCTAGGGATCAGACCAAAACGTACTTTATGGGGCAAGATACAAAAATGATGCATGGCAAATATAGTGTAATGCAATGCGAGTCAATTTAAGGTCATAAGGAGGACTGACGAGTCAGTTTAGAGTCATGAGGAGGACCGATGAGAAAAATATCGAACTAATAGGTCAAGTTAAGACCTAAAAATTTGGGACGAGGTGCAAGATAAAGTTATGACTTAAAATTTAAATCTATCGAAAGCGAGATTAAAAGCCAAGTTACAGCTTAAAGTTAATCTTACCGAAAGGGAATACCACGAATTAATCGGTCGAGTTAAAACCTAAAAATTCGAAACGTGGGATAAAATTAACTAAAAGTTAAGTTACGGCTTAAAAATTAATTTATCAGAAGAAAAATCACATAAAATTCTCTTGAAGTATTTTTTGAAGAACACCCAAGGTACACTTGATAAAAAAAAATTCTAAAAATTATTTTAGCTAATAAAACAAAGAGAAAGTAACCTAAAAACACGTGAATAATAATAAAAAACAAAACATACATTGAAAGCCCCAAGCAACCCCTTAAACCCTAAAACGTCATTATAACAAATGAATATAGGGCTGCTATGGCGGTCGCTATGATGGGAATGACGTGACTGTTGACATGTTGGCGACTGCATGGACAGAACCCTTCTGACATGGCGGTCGCTGGAATTAAACCCCTATGATATGGCGATCGCCATGTGTCTGTTCAAGAACCTAGCGGTCGCCATAACCTAAGGTGGTGACCGCCACCTTTAAACGTGCATAAGGTCCTTTGAGGCGCGCGGATCAGGTTCATTTGCATCTCCTCATTCTCTCTCTAGCTCCCTTGGTTCTCTCTCGTCTCTCTTTAGCTTCTTGTGCTTCCAAGCTTTCTCTTTCTCTTTTCTTGCTTCTTAGTATTCACATAATATTCACCCTATTGTTCGTGATTCCTTTCCTCTTCATGGTGGGCCAGGGCCAGGAAGACGACAATTTAGGGGCACGACGGGGCTCCTCGGCTACTGGAGCTCCTCTATTTGGACTCTCGGAGGTACGAATTCCAGCCTTGCTACTGGCGGGGTTACCTCCACGCAGCCTTCTGCTGCAATGGATGCTCTTGTATTCAAGGGGGAGTGCGCCTCCTGCCGTGTTGCTGAGGAGGAGGCACAAGCAGCTGCCGAGGGGCAGGCGGCTGCAGATGCTGCTGCTGAGGCCGCAATGGTCAACTTCCTTGATCCTGATGTTGGGGAGGGCCACCCAGCTCCTTTTGATCCGCATACCTATGCTCTGGTCCCCCACCGTCTACATCCGGGTGGGATGCAGCGATACGAGCCTCCTACTGATGCTGTTACTGCCGACGTTCTACTGCGGGAACCTAACCACCACATTTTTTGCCAGCGACCTTTGGTATGTACCCTATCCTTACTATTTTAAATACCAAAGCATGATAAATCAAACGTAGACGTATGCCTAAGATCCCCCAGATGATATGATAATGTGTTTTGATATGATGATGAATGATGATTTATTTTGATGTGTTGACGAATGATGTGGATGATAATTTATGGGATTTGAACTTAGTTTAGGTACATTTGCAAAGGAGATAAAAATAGTAGAGACACTAGAATTTGAACAAGCAATAAAAGGGCAATTAAAGAGGCCAGAATTTTTTTTTTTTAGGAAAATCATAAAAATTGAAGGGATGATTTTCAAAAATCCAAAAATTAGAGGTAATTTTGTTGAAAATTTTTAAAAATTTAGGACAAATTTTTCAAAAATCACAAACTCTAAAAAACTAAAGGGGTATTTTCAATTTTTTAGAAATTCCTAGAAAATTTTAAAAAAATTCTTGAGAAATGGTATAAATTTTTAGAAGAATCCTAAATTTTTTAGAAAATTCTAAAAAATTAAGAAAAATTCTTCGAAAACTCCGAGAAATTTTTTAGAAAATTTTAGAAGATTAAGAAATTTTCTGAAAAATCTTAGGAAAATATTTTAGAAAATCCTAAAAAATTAAGGAAAATTCTTCGAAAACTCCAAGAAGATTTTTTTAGAAAATCCTAGAAATTTTGAAAAATCCTAGGAAAATTTTTTAAGAAAATGTTTCAAAAATCATAGGAAAATTTTAATTTTTTTTTAGTTTAGAAAATCAAAGAAAATTATTCAAAAGTTTCAGAGAATTAGGGGCAAATTTTTTTTTTGAATCAAGCAAAATCTTAGTAGTTTTGAGGAAAACTTTTAAAAAATTTTGAGGATAATTTTTAAAATTTTTTAGAAAATGCTAAAATTTTAGAAGATTGGGAAATTTTTAAGAAAATCTTGAAAATTTTTAGAATTTTTTTTTGAAAATCCTAAATTTTTTTAAAAAAACCTTAAAAATTGAGAGAATTTTTTTAAAAAGAAAATACTAGGAAAAAAGCACAAAACACAAATATTAAATAGAAGATTTTTTTTTATTTTTCTTATTTTTCATTTTGATTTTTTTGTTGATTTTTTGGTTAACACAAAAATGATGAAGATTTTGCCCAGCGCACCAAGGCTTTAGATTCCTAAGGCTTGAAAGAATCGAATGGTCATTACTTACACACGAACCTCGGGTTAGGGTACCTAAGGGTCGTCACTTACACACGAACCTAGGATTTTGCTTTCAGATATTTTTCTACGCTTTACTTACTCGATCTGTTCTTTATATATTCTCTGTTTGTCTTCTCCTTTTAGGCTTGTCACTATGTCCGTGGTTTCGAAGGTTCTGCCTCTCGAGTGGTGTTGGAGTGGTATGATACCCTTCCTGTCCCTAGCCAAGCTTATATGAACGTTTTCTCACACCTCTTCTTGAGTTCTTTGGCTTTTCTCCATCTCCTTCAAATTTTCTTCCACTTAAAAATTCTAATTTTCTAACCGCCACAACTTTAAAACAAATGGGTTATCAACTACAAAATAGTCAATGGGTATCTAAAATTCAAAGGCAAGCACCTCAAGTAGTTAAAGATGGTTATGAGGATGCCGAGGCTGCTGCCTATGCCCATGATAATGATGCTCCACCTACTTCTTTAGCACATCCATCTGCTCCTACCACTGCTCCTGCTGCTACTACTGCTCTTGATCCCTCCACCAAATCATTTTCCAAGAAATTGGTGAAATCTTTCTCTCAGAGGGTTGACAAAAAATTTGCCAAAATCAACAACCGTCTCACTCGTCTCGAGGATACCTTAGGTGTTCCTCCCTATGATGTTTCTTCAACCGAGGATGGTGGTGATAGTGATGGCAATGACGAGTGCGCAAAAAGGAAAGTATAAAGAAAGGAAAGCTTCACATGTCACGCCCCAAACTCTGGGCCACGTGAAATACCCATAAACAACCAAACATACACCCAATCCAAGAATACACTCTCAAAATAAATCATACATGCACTGTATATAAATGCTAAACGGCAGCATTACACGACTCCAACGTCCGTAAAACATGTTATAACCATACATGTAACTAAAGCTAACAAAAAAGAAGACTACAACTCTTTCACCTCTCTCGAACCTCCTGATCAACCTTCGTGACAGGTACCTGAAGAAAAGCAAATCCCACACCGTGAGCTAAGGCTCAGCAGATTATAAACAACACATGCAATATAAACTAAGCATGCTCGATAAACGAAATGCAATTTTCAACTCTCTTTCAAGCCATAAAAATAATTTGAAAATAGTTTTAGATCACGATTCATCAGAGCCAGAAAATCATTTTTCACATGCAAGGGAAAGCGAGGATAAAAACCATTTGTCGACTCATTGGAGCCTTAAAATGATTCGAGTATTACGACTCTCGTAGGCCGTTAATACAGTATTTCGACTTCCGTAGGCTGATAATACAATTTCAAAAAAATTAGTCTATCCGTCCCAATATGCAATACATACAATATATGCCTACATGTCTCTTCAGGACCTCGTTTCCGCCTTCAGATAACATATACACACCCATGTCTCGTCAAGACCTCGTTTTAGCCGACAGAGCGCACGCACACAGAGATGCCTCGTTGGGACCTCGTTTCAGCCGACATAGCGCACCACACACACACACGCACCCATGCATTTCACAGAACCACAAGTTCGTCTATCGCATTCCATTTACATATGCAAACCTAAACTAAGAATTAAAGCATAAAATCACGTCACATGCTACACACGCGACTCACATCTCTTGCACCACATGCATCCGCTCCTTAGAGCCCACATCAATACCTATAAATCTTGAGTTTTAAAGCATAAATCACATTACACGTAACGACATCAAACCATGTAATCCACTTACATAAACCGTACATAAATAAACAGTTATAAATGCACATAACCATGTATAACAATACATCATGACGTTACTCGCCATATAACCTGACAACCACTCACAGGGATAACCAACAACCTACCAAAACCAAGCCTAACCCGAAGGTCCAAGCAAAATCCCTCAAACCATGAGGTTACAAGCACCCCTTTTTCCTCTCAAGGATCAAGGGTCCTAACATGCTCCGCATGCTACCCCAACGCACTCAACCGTACCCCCACAACCCACATCTACCATACCCATCGTCCCCGAGGTCAACACCCAAACAAACATTGAAATCACGACACGATCAACCAAACCCCAAAAGGGATCCACAGATATTTAAATCAAGTAATTTTCATAAATTAATCGATTAAATACCATAGGACACCAATCGAAAACCAAGGAACCAACCCAGAACCACAAACCACCAGCCTACAACTTCAGTCGACTGGACCTAACCCCTAGTCGACTGAAAAACACACTGAAAAACCACCAAACGCCCAGGAGCACTGTCCAGTCAACTGACCCTCGAGGTCCAGTCGACTGAACCCAACCATTTTTGGGTTGGGTTCAGTCGACTGAACCTATGAGTTCAGTCGACTGAACCCAACCCAGAAATGGTTCTAAGCTACGGGTTCAACCTCCAAACCCCAAATCGAAGCCTCGAAACTCCCTTTTAACATCCTCAAACATACGTACACCCAGGACTAACACTAAAACAACAACAGAAACTCTCAACACCCGATTTCATCCACCGAAATCAACAAAAACCTGATTTTTAACTAAAAAACAAACTTTGATACAAAAATCAGATCTATAGAGATCTACCCGTTAAAAACACACATGTTTACCCACAGCACCCTTATACAGCAGCTGGGTCTAGAATCCTGCCTCGAGGAGTTTAAAACTCGATACCTCGAATCACGTGCAAAAATGAGCTTCGCCGGAATTAAAATCTGACCGGATGATTGCGTAGCGCACCATGCCAAAAGTAAGGATCCGCTGTTGGATCGCTAAAAATTGAGCCCCGGGCCCCCGAGAACTTAGAGAGAAGGCAGAGAGAAAATGAAAAACTTATTAGAGATGTTTTGAAAAATATCTTTATGAAAATATCTCACTCTAGATATTTATAGGCCTTCAAAATATCTTTTTTTGAAATTTTTCGAGAATCGCGCCACAACGGCCCACGGCCCTGGGAACCTACCCCACATGCATATCTAAACCCGATCATGCATCAAAAATAATATAAACATGCTTAGACGAAAACATGTAACGCGCGTCCGAAAATGCCGAAAAAAGAAAACGGGTCAGGGTCTCACAACTCTACCCCGCTTAAAGGAATTTCGCCCCCAAAATTCAACTCAAGGCCAAAGAGACCACCACGTCGACCACAATCGACACAGGCACACAAGATGGCCAGCCATACCATTCCTAGGATATAACTTAACAAGGTCAGGCATCCTAGACAATGGCCAACTATCTCAAGGACTCGGGATCTACAACACTGCTACCCTCACTTCATCACCAGCCACTGCCTCAACACAGAACACCATCCACGAGATCCATAACCAACCCCAAACAGATGCAATGAAGAATCTGACCCTTAATCTGCATACTCAGAAAGTACCTCTGCTCGCTAAAAGTATATAAGCATCCTCCAGCACGACAGGTGCCCTCAATGAACAGGGAGTATCAAGGACATACACTCAGCCCTGTGTCAATCTGGGCTGCCCATCTGGAATCTGAACTGAAGCACCCTCACCTGTAACGCTGGAAGGCTGCACTGCAGAATGCTACTGCTGATCTTGCACAAACGAACCCTCCGATGTGCCTACCATTTCTCGGTACACTCTCCCTCTGTGGGCAGGTTCTGCGAATGTGTCCCGGCTGGCGACACCCATAACAAATCAGCAGCTCCCTCCCCTGCGACTGAATCCATGACCTCTGGGACTGCCTCCTCGACGGCGAGCACTCCGGTATACGATGCCCCGGCTGTCCATAACGATGGCACCTAACCTTCCCCTATAACTGAACGGGTATTGAACCCTGGAACCGCTTCCACTGAGGAACCCTCATATGACGCCCAGGCTGCCTGCACCGAAAGAAAATTAACTCCCCCTGCTTTGGCCTCCTGGATGAAGCCACCACCGGTATTGATACAGAAAACTACTGCTGATGCAATTCCCCAGGATATGAACTCGGATCAGTCAACCTCCAGCGTTTGTCTCCATGCCCGTGAAATTGAGCACCTCCACCATCCTACTGGGTCCTACTCTCTCCCCTAACAACCTCTACTAGCTGACCGATGGCACCCACCATCACACGCAGCAACTTCATAGCCTCACACGGTCCGTGGGGAGCATTTGCAACCCCAACATCAGGAATATTCATATCCCCTTGGCCCACATGGCCATGGTCTTAACCACGGCCTCACTCTCTCCTCGCCGACATCACATCTATATGAAAGCAAAACAACATATAAGATGCATCACATGGTATGAACATAAACGCTAAACACTTAGCATGCTATCACATAACCACATAGGTTCATGCTAAACAACTCCACATATACCGAGGAGAACCAACAAGAATGACTCGTCAATCTGGATAATCAATTCAGATTCCTTGATAGAAATCACGTCAGCTAAACGCGTTTATAACTTAGCTCCCAAGTTTGTTAATCCAAATGCCCAAAGGTAAGACTATCACTCCTAAGATTGAACCCCCCATGCTCACATATACACATTGTCCACATATCTAACATGCTGACTCGATCATGTTATCAAAGCGTGTAAACACATGCAATCAAGCACACGCAAACAACCTCACACAGTGATGAAACCTCTTCTCACGGCTTATAGGTATTCGAACCCAGAGCTTTGATACCAAGTTATCACGTCCCAAACTCCGGGTCACGTGAAACACCTATAAACAACCAAATATACACCCAATCCGAGAATACACTCTCAAAATAAACCATGCATGCATTGTATATAAATCCAAATGGCGGCATTACACAGCTCCAACGCCCGTAAAATATGTGATAAGCAAACATGTAACAAAAGCTAACAAAAAGGAAGACTACAGGTCTTCCACCTCTCCAGCACCTCCTGATCAACCACCGTGACCGGTACTTGAAGAAAATCAAATCCCACACCATGAGTAAAGGATCAGCAGATTCTAAACAATACATGCGATATAAGCTAAACATGCTCGATAAACGAAATGCAGTTTTCGACTCTCTTTCAAGCCATAAAAATAATTTTAAAATAGTTTTAGATCATGACTCACCAGAGCCAGAAAACAATTTTCACATGCAAGAAAAAGCGAGGATAAAAATCATTTGTCGACTCATTGGAGCCTTAAAAACGATTCGAGTATTACGACTCTCGTAGGCCGTTAATACAGTATTTCAAATTTCGTAGGCCGATAACACAGTTTTAAAAAAATTAGTCTATCCGTCCCAATATGCAATACATGCAATACATGCAATACATGCCCACGGGTCTCTTCATGAGCTCGTTTCAGCTTTCAGATAACGTATACACACACCCATGCCTCGTCGGGACCTCGTTTCAGCCGACAGAACGCACGCACACAGAGATGCCTCGTCAGGATCTTGTTTCAGTCGACAGAACACACACACACTGAGATGCCTCGTCAGGACCTCGTTCAGCCGACAGAGCGCACCACACACACACACATGCACCCATGCATTTCACAGAACCACAAGTTCGTCTATCGCATTCCATATACATATGCAAAGCTAAACTGAGAATCAAAGCATAAAACCACGTCACATGCTACACACGCGACTCACACCTCATGCACCACATGCATCTGCTCCTTAGAGCCCACATCAATTCCTAAAACCTTGAGTTTTAAAGTATAAATCACGTTACACGTAACGACATCAAATCATGTAATCTACTTACATAAACTGTATATAAATAAACAGTTATAAATGCACATAACCATGTATAACAATACATCATGACGTTACTCGCTATATAACCCGACAATCACTCACAGGGATAACCAACAACCTACCAAAACCAAGCCTAACCCGAAGGTCCACGCTAAACCCCTCAAACCACGAGGTTACAAGCACCCCATTTTTGTCTCAATGATCAAGGGTCCTAACATGCTCTGCATGCAACCACAACGCACTCAACCGTGCCCCTATGACCCACATCTACCAAACCCGTCGTCCCCAAGGACAACACCTAAACAAACACCGAAACCACGACACGTTCAACCAAACCCTAAAAGGGATCCACAGGTATTTAAATCAAGTAATTCCCATAAATTAATCGATTGAATACCATAGGACACCAATCGAAAACCAAGGAACCAACCCAAAGCCATAAACCACCAACCCACAACTTCAGTCGACTGGACCCAACCCCCAGTCGACTGAAAAACACACTAGAAAACCACCAAACGCCCAGGAGCATTGTCCAGTTGACTAACCCTCGAGGTTCAGTCGACTAAACCCAAGAACACATGATCCAATCGACTGAACTCATAGGTTCAGTCGACTGAACCCAACCCAGAAATGGTTCTAAGCTACGGGTTCAACCTCCAAACCCCAAATCCAAGTCTCAAAACTCCCTTTTAACATCCTCAAATATACGTACATCTAGGCCTAACACTAAAACCACAACAGAAACTCTCGACACCCGATTCCATCCACCGGAAACAACAAAAATCCGATTTTTAACTCAAAAACTAACTTTGATACAAAAATCAGATCTACAGAGATCTATCCGTTAAAAATACACATGTTTACCCACAGCACCCTTATACAGCAGTAGGGTTTAGAATTCTACCTCGAGGAGTTTAAAACTCGATGCCTCAAACCACGTGCAAAATTGAGCTTCGCTGGAATTGAAATCTGACCGGATGGTTGCATAACCCACTGTGCCAAAAGCAAGGATCCGCTGTTGGATCGCTGAAAATCGAGCCTCGGGCCCCCGAGAACTTAGAGAGAAGGCAGAGAGAAAACGAAAAACTTACTAGAGATATTTTGAAAAATATCTTTATAAAAATATCTAACTCCAGATATTTATAGGCCTCCAAAATATCTTTTTTTAAAATTTTTTGAGAATCGCGCCACAACGGCCTACGGCCCCGAAAACCTACCCCACATGCATATCTAAATCTAATCATGCATCAAAAGCAATATAAACATGTTTAGACGAAAACACGTAACGCGCGTCAGAAAATGCTGAAAAAAGAAAACAGGTCAATCTCTCACATCACCACTTCTTTTTGTATCTTTTGGAGAGCTTTATTTTGAGAGCATTATTATTTTGGATCATGTACTTATGCTTGTGCTACTCTTATATGCTACTCTCTTGGTTCTTGAATGTTGTTTATCTTATGGTTGTACTTGGAATTATGTTTGGATATTATGGATGTTTACGGTTGTAATTGAATCTTATCAAATTATGGTTGGATATTGAATATCTATGCATGTTTTTTTTGTCACAATAAAAATGATGGATAAACGCTAAATAAATAAAAGTTTTAGAAGATATATTTAAAATGAAATTCAATGCACATTGTAAGGGGGAGTTCTTCAAATTTATTCTTACATGCCTATTGATAGGGGGAGTTTTATTTAAGCTTTCTTACATTATTTTGTTTTGTGTTTGTTATCATAAAAAATGGAGAGATTGTTGGTCTAATAAGGCTTTAATAATCGATTTTGATGATAACAAACCTATGTATTTAATTGTGAATATTGAGATTATTTACATAACATATATGCTTAGCACAATCCAAGACACAAAGTGAAAGCTATAGCACATAATTTCAAATTAAGCTATTTGGCGACAAGTTTTGGGGAACAAATGAAAAAAGTTGAGATATTGAAGGCTTGAAGAAATATATTGTAAATTTTATTTGATAGGATCATTGTACATTCACGTTATCTCTTGAATACTTCTTTGAAGCTCATAAGAATCCTAAAAAGTCATAAAAACATTTTTCAAATAAAAAATTGATCAAAATATTTTGGAAAAATGTAAATCTGAATTTTTTAATGATTCAGTCGACTGAGGCTTTATATCCAGTCGACTGAGTGAGCTACCAAATATGATTTTTCAGATCCAATTTGGTTCAGTCGACCGACCTTTCAGTCCAGTCGACTGAAGTAAAGTTTAGTTGACCGAACAAGTTAAAATTCGAATTTTTTTGAAAAATGGCTAGCTGACATTTTCATACATAGCCCAATGGCTAGTTCAGAAATGAAGCCTATAAATAGAGCACTTGAGCTCTTGTTTCAATTATCCAAAACCTCTCAGACATTCTATTTTGTTTACTACTTCATTGTGCTTCAAATTCTTTATTTTTCAAATCACTTTTGAGAGAACAGATCATTAGTTTTGTCCTTGAGCGTCATAGTTATATTCTATTGAGAAGTGAGTTTAGAACTTTCATTGTTTGTACTCATTTTCTCATCCAAGGAGCGTTCTTTGTACACTCTCATATCATTCTTGTTGTTGTATTGTATTTGAGAAATGTGTTTCTCAAAAGAGTCTAATCCGCCTACAAGAATTGGGTTGCTTGAGAAGGGTACATTCTCAAAAAGAGGCTACTCTGCATAGACTAAAGAGAGATGCTCCTCCGCATATTAAAGGAAAGGTAATAAAAAAATCATCATAGCGATTGGCTTGAGGCAAAGACGTAGGCCGTTGTGCCGAACCTTCTAAATATCGTGGTGTTCATCTTCTAGCTTGCTCATTTTTATTTAATTTTTGTTATTTCACATCACACAGGTTTTCACTAAAATTATTTATCATTCATTTTATCATTTGATTAAATTCGCTTTGCAAGTTATATTATTGCACTTTAATTTTCTATCAAGAAATTAGTCTATTTGAAAATTAAAATTGAAAGCTATAAATTGGTAAAACAAGAATGGTGTTTTAAACATATACTTGCACTTGAATCTTTTATTTCTTGCATTCTTTTTTAAAGGAAGAAAATTTTTAAATTCTTTTATTTTACTTTGTAAGAATATTGTCAAATTAACCTTCAATTAAAGGGCTAAAATGGTAACTCAATTAAAGGGCTAAAATAACATTTTATAGAGGATGAAAAAGGAAAGATTCATTGATGCCATTCTCTCTTAATACATGGTTAATGGATTTTTTTATTAAAGTAAGAATTATATTTAATTTTTAACTAGAAGAAGAGTATAATATTAAATAGGGTGTATGTTTTCTATTTTGTGAGATTCATATAATTAGAGTTTTACTTACATGTATTTGAATTGGATTGGATTCATACATAAATTCATAAGAAACTCAAGATATAGGGTTTTATAATTATATGATATTAGAATTTTAAAATTTGACTATAAATATAAATTTTATAATTTTAGTTGTGTAAAGAGCTTAATTAAATGAGTAGTTAATTAAATTAAAGTGGTAGAAATGTAGGGAAAAGCAAAAAATTAAATACTAGGGACACTGAGATTACTCTTGAGCAGAAAAACTGAATTTGTTTTAATGTTCAAATTATTAATGTTAGGTTTTGAAGTATTTTTTGTCTTATTATTATACATACTATGTTTATAGTTGACGATTTATTTCATTTACAGACGAAATTAGATTGCGTCAAACAACATAAAAATTTGTGTAAACTTTTTTTTTGATATGTGAATAATTGTATTTTTATTTGTATTTGAAAATTAGTGATTAAATTTCAATGACATCATTTAATTCTTTTTTTTTTTGAAAAAAAAAAGAAAAAGAAAACATCACATGCAAAACAGGCGTGATATTAATGCTGAGTTTTTTTAACTTGGGATGGGAATCCTGCAGGAGGATGCGCATTATGAAAGTGACGCATGACGCCATGAGTTTTAAATAACCCCTTCATCTTGCCGTACGTTACCATCAAATTCTCAGAGTCAAAATACAATTAATCCGTAAATTTCCATCCCCTCCAAAAAAAAATATTGGGAAAAAATATTTAATGCACAAATTTAAGCACATTTTTTTATATAAGTAGATTTTATACAATTGTAAAATTTAAATCGTGTAAAAAATGTGTCTGAATTTACGATAAGTAGGAGTACAAGTAACAAAACTCGTATTATAGATAGTCGTGTGAAATCTAAAAATTTGAATATTTTTATCGACAAACATTAAAACTCTAGATGATTTCTTTTTTTTATAGAAAAATACTCTATAAAATTCTTAGAATATATAATATTTCTTTGCAAGCATGCAACTTTTGTGGCTAATTATTAACTTTAAAAAAAATAGAAGTGACAAACAATATATTTAATAATAACTAAAAAAAATATGAGTATTGTAAACTCTTTTTGTAAATTGTAAAAATGATTGCCATCACTTGTCCAATGAGTTCATTTTTGTTTAGAAGTACGATTACCTAGGGTAATTTGGACTAAGGACCCATTTTGGCTATTTGTTTAAGGATGAAGATCAAATTTTAAATTATTATTTTATTAGATTTTATTTTTATATATTGTACTTAAAATGCCCCTAAAATAAGTTTAAATATTTTTTTTATTGTGATCATCATACAGATTAGGAACGTATATTTTTCATAATAAATGAACTTAAAATATATAATTATAATAATTTCATATGCATTAAATGACCCATTTTATTTTACCTTCCGGGTCTTCTCAAATGGGAAAAAGTCTTTTATTTTCGTCAAAGATGTTAAGATTATGCAAAAAGTTAAAAATATTTTAAAAAATCTATTTATAACTTTTTTACTTATATCTTCTTATTCAAAATCAACCAATTTTAATTTTATTATTTTAAGCTATAATTTACAATTCTAACAAATATTTATAATTTAAAATATAATCTCACATTTTATTTTTAAGTAATTCATATTACTTAGAAATATAATCTCATATTTTTAGCTATAATCTATAGAAGTTTAAAATTCAACTACACCAAACACTCTCATTATAGTAGTATTACCTTTAAATATATCAAATGCAAAATTATATAGTTGCTTGTAATATTTTCTAAAAAAATTTAATATTCACCAAATAAGATCTTTAAAAAGCATTTGCCTATTAATTAAAATTATATCCTCGTCCTTAATTAAGCACACAAATAGAAATTCCAAAATTAGAAAAAAAACATAAAATGAAGAAAAAATATTAATTTATTTTAAATATAATAATTGTCAACTAATCGTTTGTAAAAAGACTAATTGAGTGACTTATCATTTGTAAAAAAAACTAATTGAGTGATTTGATAGTAGAAGTCTCTAAAAATTGAAACTTAGCAATAGGAGTGCAAAAAAATTTGGAGCCTACGGTCCATTTGGAACCGGTTTGGGCCCATCACTATAGCACCTTATCGAACCTAGTTAAGGCCCGAGCCTACCCAAGCTTAAAGAACGGTGGGCTAGACCTAGACCTCCCTTTTGAAATCCATGAGCTAGCCCGATCTGAAGCCTAACTCGAACTTTACTACAAAAGCCTCAATGATAGCTCAGCCCGAAACTCGGTCTGAGGTTCAGCCTAAATACCTTTTTTTATATTTTATTATATAAAAAGCAAATATATAAAAATTAAATAATAATAAGAAAATAATTATTATTAGAAGTTTATATTTATAAACTAAAATAAATATAATAAAGACTATTGTTTATTAAATTATAAGCTAGCTTATAAATATAAATTATAATAATTTATTATTTATTACATTATAAATACCATTGTTTATTAAATTTTAAGTTAGTTTATAAAAATAAACTCATAATAAATTATTATTTATTAAATTATAAATACCATTGTATTTTAAATTATAAGTGAATTTACAAATATAATCTTATAATAAATTATTATATAGAGAAACAATCAAAAATAATAATTTTCATTATAAGTTAGTTCATAAACCCTTAAGGTCGGGCTTGACCCCCTCCCCAAAAGTTCGGCTCGGTCTGAATGTTAAAAGGAATCCTACAAACTTAAACTGTACTCATCTCAAGCTAAAAGAGTTGCGGGCGAAATCTGTCACACCCCAAACTCCGAGTCACGTGAAACACAATAAACAACCATATAAAACACTCAATTCGATGTTTACTCACATATCAAAACATACATGCGATAAATATATCCGTCAAAAAGGCTTACATTATACGGTTCCAACACTGAAAAACATGTTATAAGCATACATGGTCAAAAGAGCAAAAAGAAATACTACAGATCTTTCGCCTCTCCGGCAACCCCGAATCAATCTGCACGACCCGTACCTGAAAAACATTTCAAATCTCACACCGTGAGCCAAAACTCAGCAGATACCAGACAATGATATAATATAAATAAAACATACTCGAAAAACGAGGTGCAGTTTTAAACTCACACAAGCCACAAGAACAATTTTAAAAACAGTTTTAGATCTGAACTCATACAAGTCTCAGAGGGAAAAACATTTCGAAAATGGTTTTATACGAGGACTCCCAAGAGCCTCAAGAAAAACAATTTTGTAAACGGTTTTGTATCACGACTCATCAAAGCCTAGAAAATAATTTGATAGATAGATATAGTACAATACTTCACCAGTAAATATAGACTCCTACGAGCCAAAACTTCCACGAGCCCCGCATGCAACACAAATACATGTTCACCGACTCTCTCAAGCCTCAACAACAAATATATCACATTCAATTAGATGCTATGATAAGAACCCATTTTGACTCAAAGGAGCCACGAAAACGGTTTGAAATTAGTTTTATATCACAACTCACACGAGTCTTAAATACAGTTTAAAAATGGTTCAGTCCATGCCACAAAGCATCAAATGCAATCCATGTACCTTCTCAGGCTTTCACCGAGGAACCGCAGCCCCAACTAATGCCTTGTTGACCAGAGCCAATAGATATCTTCACAGTTTTCCATCGTAGGACCAATAAGCCCCTCGTTTTACATAGGATAAAATCGTATCCCACAGGATAAAATCGTATCCACATATGCATATATAAAACCAGAGCTTTAAATGCACCAAGACCCCCAAAAGATTACGTAAGACCACATATTCGTTCACAATATGCACGAATAAAACTAACTAGAGTTCTATAAGCACAAAGGCACGTATAATCATGACGTTACATATAGCGACGCCACATAACCCACCACAACCAACAAATTTACAGAACACGACCTATCCAAAGGCCAACACCAAACCTCCCACAAAACGGTTCTCACCAAAGCCCCATCTTTAAAAGAACAACGGACCCACGCGTCCCACACCCAACAGTGCACTAACCACCATGCACACAACCGTGCACTAACACCCTGCATGAATGACCAACACCCCTTTTGTGACTTCAGTCGGCGGGACCCCATAATCCAATCAACTGAAAAACCACTAGAAGAGAGCAGTTGATCGAGCCCCATAACCCGATCAACTTAAAGACCACCACACAACCAAAAGAAACCCCCAAGCCCCAACACGACCAAAAGAAACCCCTAAGGCCCCAACATGACTAAAGAAAAAAGGGTCAACACAAACAGCGAAAGTGTCAACACAAACAGAAAATGTGTCGACACAAAACAGTCGCAACATAGACAACATAAACAGAAAGAAAAGGTGTCGGCACCAACAACAAAAGTGTCGACACAAACAGAAAAAGTGTCGATACAAAAGCAATAGATTCACATTTTCAAACCAAATAGCTGAACGACGACAGAAAGCAAACCCTAGTGACAGAAAAAGTTTCTCAACCCCAAATTAAACAATCCAAACACCCATATTTTAACCCACGAACGTACAGAAGCCCAAGACAACAAGGAAACACCAGAAGAAAAGCCCCAAAACCCCTTTCATCCAACCAAAATCAACCAAAAATGATTTTGAACTAAAACCCAACTCTTTGAAACATAAACCAACTTTTCATGCATTTTAAATGGTAAAAATACACACGATTACACGTAGTACCCATATAAGACATGAGAGTTTAGAATTCTACCTCGATGAGTAAAAAACTCGACGCTTAGAACCACGTAAAAAAAAACAAATTTCGTCGAAATGAAATTTTGTCTGGATGAACGCGTAGCTCACGATGTAGGTAGCAAGAATTCGTTACTCGATCGCCAAAAGCAAAGCCCGAGCCCCAATAAAATCTAGAGAGAAGGTAGAACTTTTGGTGTGAAGAAAAGAAACTTAGCTTCTAAGCTAATAATTTTTATGAAAATATCTCACAAAATACCTTATTTATAGGTTCCACCCAAAAATATCTTCTTTTTTTAAATACGCACCACATCACCCAACGACCTTGGAAACTAACCCCATATGCATATCTAAACTCGAACATGCATAAAAATACGTAAAAATATGCTATCACGAAAACGAATAACAACGCGTTGAAACCTCAGAAAAAATTAAAACGGGTCAGGATCTCACAATTCTATCCCCTTAAAGAAATTTTATCTTTAAAATTCAGCACAAAGTCAAAAGAAAACAAACCGTTGATCGCAATCGACACAGACATAAGAGATGGTCAGTCAAACTGTCCCTATGATATAGTCAAACAAGGTCAGGCATCCTAAACAACAGCTAACTATCTCAAAGATACGAGATCTACAACTCACCCCAACCTCAAATCCTCACCAACTGCTGTCTCAACACAGCACACCACCGACGAAATCCATCACCAACCCCCAACAGATGAAATGAAAAGACTAGCCCAAAGCCTGCATACTTAGAAAGTACCTCTACCCATTGGAGAAATATCTGTATCATTAGGCACGATCGGTGCCCTTGAGGAATTGGAAGCTGTAAGTGCATACGCTCGGCCCTGTGTCATTCTGGTCTATTCACCATAACCCGACAATGTCGGCTGCTGCACCGATTGAACTGGTGTACCCCCACATGTAATCCAAGAAGTCTGAACTACGGGAGGCTACTATCGATCCTACACAAATGAACCCCCTGATGTGCCTACTGTGCTCAGCGCACTCTCTCTCTCTGGGGATAATTCTTGCGATATGTCCACTCTGACCACACCTATAGCAAATCGGTGGCTCCCTCCCCTGTGACTGATCTGGTATGGGACTTTGGGACTACCCAAATTGTGGATCCCAATACTGCCTCGGCTGCGGGCAATCTAGCACACAATGCCCCGGCTGTCCACATCGATAACATCTGACCTCCCTCTGCTCTAGCCCTTTCGACGAAGCCACCGATGGTGCTGGTGCCGAGAACTACTATGGTAATCCGGACGGATGCAAACTAAGGCCAGATGACTTCTGCCTCTTGTCGAAACGCCCACCTGTCTGTGCCTCTATCCCACCCTATGGTTTCTTGGCCTCCCTAGAAACCTGAATCTCTGTCAAAGTGTTCTCAATCCTCGTTGCTGCCTCCACTAACTCCGTAAAAGCCCACAATCCCATGTCAGCCACTCATTCTTTGATCGCCGGTCTCAAGCCCCGCTCAAATTGCCTCGACCTCAGCTCATCTGTCGCCACTAACTCTGGTGAAAAACGAGACAGACTAGTAAACCTGGCCTCGTACTGCATAACACCCAACGGTCCCTAGGTGAGAGTATAGAACTCCTCTCTATACAAGTCTTTGGATGAAGTAGGAAAATATTTCTCCAGAAAAACTCCAGTGAAAGCTGCCCATGTGTCCCTCACAATATTTCTGGCATATTTCCATCACTCGTGAGCATCACCCCTCAGCTGGAACGTGGCAAAAGAAACTCGCAACTCATCCTCAACTATCTGCAGCGTGTTAACAATCTGGGTCATCAGCTCTAACCACTCTATAGCCACTATAGGATCAAGATCCCCAGTAAAGATAAGAGGATCCATATGCTTGACCTCTCGCATTGCCACCGTAGCCCTCGACTTAGACACTCTATCTCTCTCTAGCAGCCTCAACCAGCAGCTGGATGGAGCCTACCAACACACGCAGCAACTCTGTCACGTCCATCGGTCCTTGGAGAGCATTTGCTTCTCCAGCATCAGGGATATGCACATCTCCTTAGCCAAAATCGTGGCCACAACCTCGCCCTCTCCACGCAGACATCATGTATACATGAAAGAAACACATAACATAAGATACAACATATAAGCACAAATCACATAAGCATGCTAGCACGTAGTCACATAGGTTCATTCTCAATAAACCCCACATACCGAGGAGAATCGACAAGAATGGCGCGTCAATTTGGATAACCTACTTAAATTTTTTGCTAAAAATCACATCAGCTAAACGCATTTCTAACTTGGCTCTTAAGTTTGTTAATCCAAACGCTCAAAAGCATGACTAATTAATCCTAAGGTTCAGTCCCCATGCTTATATATAGATAATATTCTCACACTATCATGCTCCTACTATCAAAATATCTTAACACATGCAGTCAAGCACACGCAATCAACCTCGCACGATGTGCACCCTCTTCCCACGGCTCTTAGGTATTCAAACCCAGAGCTCTGATACCATTCTGTCACGCCCCAAACTTTGGGTCACATAAAATACCATAAACAACCATATAAAGCACCCAATTCGATATTTACTCGTAGATCAAAACATACATGCAATAAATATATCTTCCAAAAAGGTTTACATTACCTCGTTCCAATACCGAAAAACATGTTATAAGCATACAAGATCAAAAGAGCAAAAAAAAACTACAGATCTTTCGCCTCTCCGGCAACCCCAAATCAACCTGAACGATCGGTACCTGAAAAATATTTCAAATCACACACCGTGAGCTAAAACTTAGCAGATACCAGGCAAGCACGAAATATAAACAAAATATGCTCAGAAAATGAGGTGCAATTTTCGACTCACACAAGGCACAAGAACGATTTTGAAAACGATGTTAGTTCTAAACTCATACGAGTTAGAGGGAAAAATATTTCAAAAATAGTTTTATACGAGGACTCCCAAGAGCCTCAAGAAAAATAGTTTTGTAAACAGTTTTGTACCACGACTCATCAGAGCTTAGAAAATAATTTGATAGATAGATGTAGTATAATACTTCACCAGCAAAGATAGACTCCTACGAGCCAAGACTTCCACGAGCCCCACATGCAACACAGATACATGTACATCGACTCTCTCAAGCCTCAACAATAAATATATCACATCCAATGAGATGCTAGGATAAGAACCCCGTTTGACTCAAAGGAGCCACGAAAACAGTTTGAAATCAATTTTATATCACAACTTACACGAGTCTTAAATACAGTTTAAAAATGGTTCAGTACATGCCACAAAGCATAAAATGCAATCCATGTACCTTTTCGGACTTTCTCCCAGGGACCGCAGCCTTATCTAATGTCTTGTTGACCAGAGCCAACAAATATCTTTACGGTTTTCCACCGTATGGCCAATAAGCCCCCTCATTTTACACGGGATAAAACCATATATCACGGGATAACACCGCATACCACGAGATAAAATCGTATCCCACGGGATAAAATCGTATCCACATATGCATATATAAAATCAGAGCTTTAAATGCACCAAGACCCCATAAGATCACGTAAGACCACACATCCATTCACAATATACACGAATAAAACTAACTAGAGTTCTATAAGCACAAAAGCACGTATAATCACGACATTTCACACAGGACGCCACATAACCCACCGCAACCAACAAACTTACAGAACATGACCTATCCAAAGGCCAACACCAAACCTCCCACAAAACGGTTTTCACCAAAGCCCCATCTTTAAAAGAACAATGGACCCATACGTCCCGCACCCAACGATGCATTAACCACCACGCACACAACTGTGCACCAATACCCTGCATGAAATGACCAACACCCCTCTCCGTGACTTCAGTCGACAGGACCCCATAATCCAATCAACTGAAAAACCACTAGAGGAGAGCAGTCGATTGAGTCCCATAACCCGATCGACTGAAAGGCCACCACATGACCGAAAAAACCCCGAAGGCCCTAACATGACCGAAAGAAACTCCTAAGGTCCCAACACGACCAAAGAAAAAGGGGTCAACACAAACAGCGAAAGTGTCAACACAAACAGAAAAAGTGTTGACACAAACAGCAAAAGTAACGACACAAACAGCAGAAGTGTCGACACAAACAAAAAGGTGTCAACATAAACAGAAAAAAGTGTTGGCACAAAATAGTCGCAGCATAGACAACACAAACAGAAAGAAAAGGTGTCGATACCAACAACAAAAGTGTCGACACAAATAGAAAAAGTGTTGACACAAAAGCAACAGATTCATATTTTCAAACCAGACGGCTGAACGGCGACGGAAAGCAAACCTTAGTGACAGAAAAAGCTTCACGGCCCCAAATTAAACCAGCCAAACACCCCTCTTTCAATCCATGAACATACACAAGCCCAAGACAACAAGAAAATACCGAAAGAAAAGCCTCAAAACCCCTTTCATCCAACCAAAATCAACCAAAAATGATTTTGAACTAAAACCCAACTTTTTGAAACATAAACCAACTTTTTATGTATTTTTAAATGGTAAAAACACACACAATTACATGTAGTACCCTTATAAGACATGAGATTTTAGGATCTTACCTTGAAGAGTCAAAAAATCAATGTCTCGAACCACGTAAAAAAATGAATTTTGTCAAAATAGAATTCTGTCTAGATGAACGCGTAGCCCTCGATGTAGATAGTAAGGATCCGCTACTCGATCGTTGAAAACAAGGCCCGGGCCCCAAGAAAATATAGAGAGAAGGTAGAGTTTTTGGTGTGAAGAAAAGAAACTTAGCGTTATAAATCACTTCTTAGTTTGTTTATTATACCCACATTGCGCATTTGCACCTAACATGTTAATTCACTAAAATAGTGCTAACATATTTGGCAATTGTGACTTATGGTATCATTATTGTAATAATCAATACACTTATATTCAAATAATTGTAATTATCGATATTACACCTGTATTTTATATTTCCTAGTTAAATGATTGTTACGTTACTATGCAATAGTCATTATTTTCAGTCGTTATGTTTCATAGCTTAATTCTCTTTTCTTTTAATAGTATTCCTTTTTTTTTTTTTTCTTTTCTTTTATTTTGTTTAATATCAAAATTCACAAAATCTCTTAATTTTAGCTTAGTTTCCCTTTTTTCTAGTTTTTCTTTTATTTTGTCCAATTTTCATATAAAATCTATAAAATTCCTAATAATAGTTGGGTTCCTTTTTTTTTTTCTTTTGTTATAATTCTAATCCTTCGGTTTTAGTTTAGTAGCAATTTTTTTTATCTTTCTCAACAAAAAAAAGAAAAAACTTTTAAAATTTAGTTTAATCTTCTTTTTTTTTTGTAAATTTTCTTTTGTTTAAGTATTTGAGCATTCTTTTGTATGAAAAAAAGAATAAAATTTCTGTTATTAGTATAATAATCTTTCATTGTTTTCTTTATTATTAAGCTTTTAATATAGAATTTTTATATACTTTTTTTTATTTTAGTTTATCTTTTTTTTCTAGTAGAAATTAATCATGTTAATGTAATTTTAGATTATTTGATAATATGCATATTTGGTACAATAATTTTAAAGTATATTTTGTTCATTTAATTTGAAACAATGTTTTAGAGTAACTTAGGTTATTTTAAGTTGTTAGATGATATTGTTAGCAAATTCATAATCATTTTTAGATTGACTTGTATCTAATGACTTTTAAAGTATATATTTGTTTTTTATTTGAATCATGCTAATTTAGGTGATATTGAATGCGAGTTTGCTTCATATATTCTTTAGTTAGAAATTGCATGCCGTAAGACTTAGGATTTTTCTTTTGATACTTATTTTATTTGGTATTCTATATACATATGTTATGTATTTTTCTTATTTGATTTTGGATGTTCTCTTTTTGCACCCATTTTCGGTATTTACATGCATTTGAGAAATCTAATTAAAAATCAATGGTGATTAATATAGGTCAATTTCACGGTTGGGCAAACGGGATGCCTAACACGTTCCTCAGTTCATAACTTAGCCTTCGGACCCTTGTTTTATCTGGTTATCGTTTTTAAGATCAGTGGCTCATTTTGTTTTGTTTGATTTTTTTCAAAAGTCAAGTGGCGACTCTATTTTTTATAAAAAGAGTTTTCAAAATTTAGTTTTCAAGATATTAAAGTAGTTTTCTAAATATTTCTTAAATTCTCCTTTTTTTTGAAACAAAACCCTAAATGCCGGTGCCACACCAACAGATTAAATTAAAATACTAACATTATATTTAATTGGCTTCTTTAAAAAATTCTTAAGACCTTCTGCTTAATTTATTTGGCATGCCGAATTAAAAAATTCACCTGCAAGGTTAGACACGGTCAAAACTTATAAACTTTTTTATGAGGTTATCATCAATCCCGATCACGAGATATGAATTCCATCAATAATTAATATCCACCATATAATTAAGGTCGTTATCTAACTTATCGGGATTATTAACCCGAAAAAGATCACACCCTTTAATGAATCAAAATAACGAATATAAAATTTACGTGTTTAATAATTATTTCATGATTAAAAGTCTAAGCACTCATAATAACCATGAAGTATAAATTAATTTATATAATCAGTATAAAATTAATTACCTAAACGCGGTCATGTTCAATACACACAAAGTGTACTAGTACAATGAGTTTGAACAATTATTGAAATAATTATTGTTTCCCGTAATCAAGATAGTTCTACTAAAATATTGTGTTATAGTTGTACCGATGGTGTGTCTAATTTCATCTAAAACTTTAAATCATAAACTTATATTATACAAGAATCAATAATCTAGTATTCTGTAAATAAATCGAACTCTACACACCAGATTAATTACTATGTAGAAAAAAAAGACACTCATGCACAAATAATAAAACGCATACATCTACTCATTAAGATTTTCATAAAATAAAAAAAATTATTAATAAATAAAATTAATTACCACAAATTCAAACTAATTTTTAGTATACAACCTTAACAGACCCATGTAAAATCGAGCAGCATGTGGGCAGCTGAACTACTATATTAGTATGGATTATGTGACTGAGTTAAAATAACGTTAGTTGCATGATCGAGCTTTAATCATTAATGGGGGTAGATTGGCGGAACAAGCGGCATTGAATGTGATTAGCCAAAACTGTACAGTGGTTGAGGGTAGCTTGGCCGAGCAGATAATATTAAATATGATTGGACCGAGACCGTACAACAGTTGAGCTGGATTATCTGGGATTAAACTCGTCGCTTACAAGCCGCGACCTTTGACTAGGCCATCCCATCATGAGCCTTGAAAGGGAGGTACAGTCTCCAACTTCAATGTAAGGGCATGAAAACCAAAGTTAAAGGTATGTGAAAACTGTTATCCTAGCCAAAATTCTGTCAATTTGGTTACTCTCTATATTTCTATACAAAATACCATTCTAACTTCATCATTAAAGTGGCTTCCGGCAATTGCCGACGGCCAGTTCACGTTTTTTACCTTTTGCAAGTCACATTAACAATTAATAGGTTCGTTTGGACCGGAACTGACCGATTGAATAAATTTAATTATGGTTCAACCTCCATACATTGGGCGTCATCTTTAGGAATCTAGCGAAACCTTATTGCGAACCCTCAATGGCGACCCTGTCGAAGGTGGTATCCCTTCTAGATGATCGTGTCCAACAAAATTCTAAAGAAAGATGTTGGTCCCATCAATGTTCAAGGAGGAAGGCGAAGAGGCCTCTTCGCCAAACTGTAAGATCCCTCGAAAATGATCTTGCTAGAGATACCAATCTAAAAGGCGTGATTGAAGAGGGTCGGTGTAGTCTGCTGGCCGTGGTCGGCCATGTCAAGGGGCAGCGTGAGCCCCCTAACCAATGTTTGGGCCGCCCTCGGGTTCCTTGAAGAATCGCCCACGTGGAGTGGATGACCCTTTAAGGCGAATTCGGGAGCTTATTGGGCAAGGCCGATCTCTTGCCTTATTTCTTCTCAACACTGCTCACTGATTGAAGAGCCATCTCTGCGAATGAGACGACGTCGTTTCTCAGTCTGGATTTCTTAAGTAGTGGTTAGCCGGTATCGAAAGGCCTGGGGCTTATTAGAGGGCAGCTGTGAGGTAGCTACTCTTCAGTTGCAGGCTGTGGTGGTGGAACCTTAGGGACTGGCTCTCTTGGTAGTGGCGGTGGCGGTGGCGGTGGCTGTGACAAGGCAACCCTTTGGATCGGTGTGGCTATGGTGCTAGCCACGTTGGTTCCCATGGCTGCCTCCCTAAAGTCAAAATGCTATTCTGACCTTCAAAATTGTAGTTGGTTATGTAGTTGAGTAGGGCAGGGGCCGAACGACCGCTGGTGATGGCTAGACAAAGCTTTACCTCCATAACATTAGCCTGCTTTCTTCGTCGAGATGCTAGGTTTGACTATGTACAAGACATCAAATAGGCAAAAGTCTAACAAAAATATGTATAACTGTGCGAGAACGAAAATAAATGAAGGGCGACTGAGCAAACCTGATCGTTCGGGCAGCCGTGGCACACATCGGCCAAGATGTCCAGCGTGGTTTGGATGAAACTCGAACTCCCTGCCGACCAAGTTGTAGTCATCGCCGTGCTTATTAAACTTAGGGAGGTCGTGCACCAACCTGAGGCGGAGTCTCCTATGGCGGAGGTAGAAGGTGAAGTAGTCTTAGTTATGGCTGAGCCTGTAGTAGTGAAAGATCTTGGGGATGTCGAGATTCAAGCCGAAACGCCGGTTGATTTGAGCCACCGCCATCACCACTATGATGAAGTTTATTAAACCTTGGTGAGGGGTAAGCCGACATTGGCCTAAAATCTTCGTAAGGAGTGGGTCAAGCGGAAACTAAACCCAAGCCTTTATGACAGAGGTAATGGGGAAGATTACTTCGTTTTTCCTCCCTAAGATGGTTCCCTCGGACTAGTCTCGTCATAGAAACGAATTGTGACAGAGAGAGAAATGCTATGCTTGGTATGAAAAGTGGCCAAGGCAGAGGGGGTGTTAACCTCGTTTACAAACTTTTCCATCACAAGGAAGGATTCGAGGATTCATAAAAGAAAAGAGGTGAAAAAAATAAGAAATCTATCAAAAAACACAACCCAAAAAAGAAATCGAAAGTAATGGAGAAGGGGAGGAAGAAGACCAAAAACTAGAAACAATGGCGATGATGCTTGAGGAAAGGAAAGAGAAGAGAGAGGGAATTTTTTAAGCGAAAAGACGAGAAAAACTTACAAAAAATGAAGAGAGAGGTGACAGTTCGTGGCGGAGTTAGTTATCGCCAGTGAAGTCTCGGGGAGGAGGTGGAAATCGCTAGTGGTTGTTCGTCGAAAAAAAGTAAAGTACCCAGGTAAGGGGGCTCTCATAAGGTTTAGTTCGTAGAAGGTGCGAGTGAGGGCTTAAGCCCCCATTTTATAGGGAAGGGAGCCCTAAGGCCTCGAGTAACCAACGGTCACCTTAGGTAAATGAAAGGATGCTTGCCCGACCTTGGGAATATGCAAATGTCACTACAAGTTTCGATTAGCGAGTGACACGTGGTAGAACTAAAACCCGCATTAAATGCTATGAAACAATGACCCTAATGCCTGACGCTAAAATGGCAGTTCGAATCCCAACCTAATTTGGCCGAAGACCCTCGAAGACTTATCAGCTCCCTTTATGCCGAGCAAGAAGAGAGCTGAGGAGCAAGTGAAGGGGGTTGAATTCAACTTGGGTCAGCCCACTTGAGGCCCTACGTGATCCAAGAAGAAGGCCCAGTTATATGGGTCACGAAGATCAAAACATGAACGAAAGCCCACGTAAGATCGAGCAACACGTGGGCAGATGAACTATTGGTTTAGTACCGATGACGCAATTGAATCAGAATGATGTCAGTTACGTGACCGAGCTTTGATCATTAATGAAGATAGCTTAGTCGAGCAAAGTGACATTAAATGCGATTAGATCGAAACCATATAATAGTTAAGATAGCTTGACCGAGCAGGTAACATTAAATGTAATTGGACTGAGACTGTACAACAATTCAGCTGAATTATCTGGGATTGAACCCGCCGCTTGCAGAGCGCAACCTTTGACTAGGCCAGCCCATCATGAGCCTTAAAATTGAGGTACAAATCTCTAACTCCTATAAAAGTGGATGAAAACCAAAGCTAAAGGTATGCGAAAACTATATATAGAGAGACTTTTTATCTTCGAAGCTTGTGTTTAGGGCGGTATATCAATTGTTCTTCTCAATCGGCCTATCAGCTTCGACTCTGCGATCGAAAACGAAAAGTGACCAAATGTGCTTTTAAGTTAATGAGAACTTTAATAATCGAAACAGAACTAGCGATGAATTTAATTGAACAAGGGCTCTTTTGAAGGGGCTACAAAATAATGAGTAGGTTGGCATAATGGAAAGTAGGGATGTTGATGAGGAGGTGTAAAAGATATATCAAAGGGGGCGCTATTTTGTCTATGATGGAACATATAGGAATAGGCTTGGAGGGAGGCAAGCTTAAATTAAAAATAAAGGAGTTTTCTCATAAAGTTTTTTGCTGCGCTTGTCTTTGCTTGTCTTTTCATAGGAAAAAAAAACGATATTCATCAAGCTATTTCAAGCTTTGGAGTAAAATAGCTAGCATGCTCTTAATTACGACTTGATAGTAAGTAAGGTTTTTCCTTTTTCTTCTCTATCTTTTCTTAAAAAGAGTACACTGCAATCAAGTCCATAGAATAGCTACTGGCCAATTCATTTTTGTTGCCTTTTGTGTATTACTTTAACCATTGATGGGTTCATTTAAGTTAGATCCGACTCACCGAATAAATTTAATTACACTTCAACCATGTACAAATGTATTTTATATATATATATATATATATATATATATATAGAGAGAGAGAGAGAGAGAGAGAGAGAGAGGCTTTC
>JAOTRH010000027.1:9446338-9473690 GCA_034768845.1 Heliamphora exappendiculata
AACTTTGGTTGCACGGGTTTATTTTTGATCGTTCGACGTCAAAATTTTTATCTAGAGCCCGTTTCGGCATTTGCCCGCTCAGTTAATTTTTTATCGAAAATCGTTTTACAAAAATAATGATCTTGACAGTATTACCTCCAATAGTGGTCACATGTGGTTGTAGAACCACACTTGACATATGACCAAAGTGTTTGCTCATGTCATGCATGGGTCATGTTTTGTTGTAGAAGTTGTTATGCTGGGTTGTAAAAATGGTCATATGTGGTCGTAGAAACACACTTCACATATGACCAAAGTCTTACAGTATGACATCAAAGTGTCACATTCGGTTGTAGAAGTTGTCATGTTGTGTTATAGAAGTGGTCACATGTGGTGGTAAAACCACACTTCACATATGAACAAACTATTTGCTCATGTCATGGAAGGGTCATATCTTGTTGTAGAAGTTATCATACTGAGTTGTAGAAGTGGTCACACGTGGTGGTAGAACCACACTTGACATATAACCAAAGTGTTTGCACATGCCATGCAAGGGTCATGTTTGGTTGTAGAAGTTGTCATGTTGAGTTGTAGAAGTGGTCACATATGGTGTGAGAAACCCACCTCACATATGACCAAAGTCTTACAACATGGTATCAAAGTGTCACATTCAATGGTAGAAATTGTCATGTTGAATTGTAGAAGTGGTCACATATGGTAGTAGAACCACACTTGACATATGACCAAAGTGTTTGCTCGTGGCATGCAAGGGTCATGTTTTGTTGTAAAAGTTGTCATGTTTAGTTATAGAAGTAGTCACATATGGTGTGGGAAACACATTTCATATATGACCAAAGTCTTACAACATGGCATCAAAGTGTCACATTCGGTGGTAGAAGTTGTCATGTTGTGTTGTAGAAGTGGTTACATGTGGTCGTAGAACCACACTTAACATATGATCAAAGTGCTTGCACATGTCATGAAGGGTCATGTTTTGTTGTGGAAGTTGTCATGTTGAGTTGTAGAAGTAGTCGCATGTGGTGGTAGAACCACACTTGACATATGAACAAAGTGTTTGCTCATGGCATGCAAGGGTCATGTTTTGTTGTAAAAGTTGTCATGTTTAGTTGTATAAGTGGTCACATGTGGTGGCAGAAACACACTTCACATATGACGAAAGTCTTACAACATGGCATCAAAGTGTCACATTCGGTGGTAGAAGTTGTTATATTGTGTTGTAGAAGTGATCACATGTGGTCGTAGAACTACACTTGACATATGACCAAAGTGTTTGCTCATGTCATGCAAGGGTCATGTTTAGTTGTAGAAGTTGTCATGTTTAGTTGTGGAAGTTGTCACATATCGTTGTAGAAACACACTTGACATATGACCAAAATTTTACTACATGGCATCAAAGTGTCACATTCGGTGGTAGAAGTTGTCATGTTATGTTGTAGAAGTGGTCACATGTGGTCGTAGAACCACACTTGATATATGACCAAAGTGTTTGCTCAAGTCATGCAAGGGTCATGTTTAGTTATAGAAGTTGTCATGTTTAGTTGTAGAAGTGGTCCCATATCGTTGTAGAAAGACACTTGACATATGACCAAAGTTTTCCAACATAGCATCAAAGTGTCACATTCGGTGATAGAAGTTGTCATTTGTGTTGTAGGAGTGGTCACATGTGGTAGTAGAACCACACTTGACATATGACCAAAGTGTTTGCTCAAGTCATGCACGGGTCATGTTTAATTATAGAAGTTATCAAGTTTAGTTGTAGAAGTGGTCACATATCATTGTAAAAACACACTTCACATATGACCAAAGTCTTACCACGTAGCACCAAATGTCACATCGGTAGTAGAAGTGGTCATGTTGAGTTGTAGAAGTGGTCACATGTGGTGGTAGACCCACATTTGACATATGACCAAAGTGTTTGCTCATTGCATGCAAGGGGCATGTTTTGTTGTAGAAGTTGTCATATTTAGTTGTAGAAGTGGTCACATATAGTAGCAAAAATACTTCGCACATGACCAAAGTCTTACAACATGGCATCAAAGTATCACATCGGTGGTAGAAGTGGTTATGTTGAGTTGTAGAAGTGGTAACATATAGTGGTAGAACCACACTTGACATATGACCAAATTGTTTGCTCATGTCATTCAAGGGTCATGTTTTGTTGTAGAAGTGGTTACATATGATAGCAGAAACATACTTCACGTATGACCAAAGTTTTACAACATAGCATCAAAGTGTCACATCGGTGGTAAAAGTGGTTATGTTGAGTTGTAAAAGTGGTCATATGTAGTGGTAGAACCACACTTGACATATGACCAACGTGTTTACTGATGTCATGCAAGGGTTGCGTTTTGTTGTAGAAATTGTCATCTTTAGTTGTAAAAGTTGTCATTGTTAGTTGTGAACGTGGTCACATATGGTCACATATGAAAAAACTTTTACTATTCATTGGGTTGTAGTAAAAGTGTTGATATCCAATAGTTAAAATAGTTATACGTTGTAGTAAAATAGGTAATTTATTGTAGTATAAGTTGTGATACTGAGTTGTACAATTGGTTATATATAGTGGAAAAAATTGTGATATTAAGTATTATTAATCTTCATATGTAATTGTAAAAGCTGTCATTTCTTGTAGTAAAAGTTGTGATATTGAGTTATACAATTGGTCATGTATAGTTGTAGAAATGATGATATTGAGTAGTATTAATGTTTGTGTCTAATAGTAAGAATGACCATATGTAGTTGTAAAAGTTGACTATGCTATTATTTTTAGCAGAAAAACACTAATTCCACATTTAGTTGTTATTTTTGGCGGGAAACCATTTGCTCATTTTTTATTTTTTGATCAATGGCCTAAATCATATTACCACATAATCTAATGGGCCAAATTAATTGAGGCATGATGCCCAAAATCACTTGGGGGTATTATAGAAAAATTCGAGGGAAAGAGCTGTGGGGAAGGGCAAAATGGTCACTACAAACCATTTGGTGGTTTCTCTTTAATGCCAGTGGTTAGCTTTGCAGAGAAGATGTGAATAGATTGTTTTTTTTTTGAATAGTTTGGAAAGTTGTGCATGTTCATGATCTCAAACGGCCAAGATTAACAATTGGGTTTTTCTTAGAAAAAGTCAGGTAACCCCAAGTAGGGGCTATGTAAGATTGTTACCAAAGATATGATTAAATTTTTTTTTTTTGAAGACTTTAATTACATAAACATAATAAAATAATACATATTATATAAGTATAATTTACATACCAAAGATATGTAAATTATTTCAGTATATACATACTCAAATAAATTTTTACTAATAATATTAATTTACGCATACGTATATTCAATACCTTGAATTTTCTTAAAACCTTTTTATATGGCTTGAAGTAGGTCTATAACGATAATTTGAACTATTCATTCGTATATTTTTATTCAAATATTTTGTAAAGAAGATCTATGAACAAGACTCATTTTATTTGATTAAGTAGACAATATAACTTTAAAATAATTTATTTATGTTTAAATTGTACTTTTTATTAATAAAAATAATTTGTAATGAATTTATTAATGTTCAATTAAAATAATTTCTTGTATAAATAAAATTTTTTACAAGACAAATGAAGGCCATACTAAACATTCAAAAAAATGGAGTATTAAGGGAGCCACTGGGCCTCAATTCTATCCCCTCCCAAAACCCCTGCACACCGAACTGAGAGATACTAAAAAGAGGGAGAATGAGGAGAAACACTGCTACACTGCGAAATCTTTTTCGTAATCAGTGGCTTCTGTTACCTTTTCTTAACGAAGCCCTCGATTCGTCTGCGAACACAGCAGCTTCATGCTCCAATTGCTCAAATTCTCTGCTTTCTTTAAAACCGTTCTTCACTTCCGCCCTAATCCTCACCGCCACCGCCACCCCCAAATTCGTGTTGCCGCAGTATTTCAGCCTCCACCGACACATTAGCTCCTCATCCTCAGGTCTCCCTGTGTGTGTGTGTGTGTGTGTGTGTGTGTGTGTGTGTGTGTGAATTTATTTCAATTCTCTGCGTTAATGCTTCTCATTGATATCTGACTCATCGGTCAGATTGCCATCGGAGTAATTTTTGGACTAGTTTGTGAATTGAACTTCAAATAGTGTACTCTATTATTATTTTTGCTGGTCTGTGTATTGAGATTCTTACGCCCTTATTTAAAGTCATTTTTGTTTTTATTTTAGGGCTTCTCCTAAAGAAATGAAATAAATTTTGTTGACGAACAGGCATGAACAAAATGATGAATAATGACGAATATAATGTAATTGTTTTTCTCTGCTAGTTTTTGATTTTAGCTTTCTATTCTTACGAATATATGTCTGCAAGTTGGTAATCTGTGCCTATGAATTCAAGTTCATTGTTACCTTTTTGCACCTGATATCTTTTAAAGTGATGTGTAATCTCAATGTGTTTGGTTTTGGAGTGTTGTATTGAGTTATTGGATATATATTGATGGCACATTTGTTATCATATTTTATAGGGATACAATCTAAGCAAAAATCATAATCCTCTAGTTATTGTTTCATCCAAAGAATTTGTGCACAACAGTTACCAGCTGCTATGTACTCAGCCTCGGCTGTAGATAAGGCTACTGAGTTATGTTTCTTGTTAAACCATGAAATTAGTGAGTGCCCTAAGAATTGACATGTTCCCCTTGTATTTTTCTTATTTACTTTACATATGGTAAAATTAGTATATGAATATCCAAATAACTCAAAGGCTATTCTTCTAAGATAGAACAATCCTAGGTTTTGTGTACCTAAGAAGTATGTAAAGATGCGCTTAATGGCGGTCACATGTAATTTTTTAGGGTTAGATTAAAATCTTGCATACATGCAAACACTAAACATGATATCAGGACGGCTAGCAGTTAAGTATAGTAGAGATCCGATCATACCTCTATAGCATTTTCATCTACTGCTATACCATTTTCATCATTGTCAAGTTTTGTTGTAGGACATATCGGGGTTTTCATGGGTTTTGCTTTCAGCACGTCAAACCTCTTTAATAGGTCCCTTGTGTACTTAGCTTGATTGATGTAGATTCCTTCTTGTGCCAATTCCTAGCCAGTGCCAGTGAGAGTGATAGTCTGAGTTTACAGCCTTCTAGTTCTAGCTAATGTTCACAACCAGTTCTGGAGATAGGGAAAGAGAGAGCTCTACCTCAAGTCTCCAGCAGTAAAAGAATGAAGTGAAGACAATGTCAAATGTCAGTGGTAATCATCCCTATAATATGGGGAAGCTTTGGTAGCAATCCAAGCAAGAAAGCAAGTCAAGCTTATTCGTCCTTTAGGAGCAAGCAAGAACAGCTACTATCTCGTTATCATATCCTGCAGAGTAAGCAACACCAGCTACTCTTTCAACTAGTAACCTCTTTTCAACAGGGAAAAGTCGCTCCTACTTCTAGTCATATCTCTACTCTAGTTTGACCTCTTATCGATTCTAGTCCCTCCATCCAGTAAAAGAAGATGGATTAGCTCGTGTCTCTCTCAGTATTGAAAAAAAAAGATCCTGTTGTTGCGCCAGGAATTCCTTTAATACCTTTTTCGGAGTATTTTATCTTAATCTGTCTTGGTGCTCATATTGTATTACCTTTATTGAGGATCTGTTTTTAAGTTAGGCTTTGGTTCAGGAGATGGTAGAGCTATAGTATTCTCTCAGAAAGTGGGGGTAACACTCCAATTGATGGCAAATGTATCACTTTTGTTCTTGGTGATGGTGGGAGTTTCACTTCTATCTTTTGTGTCAATAGGAGTGTGCCCATGAGGAGCGTGTCCGCGATTGGTTGTGATAGTGGGTGTAGACCCGCGGTTGTAGTGCAAAGTCATAAAGGTGGTCAAATGGAAACTCCACCTTCCATCATCAACATATTATGTTGAATGCAATGAGTCATAAGGGAAGACTAATAAAAAAAATTCTTCAATTTGAAGCACTATAAGCACCTGCAAACTTGTTAGGTGTAGAATGATTATCTTAGCTTAGGGCAGCTGCCTACACTACATTCCACTTCAGTACCCGGGGGCCGAAGACTTGTTAGATGTAGTGGAGTTATGTTCTGGCCAATTTCTGGCATGCGGTGACATGCTCAATTCAGTAGATTGCCCCAAACAATCAGATCTTCTAAACTCTCTTTTACACGGAGATGGAGATGCCGAGGGGATGACCGGTAGGTGGAACCGCCTACCATGGCGATACCACCCTTGAGCCATCCCACTCGCGTTCTTATGGCCAGATGTGCTTTTAAGTTGATGAGAACTTTAATAATCGAAATGGTACTAGCGATGAATTCAGTTAATCACTGGTTCTTTTGAAGGGGCTGCAAAAGAAAGAGTAGGTTGACATAATGGAAAGTAGGGATATTGATAAGGAGGGGTAAAGGCTATATCAGAGAGGGGCGCTATTTTATCTCTAATGGAACATATAGGAATAGGCTTGGAGAGGGGCGAGCTTAAATTAAAAAGAACGGAGTTTTCTCATAAAGCTTTTTGCTGCGCTTGTCTTTGCTTGTCTTTTCACGGAAAAAAAGAAAGATATCTGTCAAGCTCTTTCAAGCTTTGGAGTAAAATAGCCAGCATGCTCTTAATTACGACTTGATGATAAGTACGGTTTCTCTTTCTTCTTTTCTCTATCTTTTCTTAAAAAGAGTACACTGCAATTAAGTTCGTAGAATAGAATAGAATAGTCTCGCGCGTGCACGCTCTTCCTTTACTCATCCTAATATAGCTAACCAAAGGAGAGGATATTCAGTTTCAAGTTAAAGGTCGAGGAAACCGAGACCGAGGAAAGCTAGGAAGGCGAGGAACGAGAAACCAAGTAGTAGACTGGAAGGTGGAAGCATGAAATAGAAAGAACTCCGGATGTGAGGTCCGAGGCTTTGCCGACTGAGAAAAAGCAACGGATTATTTGCTAAAGTAATGCTTACCGAAACTTAGCCCTAATTAATGGATAGAAAAACCTGAAGTACATGTCATCATTCAAAACCTATGTTTTAGCGCTTCAAGATGAGCCTTAATTAATACCTATCTTCTTCTCTCAATTTGCTATGCTTAAACTCGGCGGTTAATTGGGAGGTGGTACCAGGGGCATAAGTAATGAACTTCCCTCCTTGAATCAAATATCTTCCTCTTCTTGTCTGGACTGGAGGCAGGAATTTGGGTTGTTTAACGACCTTATCTCTCGAGTGAGCTTGATTTCCTGTCCTTGTTTGATCCTTCATTATCCCATATTTCTCACTTATACCGCGGGTGGGGTACCGGTCGAGACATTCCTCTTTCAACGTCTGCGCACCTCATATGGGTTTTGTTAATGCTCCCAATGATTGGCCTTGCACCAGCCATCATTTGGTTGATGAGGTGGGTAATCCCTATCTTCTGCTATCCATTCTCGCCGTACAATTAATAGGTTGATTCCCAGAGTCTTTAAAAGCCATACCTCTCTACGGGCATATCAGTTCTATGCATCCCCCTTATAATACCCTATTTCCCTCCTCTATTTCCTTCGATCATCGGATGTGAAGATTTGTAGCCACCGAAATCATCCTCCCTTCATCCGTTGGCATTTCTTGTTTGAGGCATATCGATTATAGAAGACATATGGCTTGTTGTAATCTCCATGGAGTCCATTATTGTACCTCAACCTCGGGTGAGGGAGAGAAAGCACCCTCATCGATCGAAGTAGCTGATCGACGTCGAGTCTCATACGGGGGTGGAACCAGGGATTTTATAATGCTCCAGATCACTCTATCAATCCATTCCAACCCCACCTTCATTCGTGTACTGCAACTCATTAGCTATAGCCAGTGGCTAGGAGTTCTCCCTTCAAGCGGATAGACGAAATGAAGAGAGAGTCCGATAAAGGAGCCAACCTGTAGGGACTTCTTACTTATTAGTAAACTCAAGCGAATGACTAAGAGTTAGTTCTTTTACAACTAAGAAAACTTGAAGGAATACTTAAAGATAAAGAAAGAACAATCTCAGTTCTTGCTCTACTAGCCTCATCGCCTAGCTAGAGGAAAGAGAGAACTCAGGGAGGCTTAGAGTTAGAGGCCTTAGTCAACTACCAGTACAGTAAGGAAGGAAAGCCACATATCTAGTAAATCAAGGGAGAATTTGGCTTGAAACCTAAGGAAAGAAAGCGAAAGTTTGGACTCTCAAGCTCGAGAGAGCAATAGTGAAAGGGAGGAGTCAATCCCCTCTAGAAGGAAAGTTAGACCTTTATGCGACATGCGACTTTCTCTAATGCTAAAAAGAAGTTACTATGAACGGTAGTTCAGAAAAGACATAAAAATAGTAGGACAAGTACCTCACAGCCTCCCGAAAGACAGAATGAAATAGGATGAATCAAGAAGCTTTTGGTGCCGCCCTTTTTCTTAGTGGATTGAAGACTTGATTTAAGAAGAGATCTTTCTAGCGATTCAGTTCCTATAAGGTTTGGAAGTCCTTTTCGAATCCTAAAAGGAAAATAACTACTAAATTGAAATGATCGAACCAGACATGCAAGGTTTTGTGAATTAGTTTAGTTTACGTACTCACTTGATCTTGATTCACTTTCTCACCCGTTACCGAAAATGCATTCTGCCTTCGTTTGCACATGGTATCAGAGCAAGAAGCTTTTCGGAAATCTGATTCTCTGCCTTTTCTTTCCTGCCGCAATCATGATAGCAAAGAGCTCAAGCGGCATCTCAGCATTAGGTATGGCTGAAGATAGATTGATCCCTTTCTTTTTGCATCATTCGGATCATCCTGGTCTTGCACTTCTTTCTCAGCCAGCGAGAATTAGAGTAGATGGAGCTGGTCCATGATAATGTCTCTCACGGCTATAAGAAGAAAATAGCTTTTCTTGATGGGACTATTAATAAGAGACCTATCGATCCTTCTGATCCAAGTTCTTTACCTTGGAAAGGCTGCAATACCATTCTTTTTTTATGGCCTTTCAATTCCCTTTCCAAAGAGATTGCGGGTAGCATCATTTATGCGGATTCTCTTCTTGGTAGGATCTCATTCTCAGCTAAATGCTCCTCGCTCAGATTCAAGGAGACATTTCGAATCTTCAACAAGAGTCAAAATCAGTTGCCACTTCTTTCACTTAGTTAAAATCACTATGGGATGAACTCAATCACTCTCGTCCTATATCAATATGTACTTGTGGTGCAGTGAAATCTTTGAGTGAGTATATGTAGCAGGATCAGATTATGAACTTTCTAATGGGACTCAATGATTCAAATGCGGCTGTACGTGGTCAGATCCTTTTGATGGATCCACTGCCGGACTTGAGTTGAGGGATCGGCTTTTCCCTCTTTTCTTGCAAGAAGAAGGTCAAGGAGAAGTGGCTGCAAGGAAGCCCGCACAATTACTCAATTCGGCTGCTTTTATGGCCAAGAGTGGAATTAAGACTAATATGAGATCCGCGAGAAGGATTTGCATTTTCAAAAGAAGAAGGAACCACTCAAAGGTGATCGACCCACATGTGACCGTTGTAGATGGATGGGCCACACAGAAAAATTTTAGAAGATTCATGCTTATCCTCCTGGTCATCATTTACTTTAGGAGGAAATCAGTCTGCAACATCTCAAGTAGCCTCTTCAAGTGAAGTGAGAAAGACATCTCCAACCTCAATTCCCATTTACACAAGCACAATGCAAGCAGCTCCTTGATTTGCTTAAGAGTTCTCATTCCATTGCTAATCAAGTAGGTTTTTCACAGCCTAGCACCGCACTTTCGGGTACTTCACTTAGTCTCACTTCAGTTCATTCATCAGTACCTTTGATTTTGGATAGGATAGGGGTGCTACCGATCACATGCTTTGCTCACTTTCTCTCTTCTTGTCTTCCATGACTTCTGTTGATCAATGTCTAATTGCCTAATGGATCTAGTGTATTGATTTATCACATTCTTCTTTTGACTGTGAGCACAGGTGAGGGCAGGATGCAAGACGGATCAAAGGAGGAAAGTGGCCAGATGTATGGGTCTGTGCAACATTTCCATGATATCGTTATGATCAATTAATGGGACTTAGCCGGAAAGTGTTCTTGCCTCTATCATTAGCTCGGGTAGTCGCCGTTTCTGGTGTTTTAGTTTCCTTTCAATGGCTCCCTTAATTATGTGCTAGGAATTTACTTGAGTAATGGGAAGCGAGTTACTCCCCGAAAATGCCCCGCCTGTAGGTTCGTTTGTCGTTGGGGTTTCAAATCTTCATTGGTCGTTCCTAGGAACTCAGTAACGTGGCCAGCTAAGCCAGGTTAGCGGGGAATGAGAAAGATAGATCTAGAAGGACTGTATTAGGAGGGGCTGTAGCGGTTAGGCATGCAGTGGGAACGCATTATTAGATAGCTGAACGTGGGTGCGATCGTCATTCCCCACTAATAGAAGTAGGAGAGAATGCTTGAGGTGGTGGGTTTGAAGACAGGTTAGGACCAACGAGTTAAGTCGTTAAACGTAACAAGTCTAGAGGTTGGAGGAAGGGAAAATTGGCTCGATCACCGAGAGAGCGACCTTTCGCTTCAACTTTCTCCTTTTCGTAATAAGAAGTTTCCCCCCTTACCTTATAATAAGAAGAAGGTTAGCTTCATAGCTCTCTAACCGGAAAAGCATTGAAGAAGAGAAGAATGAGTCTGGAAAGAAAAGAGAGATCGAAAGAAGCGGGAATGACAAGACAGAAAGGAAGAAGGAGGAGGAGATCGCCCAATGTCTTACTTAAAACTTAAATAGGGCTAGCTCAAAGAAAGGGAGGTAGCCAACAGCAAGGGTCTGAAGGAGTAGTTCATAAAAGACGTGAAGGATAGAGAAAGAGGAGTTTACGAAAGGTTGGCTAGCGATCCTAGCTTAGACTCGAAAGCGAATCAAGATCAAGTAGAGAGGAAGAAAGGCCGGTTGGTTGCGAAAGGCCTGACTCTTATAGGGGAGGACGCAAACGGATTCAAACAAAAAAGAAAAGCCTGTTTGGTCCGTAGTTCGTCTTTAGCGGTTCTTTCTTTTTAGGCTTCGAAAAGGGGTTCCAAACCTTTCTCTTTATATTCTATCTCTTTGAAGTCTCCTCTTTGATCCACTATCCAATTCGCTTTGAGAAGAGGGGAGATGGTGGACAATCAATCTTAGGAGACAAAGGGTGCCCAATTCCAATCCTTACTATCAAACAATCACCATTTCAAAACTATTTCTTGTCCAAAGCCCGTCTTTTTTGGCTCTTTCCCTGGCATGAAAAAACTTTCTTTTTAGCCCAAAAGGCCATTAACTAAGAGTCCCGGCATAATTGTACTTAAAAGTCACAAAGTAAGGAGAGAAATTGAAATTAATTGATTTTAGGGGGTAGCCGCAGATGCCCAATCCTCGCTCAATGATCAATCACTTGACCGAGAAAGCTAAGATGCAAGAGCGTATTTACTATTCACTTTGAGTGTGAAGTGCCTATTCAAGAACAGAAAGAGATGAATTCCAAAGATCTTAAGCAAATCCAAAGCCTTAGACAAGAATAGGGGGCAGAAGGAGACACTCTCAGCTATGTAGGGAAAAGTTTGGTTGCGCCATGAAAGGTAGGACTTGGCTTTCGGAAGTCCTTCTAATTCTAAGGATCCTAGGGAAAATTGCCCAAAAGCTCTATCCGTTACCAGCTCCCAGAAAAGAGCAAGCAACATCTTTAGTAGGTAATGGTCGAAATCACTTAGTGGCTAATCTTAGTACCGAGCTTACACATAAACTATGGAAAATGGAAATGCTATCTTATGAGGGGTCTCTTCCTAGCATAGTTGAGTTCATTAGAATCTTAAAGCGATCGGTCATTCCTATCTTATTTATCATACCATTCTCTCCTATCTCTCTCCTTTCCCTTGCTTTCAATTCACTTAAAGGTGTCCCTGTCCCTCTCTTCCTTACTTTCACTTTAGCAAGAAGGGCGTTTAGGCTTGACATTGACCTCACTGCCTGTTTTAATTTAAGAGAGCCAGTTTCTGAGATTAGGATACTACGGATTCACACACCATCAGGGATTCGGACATAACTTATGAGATTGGGATTTTCCTTGAGTTCTCAACAAGCTTCTTGCGAGGAAGACCTGAATCCTGACACTTGCCAAGGGAAAGATTGAACTCATAGTTCACTCGCGATTGACCTCTTGTATGACTTCATTCCTACCCTTCTTGGAGCTGGAGCCTTCCTTTCATTCGAGTTTCCACTATGTCCCTCCTCTACTTCCTTCTTCTCGTTAAGAGTCGAGCTTGAACTTCTTTCATTCCTGCCTCAATGCTCGCTACTGCTCACTTGACGGACTTCCTAGTAAGGAGAAAGGCAGAAATCCGGGTAGAAGGCACACAAGCTCGATCAAGTGAAAGTGCGCAGGTTCTTCCTAGTTCGGAAAGCAACATCAACCTCTGGATTAAGCCATGTTATGCGAGTCTAGCCAACCCTGCTCTTGTCAAGTAGCCATTCTGAGTGGGGCTTGGGCGTAAGTGAAAGTGATCAATATTAGTTACCTTGAAACACCCTCAGTACAATTAGGAGGTCATCAAGTCCACTATAAGATGGTGGCACGACACTGGAGTTGTTTAAACTCCGAATATTAAATAAGTGTTCTGTTTCTATTGAAGCTCTGGAAGTTGATGGGGGCCCTCCGAGGTTTGATCCTCTCCGTTTGTCAACCGTTTTAGGAGTTGGATGGAGTCTCTTCTCTGAATCGTTTGTAAAAAGGTAGCCCTTTGGGAAACTCTCTCTCTCTTAGATGAGAGCAAGCCCGCCTCAAACAAAATGAGAAAAAAGGAGAGGCAGAGCCGAGTGGAAACGTTCAACACTACTACGAAAAAATAAGAAAGAGTCTCGGTTGGTCGCCCTTTAGCAAGTGCCTAGCTCAGCTTTGAAGATTTACAAGAAGACCACCACTGTACATCTTTCTTTCAAAAGATAAATGAGAACACGCTCTTTACTACTATAATAGAAGGTAAGGCAAAAGCAAGAGTGAAACTACGAGCTAAAAGCGGGTGTGCTCCTATTATAAGATGATACGATACCACCAGACTCCCATTGGTACTTCAATCCGTTGTCCAGCCAATTGCCTAACGACACCTTGGCCCGTTGGCTGGACAGGTGCTTGGGAGCTTGATTGGTGTGGTAGAGTGACCAGGCTCGCGGTCTAGGAACCGGGAAAGGACTAACTAGCTAACTAGATAGGCACGGGAGCCTCTCGAATGAATTCTTTGAAGTCAAAATAGATAGGCACACTATCAGGAATAAGCCGGGTCTGTAGTTCTGAGGTCTCCCGAATCAACAGGAAGAACTAGGAGATCAAAGCTGGCAAGATGCCCCTGAGGAGTAGATGAAGGCAAAGACTGTGGCACGGGGCAAGGAAGGGGTCAGTCCAACCGAGGAAGGAGTAGTCGCAAAGGTGGAAGATTTATCGAAAAGGTCGGAAGGTTGGCGCCTTAATAGTTCCGAGTATAACAGAGCCCTGGGTCAGTTTGGTTTAATCGAAGTCCCTATTCTCGACATGAAAAGACAATGCCCTAACCCTTCTCTGATTCATTCGTTCCCTGTTGTTCTGTTACTTGAATTGCCTCTTGTTACGCATAGAACAGAATGCTCGTGTTGCATTTTCCCTATACCTATGAGCTCCCTTAGCTTACTCTTAGCTCTTTCTTCTCCTAAGAATTGAACGAACCGATAGGGAGAGCAGCGCTAACCCTAATGCCTTGAACTCTCTATTCGAAAGCTTCTTGTTAAAGTGAAGACTTACTCTGATGGCACACTTGAGCATTACAAAGTCCGTTTGGTAGCTAAAGATTTCACCCAGGAGTATGGCATTGAGTATTGGGATACATTTGCTCCTGCGGCAAAGATAAAAAAATCTTGCCCCAGAACCCTGCTTGCTTTGCTGTCGCTGCTATCTACCTTAATATGGTAAGAGGGTACAGGAAGGACTTGACCCGCCGTTTGCCTTAATACCTCCTCAAAGTGATCCATCATTTCCGGTGATAGGTACGTGGCAAAAGGGAATGGCGATTGGGTGGATTGATCTGGAGGCGAAGGATATTGATGGGATGGAGGATATTGATGAGGTTAGCATGGACAATTTAGCACTACTTTTTGGGACGGCAACTCTTGCGGGGGGCATGGTTCGACTCAGACTCGGTGGTTTCCATTCTTGTCGCTCATTCGATACTGGTACTCTGGACTCATGTTTTGAAAACACAACATTTTGAGATACTTTTGCAAGTTTTGAAATAAATGGGATCATTTTGGTTGCTGGAATTGGGTTTTCTTAGAAGCTACACGAAATAGAAAGGCTTTCCTCAGCAAGAAAACGGATGCGCTATCCAATAGTTCCATTTTCCTTCTTGTTCATCAATCGGAAATCAAGACAAACCGGACACTACGGTGAGAAGTAAAAACACCCAATCCCATTCCGACCTCGATATGTGGAATCGTCTTGCGCCATATGTATTGAGATTTGTTCGAGAGACATGGTGTAAGCCCGGTGAAGAAATTTGAATTTCAAAGATTCTGCTTGTGAGCGTAATGGTATAAACCTACCTGACTGTGCTATAACGTAAGTAACTCAGTGCTTTAAAACCTAGAGTCATGCTCTTTCGAATGTCGTTTCGATCCTTCCGGTGATGCCAGGAGTCCCTTTGAAAATGATAAACGTTGCATTCTCCATTCCAATTCTTTTTCCACCAAGTCTCCTATATCTTTCTGGGTTGGACAAACCCAACCGGCAATTTACTATTACGATAAGTCTTTTTGCTTGATTTGAAGTCTAAGGAAGTAGTTGAGTTCTCTCATCATACTCATCTCATGTTCTCCTAACATACACTTAGCAAAGTTCTTACAAAGAGATTCGTTAGTTGAATCAAAAATAATATCTACATAAATTTGGACAACTGGCATATCATTTCCTTGAGACTTGATGAAAAGATTGGTATCAAATTTTCTTCTAAAAAATTTATTTTCAATCAAGAATTTGCTGAGCCTTTCATACCATGCTCTAGGTTTTTTCTTTAGACCATAAAGAGCCTTGGTAAGTTGTAAACATGGTTTGAAAAATCTGAATTTTCAAAATCAGGAGGTTGTTTCACAAAAACTTCATCCGAGATAAAACCATTTAAAAAGGCACTTTTGACATCCATTTGATAGAGTTTGAAAATTTTAAAACATGCAAAAACAAGCAACAGCCTAATGGCCTCAAGCCTAGCTAGCCACATGAGCAAAAATCTTATCAAAATCGATGCCTTCTTCTTGGTTGTTACCTTGGGCTACCAATCGAGTTTTGTTCCTAAGAACTATTCCATTCTCATTCATTTTATTTCTAAAAACTTATTTTGTACCGATAATAGAGTTTTCCTTGGGTTTTGGGACTAAAGTCCAAATCTTGTTTCTTTCAAATTGGTTAAGCTCTTCTTGCATAGTCAAGGTCCAAAACTTATTGTTTTTGGCTTCCTCAAAATATTTTGGTTCAGTCTGGAAAAAAAATGCTAGATTATTACAAACATTATGTAGATAAGATCGAGTTTTGATACCTTGAGATGGATCACTAATGATAAGATGTTTTGAGTGACTATGAGCATACCTCCACTCTTTAGGCAAGTCTGGATTTTCAGGATTTGAAGGTCCAGTAGCCTGTTGAACTTTATTTTGTTGAGGATTTGAAGCTTGCTCTTGATTTGGCTCTTCTAGGTCTTTAATGAAGATATCTTCAACACCTTTTTCTATGCCAATCAAATTATCTTCACAAAATTCCTTTGAAGAACCAATGTTAGCTTCATAAAAAACATGTATAGATTCTTCAACAACTAGGGTCTTTTTATTGAAAACTCTATAAGCTTTATTAGATAAAGAATATCCTAGAAAAATATTTTCATCAGATTTTGCGTTGAACTTGTCCAAAAATTCATTGTTGTTCAAAACAAAATATCTGCACCTAAAGGCGCGAAAATAGCTGATGTTAGGTTTTTTTCCATTCCATAGCTCTGTTCACGATAAAACAAGCTGTGTTGACAGTCTCTGTCCAAAAGTATCGTGGTAGATTGTTTTCACAGAGTATGGTTCTAGCCATTTCTTCCAATGTCCTATTGTTCCTCTCAACAACTCCATTTTGTTGAGAGGTTCTAAAAGCAGAGAAGTTATGGTTAATACCATTTTCATCACAAAACTTTTCAAAATCTTTGTTTTCAAATTCTCTACCATAATCACTTCTGATACTTATGATTTGAAAACCTTTATTTGTTTTGAACTCTCCGAGACAGTTTTGCAAATGAGGAAAATGTTTCATCCTTATGAGCTAAGAAAAGCACCCAAGTGTATCTTGAGAAGTCATCAACAATAACAAATGCATATCTCTTACCTCCAAGGCTTAGAGTCCTTGTTGGACCAAATAAGTCCATGTACAATAATTGTAAAGGCCTAAAAGTTGAAATCTCATTTTTGGAATGAAAAAAACTTCTAACTTGTTTGCCTTGTTGACATGTATCACACAGTCTTTTTCAAATTTGATTTAGGCAACCCAATCCTCAATTCCTTTTTCAAAAGTTTGGAAATCAAGTTCATGTGTGCATGTCCAAGCCTTCTATGCCATAACCAACTATTATCACTCAAGGCGGTTAAGCACTTGGTGTCATTTTTAGAAAAGTCATTTAGATTGAATGTATAAACATTTTCATGCCTATGACCTTCAAAAATAATTTTGTTATTGGTTGAATATTCAATAACATACTTAGCATGATCAAAGACAACCTTGTGGCCTTTGTCACAAAGTTGGCTTATGCTAAGAAAATTATGTTTCAAACCGTCAACAAACAAAACTTTTTCAATAGAAGGGGAAGAAATTTTACTATTACGACCGATTCCTATGATTTTCTCTTTACTATTGTCTCCAAATGTTACAAATCTACCATCTTTTGATTTGAGGGATACAAACATTGATTGGTCGCCTGTTATATGTCTTGAGCAAGCGCTATCAAGATACTACATCCCCTCCTTGAATGAGGACTTGAAACATACCTGCAAGAAGAATCAATTTTTTATTTTTGGTACCTAAATTTTCTTGGGTCTTTTGGAGTTAGTTTCTTGAGGATATATTCCCTTAGAAACCCAAATCTTCTTGGCAAATAACTTAGAACATTTTCTTTGTGGATAAGGTGTGACAGTATGTCCATGTTTATAGCAATGAAAACAAGTAGTATTTGTATGATTAGAAAATGCTTTGACAAAGATATTGCTTAAGAATTTTTGTTTTTTTTTTTGGTTTATATCCAATTCCGATTTTGTCAAAACACATTTTTACATGCCGAGAAATTTGTTTAAGTTCTTTCCAAGAGTGAACTTGCAAACAGTTTTAGTAAGGTCTTCAACCTTTTTATTTAGAACCTTGTTTTTATCTTTCAAAATAGAAACTTGTTTTGATAAAACAAGTTTTTCATTTTTCAAGATTTCTATTTCACACAACGAGGAAAGAACTAACTTTTTTAAAATAGAGTTCTTAGCACCCATTTTTCTCAATTCATTGTGCAAATCTTCAAATGCGCTTTGTAATTCATATAAGGAAAAAGGGTCACGGGTTACCTCGTCATCTTCCTTAGCCATGAGGCATAGATTTGCAACCTCGTTTTCTTCTCTTTCATCCTCAGAGTTGCTGTCATCGCTTTCGCCCTATGCAGCTATTATAGCCTTCTCGAAGCCCTTTTTGAATTGTTTCTTGAGTTGAGGACGTTCGGCCTTGACATGTCTGGGCTTTTTGCATTCATAGCAAATGATCTCATCCTTTTTGTGATCGTTTTTTGAATTTGCTTGAATTAACTTTGAATTTTGGTAGGCTCGCCTTTGTGTCCTTCCTTCTTGAAGAACCTTTTTCCTCATTTCTTATTTCTAAGAAACCGTTTGAACTTCTTTGTGATAAGGGCCATATCTTCGTTCTCATCACTTGAGGAGTCTTCATCCGATTCTTCGTCATGAGTTGAAGACTTGAAGGCGATGCCCTTCTTCTTCTTGTTGTCATCCTCATCGTCCATCTTGATATTCATCTTATGAGTCATGAGAGATCCAATAAGTTCTTCCAAGCTGAGAGTATTAAGGTCTTTAGCTTCTTGGATAGCTGTGACCTTAGCTTCCCAGTTCTTAGGCATGCACCTAAGAATTTTCCTCACCATTTTTGCATTGGAATAAATCTTGTCAAGAGATTTTAGTCTATTAATAATATCAATAAAGTGAGTAAACATGTCAAAAATGGTTTCATCATGCTTCATTTTGAATAATTCATAGTTGTGAACAAGCATGCTTATTTTGGACTCCTTTACTTGGTTAGTACCTTCATAGGTAACTTCGAGTTTTTTCTATATTTCCTTGGCGGTGTCACATGTTGAGGTCCCTATTGAACTCATTTGGGTCAAGTGAGCAATATAGGAGATTCATGGTTTTAGCATTTTTTTGAATATCTCTAATGTCATTTTCGATCCATTCATTTCTGGTTTAGGAACGATTGTTTCTTCAATGGTCGTAGTAGGTCTTCTGGGTCCATTTATGATAACCCTCCAAAGGCCATAGTCTACGGCTTGAATATAAATTCTCATTCTAGCATTCTAATAATTGTAGTTTGTTCCATTGAACAAGGGAGGTCTATTGGCCGACTGACTTTCAGATTAGATCGGTCCGATGCTAGTGGTTGACATTAAACTCTTAGATTGTTAAGTCAGAAAACAAGAACCTAGAGCTTTGATACCAATTGTTAGTTCTAGGTAACCTAAGAGGGGGGTGAATTGGGTCTTAAAAAGATAATAACAATTTTAAAACCTTTTTAAAAATATTTTAATATTGCAAACAAATATAGCAAGTATAAACAAAGAATAAAGTAATGCAAATATTAAAGAGGTTAGCGATAGAGAAAATAAACCAGACATCAAGATTTATAGTGGTTCGCTTCTTCCAAGTCTACGTTCACTCCTCAAGACTCCCTTTGAGAATTTCACTAAACCAGAATGCTTACGAGTGCATTCAAATTTTTTTACAACTTCAAGACGATCCTATGACAACACACCTATGTTTTTTTTCTAATCTCTTGAGTTTTTCTTTGATGAGATTTACCCACTCACTCAAATGACAAAATGTGACTCACCATTGGATACAATAAATAGAATGATTTAATGAGTATCACTCACTCTCTTTACAGAAATAATTGGCAATAAATGAGAAGTAAAAAGATGAGATACAAGAGCTGGAGTTATAAACAATAAAAAAGTGCTTGATGGGTTTTGATTTTGAATCAAGTAATACAATAGTGATTATAGGCCTCAAGATGTTTTAAATTTTGAGGAGTAACTTCTTATATAAGCTCTTGAGGTTTCATGACTGTTGGAAGTAGGTGAGAGCATTAAATGTCAAAAATCCAACCGTTGAACTCTGCCGCGTATTTTGAATTTCGTCACAGGTGTCGACACATTTGCTTTTGGGTCGACACAAAACGTCTAGGGCATGATTCTTCAAGTGATTGGGTAGACTCAGATCTTCTGTGGTGTCGACACGATTTGTGCATTCTTCTTACCAACACAACAGTGTCGACATGAATGGTTTTGGTGTCGACTCAATTTGTTCTTCAGCTTTCCGGAAGGGCATTTTTGTGTCGACTCATTGTGCCTTTGGTGTCGATACTAAAAAGTGGAGGAATTCTTGGTGATTTTGTGTCGACTCAATTTGACTTTGGTGCCGACTCAATTTCTTCCGGCGGGTTCGGTAATTTTGTGTCGACTCACAAAATCTGCAGGCGGCCACGGTACTTTTGTGTTGACCCATTAGCAATTTGTGTTGACTCAAATTTTCGGATAACTAAAGTGGAAAAACACTTTAGTGTCGAGCCAAACTTAGTTTGTGTAGACTCTTTTTGAGTACAGAGAGATTTGGCTCTTTTGTGTCGACTCAAAGTTTTAATACTTGAAACATCTTCAATGAATATGTTAGGGTGTCAACTCATTTGCGCAAAGGTGTTGACTCACTTGAGATCTTCAAGTATCCTTAGCCTAAAAATGTTGACTCAAATATCAATTAGGGTCCACACAAAATATTTTTATTCGATAATACTTAAGTGTCAATTCGTTTGAGAGATGTGTCATCTCATATGACTAAATGTGTCAACTCATTTGTTATTTTGTGTCAACACTATCTCTTTGGAAATATTAAATATTATCATTCTAAATTAATATATTCTTAGAAAATAATTTATGAAAATTATCAAAATCTAAATAAAAAGTCATTGGGCTAACAGTAACCAACATAGCAGCATAAGAAAACAAATAACGAAGATGGTATCCACTGCCTTTAACGTGTAGTTGATGACTAAATGCAATGAAATGATTTTAGGTTCGAAAAATCTCATTTCTCAATTCTATCAATATTGTTGTTTCAATTAAAATAGACTTAGTTGTAGGAACCTCCAACCGGGGGTGACAATTTCACTATTGAACCTCGATCTCACGACTCAAAGTAAGAACCTGATTAGAATCTTGCTTCCACCATGAAAGAGAACCTCTCAAGCATATGTCTCAAAGCAACAAAAGAGAAGTCACAAAGTAAGAGAAAATTTGTAGTAGCGATTAAGTTATAGAAACGACTTGACTAAAAAATTATAGCACTTTGTATTTACATAATATTTCACTTTTGTGCTTATTTCTTATTTTAGGACTTCTCCTAGGAGAAATGAAATAAATTTAGTTGCCGAACAAACATAAACAAATGATGAAAAAGATGAATATAATGAATTGTTTTTCTTTGGTAGTTTTTGATTTTATCTTTCTATACTTATGGTTGGTACTTTTTTAATTTGAAAATAAAAAAGGGAAAAGAAAAATACAAGAAAAAATAAAATGGGATAGAACAAGAGAGTGTGTTCTGGGTATTTTGCTCCCCACTTCCCCCCTAACATCAAAAAAAAGGAAAAGAAAAAAGAAACATGGTAGCACAAGGGAAAAATAACAAAGATGCTATCCAATTTTCTATTAACGTGCAATTAATGAATAACATCAGTGAAATGCTTTTAGGTTTGAAAAATCTCGTTTGTCAATTCTATCGTTATATTGTGTAAATTAAAATAGTCAACTAGGGCGACAAATTCACTATTAAGCCTCACTCTCACGACTCAAAGTAAGAATCTAATTAGAATCTCACTCCCGTCACAAAAGAAAACCTTTCAAGCATATGAATCCCAAATTTATTTATATTTACAAAAAAATAAATTGCAATCAACATCCATTTTCAATATTAATTCACATCTTATTGTAATATTAACACAGAGCAAGAAAAAAAAAAGAGATTATTTGGGGTGCAGACAAATCAAGTTGTTCATGAATTACTTGGGCTCGATTCGATTAAGGCTCATTCAAGTTCGATTCGCTTAATAAATGAGTTATTCATGAACTCAGGCTCGTTTGTTAAAGGAATTGACTCATATAAGCTTGACTCAACTCCGACTGGCTTGTAAATAATTTGTTTAATGACTCGACTCGACTCAATACATGCTTGTTAAGCTCATTTAAGTCTATGTATGAACACCCTTATAAAATCTAGATTTTCTATCAGATTTGGACCCTACTTAAAAAAATGTTGAATTTATGCTCGAAGTCGAGCATCCTCTTTATATTATTTAAGTCGAGCTCGAATATAGTCATTTTTCAACAAGTTGGGCTCAAACAAGAGTGGCCAATATTATTCAAGTTCTAACTAAACTCGAACATTATAAAATTGCTTCAAGCTCATGAAAGCTCAGCTCGGTTCTGTTTATTTGCACCCCTACTTACAATATATTATATACATGGCTGCTTTCACTTACCTTTCTCACAATTGTAAAAATCTTTGGTGATATTTTTGACAATTACAGAAACCTCTGTTGACACTTTTGAAATTACATTGCCTTCTCTTTCTTTATATGACAATATTCAAAAAGCTCGTTTTGCCATGTACAATTACAAGATTTAGTAAAACCAAACGATCCGGTCCTATCTCTTTCCAAATCTAACATGCTAAATTGAAAGAGAGGGAAAACGCCGACATAGCCCCCAATAAACAAACGAAACTAGCCTTCTTTGATTAACTCTCCCACTCCACTTGTTCCTTTGCTTTCTATTACTTTGAAAGTTGTTTCAGCTTTAACCACTCGAATTTTTGATATTCCTTTGCATTTCTTATCAAACGAGTAACATCTTTTGGAAATCCTATTTATTCTTTGCATGATATTGGGAAATCTCATTGCTATTACTCAGCCAAGCATGAAAAGTATGGATGCGTATTCATCCATAGGTCCAATTGGAGATATCATTATTCGAATAATTGTTGGAGACTCAAATGATAGATATACATGTTAACAAAGAAAAGAACCTATTATATTGCATAATGATACAAAAATGCTTGAATAACAATGAAAGAATACATCAAATATATAGGTTATAGAAACCCTAATAATGGTAATAAGACTAACTAAGAAACAAAATCATAATAATAGAGAAATATCTCAATAATAATAGTATATTTTGACAATCCTAATAATAGAAAAATATCCCAATAATATATTCTCACATCCCCCTCAAACTCATGATGCGAACCCAGGGAACAGCGAGAGTTTGTCCAGTAGGAAACGAAAGCGAGCCGCAGTGTGAGTCTTGGTAAAGAAATCGGTGAGCTACAAGGTGGACGAAATAAATGGTAAAGAGATAGTGCTCAACTAAAAATAGTGACGGACAAAGTAACAATCAATCTCAATATGTTTGGTATGCTCATGAAACAAATAATTATGAGCAATCTGGATGGCACTCTTATTGTCACAGTATAAAGAGGTAAGAGACGTAGAGGGTACACCCAGATCAGAGAGTAGCCACCGAAATTAGACAATTTTAGCAGTAGCATGGTCCACTGCCCAATATTCAGCCTCGGCAGTGGAACGTGATATCATAGATTGTTTCTTACTTTTCCAAGAAATAAGAGAAATCATTGAGAAAGATATAAAAACCAGTAGTGGACTTCTTATCGAAGACATCACCAACCTAATCAGCATCTGCATATGCCTGAAGAGTCAACGAGGAGGTGGATGATAATAACAAACTCTGAAAGATAGTGTGCCAAACATAGCGAATAATACGGAGTAAAGCTGCCCAATGGTAAAGTATGAAGCCAGAGATAAACTGACTAACGACATGAACAATATCAGCAATATTAGAGCGTGTCACTGTGAGATAAACTAAGAACCTAACTAACTCCCGATAAAGAAGGATCCTCAAGGGGCACGACATCAGTGGAAGAAAACTTAGCATGCAATTCAATGGGAGTATCAACAATTTTGTCATTAGTGAGGTGTGCACGGTGAACAATCTCATGTGCATACTTAGTTTGAGAGAGGAGATAGCCCTTTGAAGAAATAGCCACTTCAATACCAAGAAAATACCAACGAGGGCTCAAGTATTTCATCCCAAACTCTCGAAAGAGATGTTCTTTGACGGCAGAGATAGTGGCAGTGTCAGAACCAATAATAATCATGTCATCCACATATAAGAGCAAAATCACAATACCAGCAGAAGTATGATGGATAAACAGGGCTGAATTATGTGTGCTGGGATAAAAACCAATCTGGGAAACAGTAGACTAAAAACGATCATACCATGCTCGAGGAGATTGCTTGAGACCATAGAGGGCACGATGAAGGCGACAAACCAAGCCTGGGAGATGAGATAGGCCCGGAGGGGATTGCATATAAACCTCTTCATTGAGATTGCCATTGAGAAATGCATTCTTTACATCCAGCTGAAATAGAGGCCAGCAACGGACTGCAGCGACGGAGATAAGGGTACGAATGGTGGTCATTTTAGCTACAGGAGCAAAGGTCTCCTCATAATCCACACCATATTCTTGAGAGAAGCCTTTAGCAACCATACGAGCTTTGTAACGCTCTAAAGAGCTATCGGAGTGAGTCTTAACTTTGTACACCCACTTATACCCAATGAGATTTTTACCTGTAGGCAATGGAACAAGCTCTTAAGTACCTATTTTTTTGAAGAGCGGTCAATTCTTCAAACATGGCATCCACCCAATTGGGATTAGTACATGCTTCCTTACAAGATTGAGGCTCAAAATAGGCATGAATATACGTAGAAAAGCACGATAGGATGGAGTGAAACAGGTATGTGAAAAACCAAGTCTTGCCGGTGGTGTACGGGTGCGCAAAGGATAGCGTCGCCCAGGAGGATTGGATGCCAAAGGAGCGGTAGGAGCAGGAGCAAAGCTGGTGGGCAACGAGGGAGAAGAGGTAACCATTCGGCAAGAGTAGACTTACAGGAAAAAGGAAGGCATAGGAGGGTGATAGGAGGGAGGTAACTGAGTAACATCAAGATTTGATATAAACTCGTCAGAAGGAACATCAATAGGAAAAGGATCAAGAAAAATCAAATCGTTCTTGGAGACGGGGGCATACTTGGGAGGAAGATTAAAATAGAAGAGACGCTTGAGAAACACAACATGACATGAGACATATAAACGCTTGGAAACAGGGTCATAACACTGATACCCTTTTTGCTAAAGGCCATACCCTAAGAAGACACAGAGGGTAGAACGGGCACCGAGTTTAGTCCGCTCGTGTTTTGGAAGAAGGAAAAAGCAGACAAAACCAAAATTCCGAAGCAAAGAATGGGTAATGGGCTGGATTTATTATCAATGTTTGTTAATGGACCAGGTATTTTAAAAGATTTAATTGGATACAATTAAATTGGTGAATATGATTTAATTGTCCAACAAAACTTTCTTATAGTCTTTTGAGATATAGTGTCATTTGTGTACTTGAAAGGACAAAAGAGCAAGTTATTAGAACATGATAGGTTGCCAAGATATGAACATGGCAAGGACCCGATGTGTCCAAGGCGTGCCCAAAGCGATGTTCAGGGTGGTCATAACGCGCGCTAACCAAGGCCTCAAGGTGCCTTAGACAAGCCTAAGGTGATGCTCGAGGGAGATGAAGATCTTTACTTGAGAGTTTTTTTTCTCACCCATAATTGGAAGAAAGTGAAGGAGAGTGAAGTGACATACAATTATTTTTGTAATATTAATTATATTTTTTTATGTTTATTAGGATGCTAATCGAAAAGTATTTTATAAGGAGAGATAACAGAGAGGAGGAAAAGGCATATGACTGAGGGGATACACGGCTGTAAGAATAGCTTTTCCCTAGAAGAGGGTGGGGACGGAAGAAGAGAGAAGGAAAGACCGAACTGTATCGAGAATATGTCGATGCTTTTTTTTCGCCCTACCATTTTTGGCCAGCGTGTCAAAACAAGAGGACTGATGAATGGTACCAGAAGAAGTAAGGAAATCAGTAAATTTGGTCAAAAAGTACTCCCCTCCCAAATCAGAACGAAGAATTTTGATAGTAGTAGAAAACTGGGTTTGAACCATAGAGTGAAAATTTTGGTATATGCGAAATAAATCAGATTTGTGAGATATAAAATAGACCCAGTAGAACCGATTATGATCGTCAATGAAGGACACGATAGAGAGAACCACCCTTGGTGACAATGGGTGAATGACTCCACACCACACATCAGTATGCATGAATCATAGAAAAAGGAGAAGTAGAATTAGAATTGCTTTTAGTAAAGGGAATAGCTGACATTTTAGCAAATTTACATCCATTGCATTCAGAAATATTACTGACTGATACTTTGTCTAATCTACCAGATTGAACCAAAACTTTTAAATGCTCACTAGATAAATGGCTCAAACGGAAATGCCAAATGAAAAAAGGGGAAGAATACTTATCTAAAGAAAAAGACGACATGGCAACAAAGGAAGTCATCGGAAGGTGTAGACTTTCCAAAATGTGTAGGTCACCAGCTCTACACTCGATCCCAATCTACTTCTTGGACATCCATTCTTGTACAACACAACCAGTGGAAGAAAAAGAATATCAAAACCAGAATCAGAAAGCTGACTAATAGACAAGAGAGTAACTAACAATTGCGGTATATAAAACACATTAGGTAGACAACGAAGACGAAGAAATGGAACAACCGAACCAATGGAGATAACTTGCATAAGGGTACCATTTGTAGTGTGAACAGTAATAGAACAAGAGGGAGAAACACAATTATTAAGATAAGACAAATTAGAAGTCATATATGATGGGAAGAGTCAGAGTCAAAGATCCATGTTGAGGGTGATATACCTGAGAAGTAAGAATTATACGAACTTGTATGGGAGGTAGTCATGGAAGCATGCGACAGAGTCCCAGAACAAGCGAGCATAGCCTGAAACTGATCTAACAGCGACTAAGGCAGGGGAGATGTGGTGCCATGTGATACAGGTGTGACAAGAGCAGCAAGAGGACGATAAGATGATGCCGAAGTACGAAAGGTGGCTAAAGAGTGGCCTTTCTGTACTAACTTAGAACAAGCAGACTTCTAATGGCCCTTCTGGTGACAAAAACTACATTCATCCATAGCAACTAGGGACTTCGGTTTCCCCGTGACCTGAATCAAATGAGGAGAGGGAGTAGGCAGCAGCGGAGGACGAGAGGTGGCACCAATTGACAAAGGAGTGGCAAAGACTGACGGAGAAGATATAGCCATTTGAGCAACCTTAAACCTTGTTTTCTTTACAATGAGTTCGCGAAGCTCCATCGACATAAGGCAATGGAGAGCGATGAAGGAGAACACCACGAAGGAGCTTAAACTAATCACGGAAGGCCATTAGAAATTGTACGAGCCTTTGCTTTTCACAATACTGAAAATAACTGGTAATCAATTGCAAATCAGGGGATTCCATAAGAGCCAATTGATCCCCGTAAGTTGTCATCTTATTGTAAAATTCTTGAATCGACTTGTCATTTTGTTTGGCGCTTCAAATTTTCATTTCCAATTGATATTGCTTGGCAAAATTAGAAGTGAGATGTATATTCTAAAGATAGTCCCATACATGCTTGGCGGTCATATATTTGGAGAAATTCATTTCGATACTTGTTTTCACAGAATTGTGGAACCAGGTGAGGACTTCTGCATTTTTCATTGTTGGGAATATATACTGAAAAGTCATGGTTTTTATGTATTTTATTCTGGATCCCTGGCATATTAATAAGAAACATTTAAAATGGTTTTGCATTTATGGTTTCATATTTATATTTGTGATGTATGAATGCATAATTCGTATATTCTATCCAGTATTTGACTCGGTGTGTGCTGCACGGAAGATCGAGTCAAAGGTTTTGACAGATTATACAGGTAGGCTCACAATCGCAATGGACTCGGACATTCCATTGGTACGGTTGTAGTACATCGTTATAGTAGCTGGTCTTGGCTAGGTCGAACGAATCGAATTCAGGTTTTGGGAATTCGATGTTCG
>JAOTRH010000027.1:9506230-9520306 GCA_034768845.1 Heliamphora exappendiculata
GTTCTTCATCAGAGACGACGGTCAAAATTAGCCGGCAAATACACCAGATTCATACAAAATCTCTCTCGCCGCTGTGCGTGACTGCGTGTGCGTGGAACTTTCAGCACTGATGGATCTGAAGAAATGTGCGTTTCTTTTCATCGGCACGACCAATTATCTCTGATCTCTCTCTCTCTCGCTCCCCAAGAGAGAGAAAGAAGGGAGACCCAATTCACAATCCATATCCCATCATGCTATTGAAACCCCTCAACAACTCCTTCGCCATCGCACTAATGTTGGGTTTCGCTCTTCTCATCCTCTTCTTCTCCGGCTTCCTCGATTTCCCCTCTGTCTCTCCTTCGATCCCATCCCCTCAGGACTCCGCTTTGTACTCTAAATCCGCGCCAGACCCGTTCAGAGATCTGTTGGGTGCGTTCAAGAAATGGGATTCCCAAGTGGGTTGTTCTCAATTCAGAGAAAAACACGAAGGGTTGGTGAAAAATGGGTCGTCTTCCTCCTCCTCGTCGTTTCTGCAAGATTTTGATGGTGAATTGATCTGTACTGAGCTGAAAATGAGTCATGTGAGTGTTTTGGTTAAAGGGTGGACTTGGATTCCTGATAATTTGGATAATTTGTACTCGTGCCGATGTGGGTTGAGCTGTTTCTGGACCAAATCTTATGTTCTTGCTGATAAGCCCGATGCTTTGTTGTTTGAGACCACAACACCTCCAGTTCAGGTACTTTTTGTTGAAACAAATTTGGTATTTTGGAGATTTTGGAAGTGCTCAGTTGTAGATGGTGTAGATAATTGTGTTGATTACATGTCTGGATTGTTATTTTTATTAGAGAAATTTTTTGTAGATGCCAATACTCCAATGATAATGGTGGGCTTTGGAACACCGAAAGAAATGAATGCGATATTCGATAACTAAGCAGCACGGATACTTCTATTCAAGTGTGTTGTGCCGGACACCGGTGTGGAAGACCAACACTCTTCACTTGTTTAACATGGCTTAGTTGAAAAAAACTAAAAATACATTCTCACACACTCTCCCAGCATTTTGTGAATCCTTTGTTAGCATTTTTGTGATGAATCTTTTATGATAATAATGTTTTGAATTCTTCCAAATGCAATATATGAGTAATAAAATATGTTTGGAAACGTTTATATGATGAAATATATAGGTTTAAGTATAATTAGTAATATTTTCCATATTTTTATATATTTGAATAAATTATTCATATATTTAATATATAGTAAACATAGAACAAATATAAATTTCAAGCGTGTCCTAAACGTATCGTCTCTTGCATTTTTTTAAAATTGAAGTGTCGGTGTATCGGTGTTGTATCTGTGTTGCCGCATGTGTGAGTCCAAGTTTCTTAGTTCGTTAAATTAAATTTGATTTTTTCTTGGACATGACTATTGGGCTCTAAACTGTTAATTTGTTAGTCATATTGTTTTGTCTACATTTCATTTACAGATATGTATTCTACCACTTTAATAGCCACACCTCTCTGTATTCCTGGACTAATGGAGTTCACAATGATGTGCTGTGTGTCAGGCACATGGTTTAGAAGCTGCATTGATTTAGCTTCTTTTTGGTCTTATGATCTTTGCAAATACAATTACTTGTGCTGAAACTTGGTCATTTACCTCGTTTTTATTTATTTATATTTTGGTGTTGACTGCTCGGTGTTCTGATTTGGAATGTTTTCCTGTTCTAATAGATCATACTGCCTAGTACTGTGTATCCTAGCATGGTATAAGAACATAATGGAGGTTCCAAACATTTTTTTTTTGTTGTTGTTACGGTCCTTGTGGAGAAATCCCCCTCAAGACAAGGCCCTTGGGACCCACCCATAAGGAGTAAAGCTCTGGATATCTACAATAACTTGCAAACTACAAATATTGTTTAAGTGAGAGCATTTCTTGCGCAAGTTGAACGCAACACCTCCAGATTTACAGTTGGTTCAGTGGCAACTTTACATCGCCAGGCTACCTTGGCTGGTTAGTTTCCAATAAACCCCCAGCACTTCGTGATTGGGAAATTTGTCCAAGTATAAATCTTTGAATCCAGGATAACATGCTCCCCATTTCTTGTCCAAGGTGGCAGATGGCTCACCACATTTATGCAAGAAACACATTTCCTGCTTTGTTAGCCAATTGGATAGCCACATTTATGGAGGAGGCACGCAGAGGTTCTTCAGGGGGCCACTTCCATTTCACTATGGAAGTGCGAAATCTTGTCATTTATGATATCAACTTGTGTGAGAAAAGGCAATGGAGTTAGTTTGAAGAAACCAACTCATTGACAGGATTTGCTTGCAGCTTCACATACATTAAAATGTCAAAATCTATCATTTTAAGTGGAGCTGCACGGAGAATTGCCGTCGTCCCAGAATAGGAATGACGAGATGCCAGAAATGTTGAGAAGTCCTTTTTTATTTTATTTTTTAGAATGCAACATTTTATGGTGACACCCAACGGGCATTTCACCGGTTAGCTAACTGACTTGACTTTGAAGTGGAGAAAGGGTTTGGACTCATAGCTGTCAGTTATTTTGCCATTTTGCACGAGAATTATGCTATCTCTTTTATTCGTGAAATATTCATTAACCATGGAAAACTTTAACTTCTATTGTTCCTGATGTAGTACTTTGATGCTTAATTGCCTTGTTTGTTCTGCTGAGCTGTGGTTTGTACATTGGTTCCATATCAATGCATTATTATCCCACCCTAGGGCCTTCCTACTTTCTCATGTTGCTTTCCTTTTCAAGCTTCTCATACCCTGGTGTTTATTGTGTGTTTATTAGAGAGGCAATGGTGAACCCCTTCGAGTATACATGGATCTCGAGGCTGGAAGAAAGCGATCGGGTTTTGAGGATCTGTTTATTAGTTATCATGCCGAAGATGATGTTCAGTCGACTTATGCTGGTGGTCTTTTTCATAATAATCGAAATTATCATTTATCCTCTTACAAGAACAATGTAAGTATTTGGCCTCTACCTCCAACACCTCACAAAATGTCCCGGGGTTTCCCCCATTTTCTATACCTCCAACCATTCTTTATTGCTCATTCTAATATCTTTTTACTTTTCCATTCCAATTCAATTTCATTTCCATAATATAATTATCAAATTGATAATTGAATTTTGGGTTTGACTTTCTGATACTTGATTTAAGGAAACACTGGTTTATTGGTCCTCATCGCGTTGTCTTCCTCGAAGAAACCAACTTGCCAGAAGTCTCCTCAGGTTGCTGCCTCACCACTCATTCGGCAAGTGCTTGAACAACGTTGGCGGCCTAGACATGGCACTTACTCTCTACCCTCAGTGTGTCAAAGATGCAAGCTCAGCCCCCAAATGGTGGGACCATTTGCATTGTGCCATGTCCCACTACAAGTTTGTTCTTGCAATCGAAAACACGGCGACGGAGAGTTATGTGACCGAGAAGTTATTCTATGCCCTGGACTCTGGAACAGTCCCCATCTATTTTGGGGCCCCAAATGTCCAGGAGTTCGTCCCTCCACATTCAATAATAGATGGGACTAAATTCACCTCCATGCAAGAACTAGCTTCTTATGTAGAGGCCCTCGCGAATGACCCTGTCGCGTATGCTGGATACCATGCATGGAGAAGATGTGGTGTTATGGGTAATTACAGAAAGGCACGTGCAGCAAGCTTAGACACACTACCATGCCGGCTGTGTGAGGCGGTGAGCAAAAAAGGCGGGAGAGATGCTAGAGCCTTGTGATGCTTATCGAACTGCCTTCACAAATTTTATTATTTTTATTTTTATTTTTCCTCTTTCTTGTTCATATCATGAACACTCTGAGGTGTGTACAATGATAGAAATTTGATGTAGAAAGACTCAAAATAGATTATACATGGAAGAACGGTCTTAACCACTGCTTGGTGAAACCAGTTCTATTCTGATCCCAGCAAAAACTATTTGGTGAATGCTCTATTTTCTTCTTTTTGCATGGATTTTGAGCTACTCGTTAGGGAACATCCGTGGATGGTTGTAGCATAACTTAGGGCTCGGTTTGATTTTCGGATTATTTTTGAAGGACCCGGATAAATGATGGGATTGAATTGAATTAGTACTATAGTGGGATAGAATAAATTGTGGAATTAGATTGTATTAGTTAGACAAGTGGGATAAGGTTGTATTAGTTATAATTGAATATTGAAATATAATTATTTTTAATCATTGTATGAAGTAAAAAATAAGAAACAAATCACAAATTTTAATCTTTCACAATATCTCAATTTTTAGGCTTGTTTGGTTGAAGAACTATTTTTATAGAATAATTAAGTCTTATTTGTTATGAGGTATTAGGGAGGGTTAGACTGGATTAGGGGACAAGGGTGGCCCACCAAATATTTTTTGTTCTCTTGGTATTGTGAGTATTACGTTTGTATTGCGGGACTCGGACTAACAGTCTGATAAATGAGGGATTGTTAATCCCCTATTCATGAGATTAGTAATGCTAAGTCTCTTTGGTATTATTAGTACAAGGTTTTGAATTATCTTCTCCTTATCTAACGATCAGAAATAACTTCATAACTTTTATCCCATTCTTTATTCTAGTTTAACTAAATATGAATTAAATTTCTCACTATGTACATAATCTCATTCATAATCTATTGGTATACAAAAAATATGTGAAATTTTCGGTATTATTAATTCCTCATATCTAATCCAATGCAATCCAAAATAACAAACAAGTCATGCCAGTATTCGAATTATTAGTGCCTAAAGTATTATGGATTGAATTATTAATGTAGTATTTTTTGTACTGAAAGGTATTTGGCTGAGAGTTGAAAATTTAAGAATAAATAATACGTTATTTAATTTGATATAATTTTATTCGAATTAAATTTTTTATATATAAAAATGCTCAAAATAGTATGGAGACAAACCAAACCACTCTCCTATGAGATTAGGATAGCCCCCGATGGGACGTGAAGTTAATTGGACGGGTTTAATTCCCTTTTGAGTGATTGCCAAACATGGATATACATAAGACTGCAGATGCACTAGTTTTTTTAGTCTGACAAACAAACAAGGAATTGGATTGCAGTAAAGATTTTAGTGCAATTAAGTCTTTGAGTTATTGGGATGGCAAATGATAGGGCTCATTAATAGTCTGAGGACACAAACTTTTCTGTTCTATTTGTTAAAGACACAACTGTTGCCCATTGTGAATTACAAAGCACAATGGCTGTAGTATTGATAATTTAAGTTTTTGCAAGTTTTTTTATTTCTAAAACATTAGAATGTAGATTTCAATAGTCATCATAAAGTTCTTTTCTTGCCAATTCATAAGTGATAATTTACAAATATGATGAGATTTACATCAAATTATACGCTTATAACCAAATAAGAAAATTCAATAATTTAATGGTGAGACCATCTTTCAAATTAGATGCTTATAACCATATAAGAAAGTTCAATAATTTGATGGTGAGATCATCTTTCCTATTTAAGGTTGATTGTCTCTCTGGTTTGGAGGATCTTTCTTCAAATCCTCGATATGAATTTTTTTTTTTTTGAAGAACGTCTCGGCCCTACAAATAACGCAAAATTGTTGATACAATTTTTTACACCATTTAGACAAAGATAAATGGCCTTACTTTGAGATCTTGTGATGATGGTTGTTTATCATTTCTAATAGCTGAGTACTTAAAAATGAATATTTTTAAAAGTATTAAATGGTGCCAGCCAAACGTCCATTCAATCTTTAAGTTAGAATATAATCATATCATAATATACAATTATAGAGAGAAGGTAACTCTGAGACTCAACCATTTCTCCTCACATATGATTTCTTTATATAGGAGTAAATGAGGTGAATATTTTGGATAATTATTTATTGATTTTAACTATCTAGATAATTAATTACATAATGTGATTATTGGCACCATTTTAGGCGTGATTTTAAGAGACTCAAAAGATATTTTATTAAGTTGACATGGCCGACCACTTAATTAGATCATTCATGTTATGTTTGGCTCGATTTGATTGACTACTCATGATTTACTTTACTTAATCATTTGATTCCGACCATTTATGCTTTATTGTAGTTGATTATTATTATCAGAAAAAATATCTATATCATTAGTAATTTAAAATATTTTCATTTAATTGAAAAAAAAACTACTTATTAGGTGTTGTGCCAAACAGTATTTTATTATTATTATTTTTATATAAATTGATTACTCAACATCAATAACAATTCATGAGGAGCAATTATTAGAGGCACAAAAAGACAGGACACTCGGTGCCCATACCCCTTCTCAGCTACACAATCACGTGCAACCTTATATTTGGTAGTAGGTCCCATCTAATTGTGTGGATGAAAAGGAACATAGGTAGCAATTGTGGGCCTACTACAGTAAATATTTTTTCATCCATGAGTTGTTTAGAATTGAGATTGAAAATATATGAATGTGGATATGATCTATATTCGCAATTCATATATTATGTATATTGTTAACCGTGTGTCAAATAATATAAACATATTATGTATTTATAATTTTTAAAAAATAATTATATATTAAAAGAATTACAGTAATTATGGTGGTATATAACACACATATAGCGATTAAACACCACATTAACATTATTCATGAGTTATGATCAATGTCACATTTATGATCAATGTCGCATTATTAGTGCGATGAATTCCGCCTGACACTTGCACATATAAGATCAATGTCAATAGAGCATGTGACAAAAAAAAAAAAAGCTGGTTGTGGAGTTGTTATCCGAAATTGAACTGGCAATTTTATAGCTGGTTTATCACAGAGACTATTAGGATGGTGCACACCTGAAACTACTGAAATTCTTACTCTCTTTTATGACACGTGTCTTGCAAAGAATCTCACAATTACTCGATGAGAGGTAGAGAGTGATGCACTTAATATCGTCAAGGCAGTCTCTAATTCCACGAAAGATTACTCGACTATTGGTAATATTATTGGGAATTGCAAATCGTTTCTAGCAGAATTTTCACATGGTACATGCGTGTTTACAAAATGGGAAATGAATCGTTTTGCTTACGAATTTGCAAAAATGACTTTAAGAAATGATGGTAGGCAGTTATGGACAGATTGTTGCCTTATGTGGGCTATTTCTATTATTTGTAATGAGGCTCCGACCATTTCAAATGATTAATAAATTTCTTCATTTTTTAAAAAACATAAAAAAGAGTTAGGATCATTTACAATGTCCTTTTTTGGTGCAATGTATCAATTTAAGGACTTAATTTCATATAATTTTTGTGCAATACATCATGAGACGTTGGATGATGCATTGCATGACATTAAAATCTTGGTTTATTATCAAATCCACCGCCTCTATTTGCGATGTATAAAAATTTTGGTTTTTAAGGTATTTATTTTTTAAAAACAATAGAAAATAAATTATTTGAGATATTTTTTTATTAAAATATCTAGTATGTTTAAAATTTTTGGTTTCAAAGGTATTTATTTTTTAAAAATAATAAAAAAATAAATTATTTGAGATATTTTTTAATTAAAATATCTAGTATGCTTTTATTTTTTACTTTTAAGTTATAGTATTTAGAACGATGACACGCTTTTTAAATTTGTTAAAAGTAAAATTAACTTTCTAATTGAATAAAATTGATTTTTCAGTTGAGGGTATTATAATTATTTTTTTTAAAAATAAATAATATAAAGTTAGTAAAAATTTTAGAGATGTTAAATAATCCAGTTTAAGAATTAGTTTTTTTGAAAAAAAAATCCAGCTTTTATAATTTCTCTTAGTGTGTGTTTGGCATATTTTTTTTATAATGTTTTTTGAATTTTTTTGTAAAAAAATAGATGTAAAAAGTGTAAAAAAATTTAATTAATTATAATAAAAACAAAAAAAAATAAAAAAAATAAAAGAAAAAATCATAAAAAAAAAAACTAAACCAAACAACAACCATGAGCTTAATCGTGGACCACGGCCCGTTTGCTGCAAACGAGTCAATGAACAGTCCCGACCATGGAGATTACAGTAGAGTGAACCTATAAAAGCTCTCTCACAGAACTTCAGAGAGTAATGAGAATCGCTTTGAACTGTCACTACCTTTTCTCTTTCCAAGCCCAGCCCTCTCTCTACCTCTCTACGCCCTCTCTTCTTCCAACTATCCGATCCATCAAATTCAAGAACATCGACTCAACCCTTCGATTCAAGTCCCTAGGGTTTACCTACCGGTTCAGATCGATGACGACGACGACGGCGACGGAGACCTCTCCGCCGTCCGTTCAGGTGAGGGACAAGATTGATGTGACGGACAAGGAGAGGCGGATATTCGAGCGACTGCTCCAGGTTCTCCGCCATTTCGATCTCCATACTCAGCTCCGCGTCGCCGGCGGTTGGGTTCGAGACAAGGTCCGTATTCTTGATGTTCTTTTCTTGTGACGGGAACCCAAAACGTAGTTTTAGGATATGTTTGGTAAATCAGAAATGGTGAAGGAAAATGACAAGGAAATGACAATGGAAAGATAGCTGCTTATTTCTGTCCAACTTGAATAAATGCTGAATTAAGAAATTTCTAAGAAATTGTAAAAATCAAGGATAAACGAAGGGGTATGATGTCTAAAGCTATATATATATATATTCTTTCAGTTCTTCATCATATCTCCTCGGCTGCCTATTTTTCATTTTAAATTAACAAGATAATATGGTTTCCTTGGCATTCTCCTCTCTGTTCCAGCCATGAATTCATTAACCAGACAGAGCCTAATGAATTCTTTTAAATTTCTGTTTTGGAATGGAGAAAATCAGAAATAGGACAGAAAATTGTAAATGTAAGTTGGTGATTATTTACTAAATGCATTAAATTTATCTGTCATGTATGTTACTAGTTATGACCGTATTTGAATTTAGTATTTTAAAAGTAAAACGTAATATAATATTGATAATTTAATAATTAGTTAATGGGCTAATTTTGAGGCATTCTATTAAAAATAAATCTTTTTTAGTTTGCTTATTTATGAAAGTAAAAAAATAAACAAAAACATAATAAAAGTAAAAGCTAAAGCACTTTTTTGTTGGTTTATTATAAGGAAAAATTAATAATAATGATATTTTTTTTAAAGATAGGAGAACATAAAAGATGTGAGAGAACAAAAGGGAAGACACCAAGATTGTCTAATTTTAAGGTTGGATTTTTGACACCTATATAAATGTCACGTCAATTTTGAAGTGTCAAAGTACGAATATTTTGCTAATTGTTTTGGGTCATATAACTTATCAGTATTGATTCTTCTTGTTGCAGCTTCTAGGGAAAGAATGTTACGATATTGATATTGCTATAGACAACATGCTGGGTAGAGAATTTTGTGAGAAGGTCAATGAGTACTTGTCGAGTACAGGGGAAGAAACACAAGGAATTGGTGTCATCCAGTGGTACATCTCTTATTTCTTTCTCCTTGAGTCTCAATGACATAGAAGTTTTACCGTCCTCCCCCTCTTAAATTTTGAGCTTGGTTAAAGCTATAATATTAAAGGTGCACACACAAAAAGAAGGAGAAAATTAAAATTTAGTTGCAAAAGCTGTGTTTTGACAATGGTTTTAACTGGCCACTGCAATATTAATTTTCTTTATTTGTGTGGGTGTAGCTATACAGAACAGCTTTTATTTTTATAGGAAAGATCAGTGAACAGTGTACAGTCCATTTTTGAACTCATAAGGACTTCATTTTGAACTCTTAAGGACTTCATGTTTGGGGGGGGGGGGGGAATCATGTTGAACTCTTAAGGACTTCATTTTTTATGTAGTTAATATCATGTTGAACTCATTTACTTTGTGGTATCTCTAATATGTTTGTATGATGTTCTGCTTTGGTAGTGCTACAAAAGATGTAATTGTTAAGCTTTGTGGTCACATTGCAATGCCTTATCATTACTTAATTATAAAGTTTAAAGAATTTTGTGTTGTGTGGAAATCAAGAAAGTTAGGCATCTACTTCTTGCTAGAGGACTTCGGTTGAGGAGTAAACTTTAAGATAAAACTGAGAGAGAGAAAAAAACATGTGTTGAAGTAGTGATTTGATCCACGTCAAGGGTGGTAAAATAAAAAGTGGAAAGCCAAAGAGAATATCGGTTGAGGCAATAAAGAAGGACAGAAATGCCTTGAACTAAACAAATTTAGCTGACTAGAGGAAATATATCTGCGTAGTTGAAGATTTGTGGTGTGCAATTAGTTATATGGCTTCTATTTTTCCTTCAGCGACACGCCTTCAATGGGATTCCTCTATATTTGATTAGTAAGGACTGGAAACTTGTGCTTTCTGTATTTTCTCATTGTTTTAGTGTTTTTCTTCCCTCCCTTTTTTGTACTTTTTTGTCCCCCTGTACTTTTATTATAATATTTTCCTATACTGCTGATAAGAAAAGAAAGAATTTACTTATAGGTGCAAAAGTTCTCAAGGCTATTGAAATGTAATTGGCTGATAGAAACTAAGGCGCCTGCTACTGGAAGGGGTGAGCACCATGCAATTAACCTCACATTGACAATACAACAACTTGAGGGAAGACAACAGGTTGGGTTTTGGGGCAATTAACACCGCATTGCCAATACGACCTGAGGCTAGACAACAGGGTGGGTTTTGGACAGCACCCTGCCACCCCCTAACTAGAGCACCTGCCTCCCCAACCTGTGGCATCCTCCGGTTTTACACCATTCATTTTGTCATGCGTAGACAGAGGGAGGGGGTTTATGCATGAGCAAGAGGGAGATGATTAGGGGAATAATCAATGTGTCATTTGTGTTCCCTTTCAGCCAAGTTTGAACCAAGAGAGTGGAGGAGAGGAGATGATGATGACATTCAAACCATGTTGATGAAGGGAAAGGTCATGAATTACAAAAACTAGATGAACTTGTTTATGGTGTGGCAGACCTTCAATGGAAGAAATGGAAGCTGGCGAAGAGAGGCATTGATTGGCAGCACTATAATGTGGCATGGCAGCTTAGAGTTCGGGTTTATGGTGGTACCTATGAGACTATGCTTATGGTTTCGATTAGAAACCATAAACATAGTCTCATAGGTGTAGGAGAGAATGTCAGAGTTTTTAGAAGCTGAAGTATTATGTTAAATAACTTATCAGTATTTTTGTGGCATTAAAAGAGAATCCTGCCCCGAATCCTAATCTCATTTCTCCTTTCTTTTCCCCTGGCTGGTCGCTTTAAACATAACACCTCCCATTGTTGGTCGGGGTGATAGGCAATTGTTGGCTTACTTTAATTAAATGGACATCATTGCCTGCTGCGATTTGGGAGTTGTTATTTTTGGTTAATTAGGTCCAATGAAAGTTTGTTCATTTATCAACCTGGTACTGTTGTCATGAACTTAAAAATGTTACCTATATATGTGCTATCTTGTATTATGTCTAGCTTTTATCCCATTGGTTTTTAAATTTGCAGCAATCCAGACCAGTCCAAACACTTGGAAACAGCAAGGATGCGCCTGTTTGACATATGGATTGATTTTGTTAACTTACGATCTGAAGATTACAGTGAGAATAGTCGCATTCCTACCATGGTACTCAGTTATCTCGGCAATTGATTGTATGTAGTTTTGCTCTTCTTATGAGTTTGAGCTACATTTATAGTTAGTCTGGAGGGTTTTATTTTATGGAGAAGCAAGTTTCTCATAAGCACAGTACAGTAATTTTCCAATTTTGGAGTACTGACTTGAGGGTGCTATATGAATGAACTTTGGTTTAGATATGTAACTTGCCCTGATGGGATCTGATTGGGGGAGAAATGTATTGCCCAAGATGTGTCATAAGATTGCATGTTGCATGTTGTTCTTAACGTATTTATGCAATTAGGTATTGTGGATAGCTATTGCTATCCAAAAACTGAAAGCTATTTAATTAACCAACCTTTTTATTTTTATGTTTCAACAAGTGTTCTGTGGTAAAGAAATTGTCAGGAAGTGATTATTTATTGACCAATCAACTTCACTAGCTTTAAAGGAAAACATTAGGTATGAGGTCGTCAATTTGTTAATTAGCAGTCATCAGAGGGCTGATGTAAATGTATAAAAGAGTGAGTTTGAATGAAAGTCAAAGACAATTTTTAGGGCATTCCACCTTGCTTTTATTGTAGCATGTAGTCATTGACATAGGTGGTAGGTTGATATAAATGAAGAACGCATTGCTAACAAGTTATTCATTTGAGTACCGTGAAAGATCCTCTAGCTAGATGATTTGCCACATCAATTGAGATGTGTGATTTTTTGGGTTAGTATTATCCAAGTGCAATGGCGTAAGGGTAGTTTTTCTTTTTTGGATAGGAGGAGTAAGGGTAGTTTTTCTTTTGGATAGGAAGCATAGGGGTAGTTTGATTAGCATAGTTCTTGAATGGCCAATTTTAATATAGATTTATGTAATATTTCAAGTATTCATGTCTACCTCTTTAATCGAGCTAATTAAATAATAATTTTAGTAATTTTGTCAAAGAAGGCATAAAGGGAATGCCATTAGATAAAAAAAAAGGCCCTATACACTTCCATGTATATAAAAAAGGTCTACAAAATCTAAAGATTGATCAAGAGAGGGATTACGCTACATTGACTTAGAACTGTATAAAATACTATGAGAGAAACTTTTAAGTCTACGCATAGTTCTTTCTACACAATCAAAATGTCAATGGTTGGTTTTCCTCATAATGAGCCACAACATACAAAGTGGATCGCTAAACATGCCATGGCAAAAAAAGTTAAAGTTGATTTGGGAAATTGAACAAAAAATTCCTTTTTCTTTCATTTGAGTATTGTGAAAGATCCTCTAGCTGGATGATTTGCCACATCAATTGAGATGTGTGATTTTTTGGGTCAGTATTATCCAAGTGCAATGGCGTAAGGGTAGTTTTTCTTTTTTGGATACGAGGCGCAAGAGTAGTTTTTTTTTTTGGATAGGAAGCATAAGGGTAGTTTGATTAGCATAGTTCTTGAATGGCCAATTTTAATAAAGATTTATGTAATATTTCAAGTATTCATGTCTACCTCTTTAATCGAGCTAATTAAATAATAATTTTTAGTAATTTTGTCAAAGTAGGCATAAAGGTAATGCCATTAGATCAAACAAAAGGCCCTATACACTCCCATGTGTATAAAAAAGGTCTACAAAATCTAAAGATTGGTCAAGAGAGGGATTACGCTACCTTGACTTCGAACTGTATAAAATACCACGAGAGAAATTTTTAAATCTATGCAAAGTAACAATCAAAATGTCAATGGTTGGTTTTCCTCATAATGAGCCACAACAAAACAAAGTGGATCGCTAATCATGCCATGGCAAAAAAAGTTAAAGTTGATTTGGGAAATTGAACAAAAAATTCATTTTTCTTTTCTCTACAATATTGTTCCAAATAGTTGAATTTCATTGGAAACAATGTTCTTCAAAAAAATTTGTATACGTATTAACACAAAATATCTTACAAGAACATTAAATAATAACATTATGAAAGTATGTTCTGCAAAAATAAAATTCTGTGTTAAAATTTTAATGCACAATTTTTAAATTCTCAACTAAGTTGCTCCTATAAGGAAACTATACCGGTAAGATACTTAATACTAGACGAGTAACTATTTATGAAGGCGCCAAGTTGGCAAATATTAAAGAAAAATTACTCTCAATATTTTAACACTGTAAAACTTTTCAATAATAATTGTTTTTGTACAATTTCATGCAAAAAGTTAAGTATTATTGCATCGTATAGATCGTATCATCTGTTAAATATCGCAAAATACTTCATATATCATCTATGTATCATAATATACATTTTGTTAGTAGCTTATTATTATTATTAGTATTATATAATTATTATTCGGTGTGTGTGGATGTATGGTTGTAATAGTAGTCCTTAGTTTTATTATAAATATGAATGTTTGCCTACCCATTAGGGTACGGCTTCTTATTATTCTCTATCTCCTAACATGGTATCAGAGCCGCCATTATTTTCTCCTCCATGAAACCCTAACCCTAACCCTAAACAGCCACCATTCAGCCGCCAGCTTTCCTCCCTCTGTTCAAGTGCCGCAGCCCTTCCTCTCTTTCCCTGGA